>OY776682.1:34842019-35309519 GCA_963675555.1 Leptura quadrifasciata
TCTTGTGGTTTTCTTGAAAGTATTTCGATCAAATATTTACACCGCTCGTCCTTCATCTGAGCCACCAACACCCAATCTTCGTCAGTTATATCCACTTGTAGGATATCAATTTCTCGTGTATCTTTAGTAACTTTGACAGGGTTCCGGCTTAGTGCGTCTACATGAGCTATTCTTGATCCTGAACGATATTCGATCTCAAAATTAAACTCTTGGGTGATCAGCCACCATCTGCCGATCCTAGGAATTAGGTCTCGCTTTGTCATTGCTGTCCTCAAGGCATCGCAATCTGTGACTATCTTGAACTTTAATCCCAGTAAATATACGCAAAATCGTTGTAAAGAGTTTACCAACGCTAACGTTTCTAACTCATACTAGTGGTACCGCTGCTCCTCTTTTGTAGTTTGTCTGCTATAGTACATAACAGGCTTTAGTCTGCCATCACCCTGTTTCTGCATCAGAATACCACCGAACCCGAGCTTCGAAGCATCTGTATGCAGCTCTGTATGTAGTTTGGGATCATAGATAGCCAAGACTGGTCGCTCTGTCAACACTTGTTTGAGTTTCTCGAAAGCTTTACTTTGTGTCTCTCCTCATACGAAACTGGCATCCTTCTTCGTTAATAATGTCAGCGGGCGTGCAACTTGAGCAAAATTCTTCACGTACTTTCGAAAATAGCTGCATAATCCCACAAACTGTCGGACCTGGTGAGTATTTATAGGAACAGGAAATCCTTCAACTGCTTTGATTTTCATAGAGGCTGATCGAATGCCACTAGCACTAATTTCATGTCCAAGGTAGTCTATCTGGTTTTGAAAGAACTGACATTTTTCCAAGCGTAATGTAACCCCAGCATTTAGAGCTATTAACCGAGCTTCAAAACTAGGAGACGGGACAAGTATATCATCCATATATGCAAGGGCTGTCGAAAATCTCATCGAACCTAGAATCTGGTTTATGGTCCTTTGGAACATCGCTGGAGTGTTTACCAACCCAAATGGCATACGCAGATATTCATGCTGCCCGTCTTGACGAGGATGATGGGACTAGAATACGGTGATATCCCCGAATAATTCCAGCTGTTAGTTCGTTTATTATATCGCGTACCTTTTCCCATTCGTGAACGGAAAGATGATAAGGTCTATAAGTTACCGGTTTATCATCAGTTAAATGAATAGACATTTACACATTTTTAATTTCCCCTATTTCATGTATACTTTGAGCAATACAATCACGATATTTATTGAGTAGCAATAGAAGTTTATTTTTGTCACTATCGGGTATACTTTCAGTAACTCGACCCTTGAGTTTTTCTATAGAAAATTTTGACAATTCTATTATATCAATTTTTCTTACACTCACCTGTGCATTGTCCTGCACACAAGGAACCCCTCTGGCAATAACTTGGTTTTGCGAAACACAGATGGTGTTTTCTGATATATTGAAAATAGGAACTCTTGCATCTGAAGTCGATGTAACACATCTTGGTACTATAGATTCCCTCGTGGACTATAGAGATTTTCTCAAATCTATAAATATGTCACCATTGTACTTATCGTGAATTGAGCATCGAACTATGCCAATGTTGTTTGCTGGTATTTCGATATTTTCTTTTGCTCGTAAGGCTATTTTCTTTAGTGGTAAACTATCGAGTTGGGGTAACTCTGCCATCCCAGCTTCGAAAAACCTTGCAATACCATCACGAATAACAGTAACAGCATTAGGTTTATTTAATATTGATCTTTCAATCAAAACCGGCATAGACTGTAGGTGATCTGGGACGACTAAAATACACACTTCAGCCTGAAACAGATCCACCTTCATTTGAACGTTGGCGGATCCGAGAACTTTTGATGTGCTTCCACCATAACCATTTAAGCATATGTTGCTCTTAGACCATTGTATTCCCATTTTACGAGCGTTGGTCTCTCGTATGAGAATTACCTCACATCCAGAGTCCACAAAACCTTGGATCTCGTGCCCATTTATTAAACACATGACGTAATAGCCCTTGCTTCCTGGATCTGCTTCACAAAATAACGTCTTATGAGATCTGGATTTGTTTTTGAAACAAGTCTCCGATGAATGACCCAGTTTTTTGCAAATGTTACATTCCAGCCGTGGTTTAGTGCATTCTGCTTGGAAATGTCCATATTGTTTGCAATTGTAGCACTTGCCTTTTTTAACGGTATGCCTTTGATACAATCTGCCTACGTTTTCCTGCCGTCTTTCCACCTTTCTCTTAAGATCATGCCTTGAAGGATGTTCACGTTCTCTTGAGGCAGTTAGTGTTGCCAGATAATCTTTATACATTTCCTCTGGCGTTCAGTACCCACCCACTTTGGCACCTGACTGGATAGTCGCATCCTGAATACCATCTATCAACATAGCTACAGCATTCTTTCCTGTTATATCACATTGACGAAGCAGCTGCATTTTGCCAAAATAATATTCAGTCCAGCTTTCATCAGGAAATTTAACACGGTGAATGAGCTTTCTCATGGCCGTAGAAAAATCGTAATAATCGGGGAATGCCTCAATGAGTAACTGTTTCCACTCGTCCCAAGTGTGCTTATAATTATCCAAACTGTTGTACCATGTTTTGGCTAAGCCCGTTAGTCTAGACCGCATGTGGTAAATTGTGGTCTTTTCATCCCATCTATTTATTTGGGCTAACTGGTCAATTTTTCCCAACCTTTACTACAACTTTTGCTGTAATTTCCAGGAGAAAACTCTGGAATGCAGTCCGGTCTGATAGATACACGTACGATGCTTCTGTCATCATGATGCAACAATTGGTCGACCAAAGCTTCTAGCTGTCTGATTCGCTGCTGGGATTCGCTTTCGTTTGCATGAACGTCAGAGCGTGAACTCTCTGTAGCAATCACGTCTGGAATGCTTTCGATTCTATTCCAAACTCCGCTATTCGTTGAGGTCCTCCCATCGCTTCGGCCGCGTGTAACGTCTACGCGTCAATATCCATTGGCTGGATGTCGGTCTCGATAACTAGGGCCGAGTAGGACTATTACTCTTTGCACCTAGATTATCTCTGTAGACCTGGACCGGCCTTCGTGATAGGTGGGCCCGCGTACTTCTACCAGACCCAGCTCACAAATGTGAGATGTGTCGTGGTATTTTCTGCGGACCTCCCCTGGTCCTGGCTGTTGAACCTCGCTGGCTGAGGTCTCTTCTGGCGCTCTTCTTGTCTTGATGTTTTCTTTCTTCGCCAGCTTGTCACCCCCGGGGGTAGTCATCGGTCGAGTTGGGTTTAGGAAGTTTTGGCTGGTACTGACTGCCGGTACGTAGGACATCAATTGATATCCTACCCCGGATCGTCGGAAAGGTAAGGATGAGCTGTGTAGCTCGGGAGTGTGGAGACCTAAGTGCTTCTTTTAGCACTTTCGGTCTCCACGGAGCAGGTAGGACAACGGGCGTCGGACGGTATGTTGTCCGACGCCCGCAAGGAGGTTGGGTTAGGGTTGAAAACATCATGTCTCTGGTAGTGGTGGTCCGTCCTGGCGTATCTGAAACAGATCTGTTAGCGGGAAATTAAGGTTATACTTACCCGTTGTCCAGTAGCTGAACCCTCGGTCGCTTGTGCCTCGGGGCGTCGGCGGGGTCGTAATCAGTGGCCTGTCTGATCAGCGGGTTCCCATGCTCCTCGGCTTGGGCGTACAGCTTCTTCGCTCGTTCCCGGATGACTAACGTCTACATCGCATCCGCCACTAAAACCTGCCCTAGTTTGTAACACGTTCTTTTCTGTGTTTTCCAAATGAGATGGAGTCTGATTTATCGACCTGTCACTGGCGCTATGCATTTCCACCTGAACTTGTTCTGCGCTACCTTTATCAGCAGCTGCACTACGCGATTTAGAGCTTATTGGCTTTTGTCTATGACTTTTAGAACTTGACCCTGCATTTTTATGTGGTGTAGTACTTACAGTTTTCCTGCGTTTCTCCGTTTTTCTTCTATATCGTCCTGTATGATCAGTACTAGATGAAGAACTAGAGCTGCTACTCGTAGAACTAATATAGCTACTAGAGCTATGCCTCCGTTTTCTTTTACTCATGTTTTGTTACAAAAACAAAACAGCTAAACCGTTTTTTTTTTTTATTTTTTTTTTTTTTTGTTGGTCCACTCTGTAACAACCACACTTTGAACACCTGTATCAACACTTTTAACACCTGTATCACTTCGGATAGAGCGATTCTATCCCGCCGCTGCACTGTAACGGTTTGCTTTTTATTTACATCTATTACACTACAGTCGTCACTTTATTACACAATGAAAAATAAACAACTTAACATTAATCTAGCCTGTCGGCTTCGTGGTGGGATGGACAGTGGCGCGTTCTTCCACCCAGACGGCCCGGGTTCAAAACTGGGTCACAGCAAGTCGATGAGATATAGTGGATGAGCGGATCTGCTCGCATCACCATCTTTCGAAAGAGATGTAAAACTGTGGGTTCCGTCCCAAGTAGCACAAGTTGCTTTTTAAAAACTCTATGGCTATCTACTCCACCTTTTTATAAAGCTTAATACTTTATAATTAAGTGTTAATAACAGTAGTGCAGTATTAATGAAGTATCTATATACCCAAAATAGGCACAGTTTGTACAGCCTTGGTAAACTCTGTAAAAGGTATATAAATGCATAAAGTAACATTATGACAACCTGTTTCGTCTTACCAGCTGTTATAAATCATGTTATGTGACTGTTAATAAGTTATTATATAATTGCTGCAAGTAATTTTTGTGCAGTAAAAATTCCTCTAAATGATAGTATTACTGTTTGCAGTTATAAAGCATCGATATCACGTTGTCTCTAGCAGCTTCAATGTAATAACTTTCTTATGGCAAATTATTAGGAAGCTGAATGAATATTGCCTGTGAATTAGTGTATGCTGTAGTTCGTAGAAAACTAAATTTGTCATGAGAGGAAAATTTTTCTGTTGAAATATGTTATTCTACTTCGAAATAAATAGATGCGCCTCCAAAATTCCTTGAATTTGATAAGTTGAAAATTATTTAAAAAATATATTTTTTAATTTTTTTATATAGAATTGTTTTAAAATGATAAGCCACGTATTTTGAACACCCCATAAGTGATTGCTGTAAATATTTTGCAAGGTTTTCCGTTTCAAGTGATAAAAAGTTAATTATACCTCAAACCGGTAACAATGGCCGCTCTGTCATATTTACTTTTAGAAAATACAATATGGTTCTCTATAAATATCAAAAGAAGGTCACCACAGAAGCAGTTACAAATCCTTAAAGCAGCGCTTTGGCTGTGTAGAAGTAGTAGTGGAAGACAAAATCCTTGGACAGGTGAATTTACTTTGATAGAATTCCACATTTTGTGTAATAATTGAATTCATGATAACATATTTTGATTTTGGTGGATTTTTATAGTTTGTAATGAGTAAATGACTGCATAATTTTTTTTAAATAATAATAATAACACCGCAGGTAATTATACGACCTTCTTTATCCCGGAAGGCTCTAGAAGAGCCTTGTGTGGGAGAAGGCTATGCATTTAGAGACAAAAAATAACACACCCAATATCCGAGTATAGTGGAAAAATCCTTCCCACAGTATTTTCCACTGCCACGACCGGGAATAGAACCCGGAACTTTTGGGTGAGAGGCAATTACAATTTAAAATTCTTTATTCAATAATATTTATAATTCATTTCTGTTTTATTTATGTCATTCATATAGTTTACAATGTTTATGGTATCCCGACGCGTTACAAGTAAGCATCAAGCTTAGAAACGAGACGGGGGGCCGATCTTATGCCAAATGATATTAAAACAGAATTAAAATTAATGAAATAAAAAAAAACGTTCTCCAAAAAGGTTAAACTAAATATCAATGTATATACAAAATGTTTAAGAAAATAAAAAATTATTGAGATACTCTCTGATATATAAAATTATCTAATAAACTCGCAGGAAACTCATTGCCCAGAAAAAACCTGCTTAAAAACAATATATATTTACAGTTAAAAATGCACCGATGGTTTCAGTGATATATACAAAATAAGGAAATAAAACAACTATTAAAATAAAGTAAAATAATATTTTTATTTAAAAAGTATGTATGCAATGTTTCAGGGATACATCAAGTCATCACAGTTCCACTTGTACCTGTAAGAAAGTTATACGTTTTAAAATATGTGTTATCTATCCGAATAAATCGGAAGATTTTCATGTATGAGCTTATGGGTATGCTCAAAATTATGACGTTCCCGTATGTCTACCATATTCGTGGTAAGCGGGGAATTATGTATCTTTAATTTAAAGAATTTTTGAGAAGTTTCTATTATATAATCCCTGATTAGAGGGATGTTATACTCTCTATGAAATGTTTCTATAGGAGTATACCTATTTGTGCTTGTAAGTAATCTAAGGATTTTATTCTGTGTCCTTTGTAGTCTATTACAATGCGCATCTGAAATTGTGTTCCAAGACGCGCATGCATAGGTAAGGATCGGTTTTAACATAACTTTATAAAGGGTTAGCTTGTTATCCTTAGTTAATGTGCTCCTTTTGTTGACTAATGGATATAGTCGACTTAAGGCAGCATACGTACTATTTATTACTCTGGTTATGTGAGGTCCGAAGCATAGTCTCGTATCCAGGGTTACCCCTAGATACTTGACCGTGCTCCTTTCCTCAATAACCGTGTCATTAATTTTAATTTTATTGAAGGTTTTAATATTTGTAAACTTCCTGTGCATCGTAATGATTTCAGTTTTTTCAGCATTTATTTTTATTTTCCACTTTTGGTGGTATTTTAATAGTGTATTTAAATGGTACCTCACTTTTTGTAATGCCGTGACGGCATAAAAGGACCTGGCGTAAATTACCGTGTCGTCAGCATAGAGAATTATATCCGTTGACTGGCTTGTCGGCGTGTCCGCGAGGTATATATTATACAACAGAGGTGACAATATAGCCCCCTGCGGAACGCCGGCTGACATGCGTTTAAGGGCCGAGTGGGTACCATTTATGTTTACTATTATTTGCCTGCCAAACAAATAACTTTTCATTAGTGAAACGATATGCACAGGAAATTTACAAATATTTTTAAGTTTATAAATTAAGACGTTGAGCCAAACCGAATCGTAGGCTTTTTCGATGTCTATAAGCAACATCACGTTGCAATTTTTTTTATTATAGGCTAACAAGGTGTCTTGCACCACTTTAGAAATTGCGAGAGTGGTACTATGACCTTCTCGAAATCCAAATTGTATGTTAGGTAAAATTTTATGTCTTTTGCAGTATTTATTAAGAATTCTAAGAATTACTTTGTCCGTTACTTTGGACAAAGTATTCAGAAGTGAAATAGGGCGGTAGCTGGATGGGAGGTGGGGAGGTTTTCGAGGTTTAAGGAGAGGGACTATTATTCCGGTTTTCCAAGCTCCCGGATAGTATTTTTACTGGGTGAGAGGCAAGTGCGCTTACCTCTCTACCATTAGTCATACAAAACAAGAAAAATTCGAAAGCAAATCGAATTTATATTGGAGGATATGAAATGGAGTAAGTTTAGCTGTATAAGAGTTTTATAAATGCGGAAGATTGCAGCTACATAGTTCCAAAACAGAATTTCAGCTGAATAAATGCTTTATAAAATACTCCTTCTATATACGTAAAAAGCATTTATAAATAATCTATATTAGGGCTGATATAAATGGCATTTGGCTTAAATAACTACATTGCTGTAAAGTTTTGCTTTAAAAACCTTTAAAACTCAATGTTATAAAACCGTTATAGAGAAATTTCTAAGCTGTAAAACGGATATATAAATGTTATATAGAGGTTTATACACCTGTTATAAATATACATGGTGTGTATCTGTATAATAGACCTTACTAAGCCTCTTATAAATTAAAGAAGACTGTATAAGATGCTTTAATAAAGAAGCTATATATTTACGCTGTGAAAGCATTTTACCAGCAATCTTATTCCACCGAGTTACTTTATAAGCAGTTTAGTGTTGAATACAGCCTCAGCATAACCAATTTTCTGTACAAGTTGCCATACTGTACTATTTATAAAGCTTTAAGTGTAATAAGAGGGCGACATGTGTTACTTGGGGTGTATCTACAATGTGAGCACGTTAAAAATCCCTACCCCACGACAAACTATGGGGGTTCGGCAAAATTTCTAGGTTAGAGGTCCCAGTGCCTACACAGACACTGATGAGCTTATCCCCTGGCGTCGGTGATTGGCCTTGGTAGCGGAAATAGGCCGACGTTAAATAAATGATTAAAAAAAAAATAATTAATCTAGCCAGTTTGAAGAGTCAAATCTAACTGCCTAACTTACTATATTCATTTTTATATCAATGCTTTATTATGTTTTCTTATCTTAAGCACACACGGGTTGCCCCTAGCCATAATATAAATATTTTTCCGTAATTTGACCGGGGCTTACTCAGCATGCTGTTTCAAAAAAGGTCCCAACACGCTGCCCTGTGGGACTCCAGAGAGTACTGGTATTTCAGAAGAAAAAACATCATTAATTTTTATCCTTTGGCGTCTGTTTAGAAGATAGCTTTGAAACCAAGCGTATGCATTTTCTGTAATACCGTAGTATTTAAGTTTTTTTAATAGTATATCAATGTCAATAGTCTCAAAAGCTACAATGTATTTATTTTCATATACTGTTAATTTCCATTTACTGAGTGTTAACTGAATAGCAGTTTCGCATGAATGCTTAACACGAAAACCAGATTGGTAATTCATAAGGAGATTATTATTTTCAATCTAAAAACCAAGGGATTAGGAGTTGGTCGGAGTGTATTAGTCATCCATGCTTCCAATTTTAATTGTAAATGACTTCACGTCAATAAAATGATGCAGCTGAATGTACGGTGTGCTTGGAAGGCGAGAGATAGAGATGTAGTAGAATAAGACATTGGACAAATTTATTATACCTAATCTTTAAATTTCTCTGTGCATTTGAGGACATTAGGGCTAATTTTATTTTAGTTCTACAAAAGGGAAAATATTTATTTTAATGATACCTATGCGGGACGATAAAAATTATTTTTGCAAATCGATAATAGAAGAAATTTTTTTTTTTTTTATATATACTTTTTTTTCTCTCATCGTCCCACATTGTAACATGTTTTTAATGTCTTTTAGTGAAAGCCGTTTTTTAAAATAATGATTTATATGAGAGTAATTTGCACAGTCTTTCCGGCTTATATCCGGAGCGCTCTTAACAAAAAATTGCTGCCCATATTTACAGTTCGATCTGCCGACCCATATTGGAATATAGCCACTGTCTATACCTCAGTATGAGAAGACGAGTCAGAAAAAACTTAGAAATAACAGAAACAATAACATTGCGATCCATTACCAAGATGAGACACCCCAAAAATTCTCTTCATAATCCCCCCAACACCCTTCTCTATGAAATCACACAAATAACCCCTATCAACCAAAGATTACAATCCCTAACCACAAAATTCGCTAAAGAAGATTATATCATAGAAATCATCCAACCACTCTGCACAATAAGAAATCAAGGAATACCCAGCAGAAGAAAATACCCAGAGCTAACTTTATGGGAACATATCAGTTCTATGAACAATTGGCAATGAAATATTTTTATATTTTCCATTCTAGTGTACTTGTTCTTTTTTTTTACATAACATGAATATAATGTATTTTATAAAATGTTTATATATAAAAAAATCTTTATATAGTTGTAACAGGCTGAAGGACTTCAGTCGATGGTTTATTGGTGTTACCAATAAAATACTTTTATTATTATTATTATTAGTCTGTAATGTCAGTCAGTAATTAGCCAGTAATGTACAACCAACTTCCTGCTATAATCAAAATCAAAATATAAACTTGGGGCAGCCAACAGAAAATGAAAGTGGTTTCCAATACCAAGGTAGAAATAAATTTAAGGAAAATAATAAAGATTAGACCAAAGAAAAACTTAGGGACTGGTGAATCATTAGAAGATGGAAGTCTCAGTGAATTTTCTGGTACTGAAAAAAAGTATGGATTTATGTATAAATGTGTAAACGAGTTTGCAAAGCTGAAAATATTAAACAGTACATACACAAAAAACCAGGTTTTGATAAAGTCCACACTGATGTTTAAGAACTTTCTACCAATAAGCAAAATAAATGTTTTGTAGTTAGTGCACCCTTTGATAAAAAGGATATTGTATAATCCCGATTTCTAGTCCCGTAATATAGGTTTTAAACTTTTTGATTTAAAAAAATTTAAACTATAGTCAAGGTGATTTTTTTATAAATAGTAAACCTGAACTAAAATATACCTCAAAAAAAATTCTGTCGTAGTCCATTTATGTCCGTAATATTTTATATAGCTTGTATATTATACAAAATAGTTATTTGTTTTTAGG
Source organism: Leptura quadrifasciata (assembly GCA_963675555.1). Lineage (NCBI taxonomy): Eukaryota > Metazoa > Arthropoda > Insecta > Coleoptera > Cerambycidae > Leptura > Leptura quadrifasciata. The sequence continues at coordinate 34,852,411 of OY776682.1, forward strand.
GTAAGATTTTATGTTTTGTGTGCCTATTGAAGTTATTTATTTGTACTCCTAAATATTTAACGTATGCTTGAGGTTTTACCACTACATTTAACATATGTTGGTGAGATGTTACTTTTTTGTTGACTAGCTCGAAGATTATTTGATTCATCATATTTGTGTAATTTCCTTCTTGTCTGTAACGCACAACGTATATGTTAATTTAATAAGTAAGAATACATTACATTGTCTTTCTTGAATTCTCTTCTTTTTTAACCGAGGTGGGGTTTTAAATGTTGCATCAATTTCTTCTGTTTCCATACTGTCTCGTGTTTTAGACATTTTTTTAATTGTCACTATCAACATATATGCTAATGGAGAAATCTTTTTCAGGCCGACGGAGAGTAACCGGCTTATATGGAAGTTCACAGAGTTGTCGCAGCATACCGAGAACCATGGCGTAGGATTTGTCGCAGCACGCTATGATTTAGAAAATGGTCCCGGTACACCTCAGACAGTTTCAACACAATTCAATTGCGAAGGGACGACATTATCTGGGATAGATTTTCAATTAGTTGGTTCTGGCTATAGATTATCTCTAGTCAAAAGACGCTTTGTTTCTGGAAAATATATCTGCGATGGTGATCAGAAGTATAGTTCAGGTACTGGTACGCCATCTACAGTTTCAACAGTGTCTTCTGTTGGTGAACCCAATTGCTAGCATTCCTACATATCGTATGTGCAATACCCTTATGTATCTTATATATTTGTATGTCAACTATTTTTATTTATGACTACTTTCATGTTATATAGCCTATATATAATATATAGTTTATGAATGCTATTTTATAACCAATTAAAGAATTAAAGCACAGGAAAATGTTTCTTTCCATGATAGAATAAAAAAAAAAAAATTTCAAGCGTTACGTAAATGCAAATGTTTTCAACTGCTTTCGAGGTCACTTGAATGACTCTCTTAAGCCTAGAAAACTTAAGATTTGTCCGATAAAAAAGAGAAGGAGCTCTACAGTTTGTAGTAGAATCCGAACCACTTCTTGGGGATAATTCAAATTGAAACTTACATTGCAGCAGGTGGGGAACTCGTTTTGATCTAGGTAAGCCTAAAGAGAAAGCTAAATACGTTAAAAGAAAATAAAGAAATATAAATAGTTTCTTTAGAAGAAACGTATACATACGCCCGTAGCAGTTTGGCACAAATCGTACATATAGGTCTACAGCAGTTTAAAGGTTAAAAAGATTTACAACTGATACCAAAATAATCTCTTGGTGTGTTGACAAGCAAAGGTTTACAAATATTTGTCGTAATTTAAAAAAAACTTACTTAGTTTGCATCCGAAATCGATAAGAAGTGTAAAATATTCAGTTGCCAAATATTTCGCTCATAATGTATAGAAACAAAAGCCTAATTATTTTATATGGCAGTTTATTAAAATATCTATTCGAATAATGAACTATGTAACTATAAATTTTTAAAACTTAACATTTAATAAGCTTTTGTCTTCAGACTCTATAGAATAGAATATGTTTATTAATCCAATTGATCATAAATTATGACGGGACAAGTCAATTAAACACAATAGTAGATAATTATTTTACACTAAGCTATTTACTTATATATACAGTCTCTCACACACATTCACTAAACTACCAAAAATAGTTAATAGCGAGTAATTGTATTATTAACTAACAAATGTTACAAGTAACAGACTTTAATTAGTACCTATAATTTAGAAAATCCGCCACAGAATAAAATATATTTGCCACAAGGAATGATTTTAAAGTTGACGAAATTTTTTTCGCATTTACAGTATTTCGTATATTTGCACTATTTATTATATAACACAGATCCCATATAGTATGGATGGATTTATGTAACTCCAACCTATGCCTATCGTACTGCAGATCGGAGTCATGACGTGTAGAATAATCGTGAAACATATTTTGTGTACTAAATTTATCCATATTTTTCTTTAGAAATTTTAGTACTAAAATATACAGACTAGGCGATGTTAAAATTTTATTTCGGGCAAATGCTATTCTGCAAGATTCTCTTATATGGATGGCTCTTTTTTGTAAAATAAATACTCTAATCGCGGATGCTGAATATCCGAAAAAAATAATACTGTATCAAATTCGTGATTCAAAACACAATAGTATGTTTTAAGAGTATCTAAACTGGTGATGTGGCGCAATCGTTTTAATGTAAACGTAATGTGTGTGTTCCAATCTAAGGATAGATTTATATTAATTCCAGAAACTTTATGTGATGTTATTTGTTGAATTGATTTTTTATTGTTCTTAATTAGTACACTCGATGTATATTTTTTACCAATAGGATGAAACTGAGTAATAAAAGTTTTATCCTGATTCATTACTAATTGTTTGTTTTGAGATAATCGGATAACGCAAGAAGATTTGAGTTTAATTTGTGGACAGAATAGTAATGTCATCAGCAAAAGCACCATAGAATAGTTATCTAAGTCATTTGTGTAAAGAATAAACAACAGTGCTCCCAATACACTACCCTGTGGAACGCCTACTTTGGCCAGTAACTTCTCAGATTTAGCACCGAGAAAATCTGCATACTATTTCCTGTTTTTTAAGTATGATCTCAAGAGTTTATTACATAAACCTCGTATACCATAACACTCAATATTTTTCAAAAGAGTGTCATTGTCCACAAGGTCAAAACCCTTAGACAGATCTATAAATAATGCCTACCTTATGTCCTTGATCTAAGTTTTATATATGAAGCCGAAAATGCTTAATAATGATGGTATTGTTGCCCAATGTACTCTAAAACCATGCTGATTTGGAGATAAAGTGTTGCCAGATTCTAGAAATGTTTTTATGCGATTAGATAATAACTTTTCGAATATCTTGGAGAATACTGATAATATTGCTATCGGTCGATAATTACAAATTTTTTTGCGGTCACCCTTTTTATGCAGGGGGAATAACTTTAGATAACTTTAATAAGCTGGGATAAGTGCCCTCCTTAAAGCATTGGTTGATAATATGAGTTAGTGATGCAGCTATCTGACGGGCATAGAGTTTTATTATTTTAGTCGAAATATCAAATTTGAATCTTTTAAATTATTTATAGTCCCAACCATTTCTGAAACTGTGATCGGTTGTAAGTATATTGAATTCTCATTATTAGGTAAATCTGGAATTTGAGTTATGTTACTTTGAGTCGTATTATAGGTCTTCGGTAAATTTATTAGATAAGATTCATTCGAGATTTTTGGTTTGCCTGTACTTAATTGGTCATTGACTTCTATTTTGACGGGTTTGTTTGAGTTTTCATTTAAGTTATTTTTTATAGAGCTATTAATTATTTTCCATATTGATTTAGGTTTATTTGCAGAGTTTTTCTTATGTTGTCGAAATACATCTTTTTGGCTTGCCTTATGACTTGATTGTAAATTCTTTTATAATTTTTGTAGTATTCGGTAGGAATTATACCATTTTTTTGTAACGCAAATGGTTCTTTTAAATGTATTGATGCTACTTTAATACCTGGTGTTATCCAGTTATTATAATTTTTAGTCAAGATTTTTACAAACAAATTTAAAACATAGATCATGTGTCTGTACAGTATATTATGGAAAGCTAAATATTTATATTCCACTGTTTGGTTATTATAAACATTATACCACGTCTCCATATTTAGAACCTCTTTAAATTTTGAAATATTGTTTTTGGAAAATGATCTGAATTTGTACGTGTTTATATTTTGTGGGACATTTTTCTTGCGGTTGAACCCAAGTTTCCGTGATACAGAGAATATTGATGTTTTCCTCTAATAGCAATACTTCTGTTTCTTCCATTTTATTTTTCACACATTGTAGATTATGATGGACAACACATAAATTATTATCTGAACTTAATTGCTAGTCACTATCAAAAGAAGCAATAGTTCGCTGTTTGATGGTGTTTAGTTTGTTTAGGTAACACAGACACTTATTATAATCTGCTTTATGATTTATGTTGTACGCTGTTTTAAATTTGTATACATTTTCCACATTTTTCCATATTGGAACTACATACTTGGGCTTCATGCCCTTCAGCACATTTATAGCAAATTGGAAATTTACTCTACAAGTATTACATCTTTTTATGTGGTATGATTCACTCACACGACATCTGCTCCAGTTTACATGCAGGTGGCCCATTTTTTAAATTATAGCCCTTGTGATTGGATCAACAGCAAAGATGAGGTTAACAAGTCCATCACTATTTATTTTTCTATTTTAAACAAAAATTTAGGTTGGTCAGATGGTATTTTATTTGCTCTTATAATGTCTTCTAATAGAGTGGTATTATCCAATAATCTACCTTTAATAAAGAAAAACCGCATATTACTAGTTAATATTGATTTATAAATAAAATCCTTCATTTACATTGAAATCTGTACCGATACATAATCAATACAAATCTTAAATTATTCGTATCAGCTGATATCCTCATTGATAATAAAATTAGACGTGGACATTATTATACTCGTTGCAGTTTTGTAAAATAAATTAATTTTTAGGTATTATACGTAAATATTAATCATCTGATGATGGTAGCTTGGTTGATATATTGCCCATCAGTATACTATGCAGTATTGTTTATGTACAATCCTATCTTCTGCGATGAGTATAATAATTCATATGATAGAGGTTTCAGACATCCATGCTTGTGGGATTGCTACTTAAACGGACAACTTCCATAAATAGCAACTGTAGATCTGGTTAACAAGTACAAGGGAAAGGTACCCAGTGCAGATCTTAGCAAAAAAATTCATTGCGCTTTATAACTAGAACTCAAAAAAGCTACTATTGCTTTCTTGTGACTTTTCATAATTCTCTCTCAATCTCAATGACTGTGATACTTGATACAAATTTCAGATAAATAGGGCCTTAAATTATAAGTAAAATGAAGTTACATTAACTTTACGTATACTCTTTTTTATCAATTTATTAGAAATGCTCACTTCTATAGAGAATCTATTCACTTACAATTAGTACTCGTAGGTATAACTAGCGAGATATAATTATTTATGCAGTTTCATACGGATTATCTAAGATTTAAACACAAATAATGATCAAAATTTTCCGTGTTAAAAATCGTTTACTAAACAAATGTATTCATTTGTTTAGTAAACGATTTTAGTTTGGGTAACAATTTACTTTTCACACTTTCTTCTCACTTTTTGTTGAATATCTCCGGTTGTGTTTGCCTTATCGAGATAATAAAAATACGGACTTCTGCACAATAAAATTTCTGATAAAACTTGAACAGTAAAAGTTGTTTCCGCTATTTTGTTAAGTTGCAAAAAATTAGAACTAATAAAAAATGGCTGATTTTTCAAATTTGTTACCCATATCTTAAATTGTTACGTTACAAGTCAATATTCATTATACTGTTATGTGCTGCCCTCTAACGAGGAAAGATGTGATTAAGTCCCTGTTCAAAGTGAAGGGAAACCTGTATTGTGTTCATGGCCAGTAGGTGGGGTGGCGCCATCTATGAGCCAATTGACGAACAGTCATCCATCACATGGTAGAAAACTCCAGGGGTTCCAGAAAATTATGGAATACTGTTCTGGTCCATTTGTATGGGTGTATTTTATTTATTTATTTTATTTAAATTTATTAAATAGGAATCTCCTAATATACAAAGTATTCTATAAATTGCAATAGACAAGTATCAGGTATAGATAGATTTATAAAGTATTCATCAAATAAATATATATATCTACATAAAACTAATATAAATACAAACAAAAATAAACATATATAAATACGAACATTTAAATTACTCTCAAGTCCCCAATCATTTTTAGCAGGTGTTTTTTAAAAACACATACACTACTACTATTTTTTACTAATGCTGGTAGTTTATTAAATTCATTTAAACCTTTTAAAAAAATGGAGTTCATTGCTTGCCTGTTCATAGTTCTGTTTATGTGGAAATTATCATTATTTCTTGTATTATAATCGTGTATAATATCATTGTAAACAATAAATTCATCAAAATAGGATGGCAACATATTTGTTTTAATTTTAAATACAAAAATCATAGTTAATAAATACAATCTATTCTCTACGTATAAATAATTTAATGAATCGTGCATAGTTCTGATTGCTGTAAACCTATTACATTTTAATATAATTCTTAGCCCCCTATTTTGAAGTTTTTGAAGAGACTGCATTCTGTTTTTATCAAAAAGGTATAAGAGCGTAGCACAATAATCGAAGTGTGGTTGAATAATTGTTTGATAAATAGTTCTCCGTGCAAAAAATGAGATATCGGTAGAAATTCTTGTAAAGAAATACAGTTTAGTAGAAATTTTTTTGTAAATATATTCAAAATGTGCTTTTAGATCTAAACACTCATCAATAATTATGCCTAAATATTTTATTTCAGTTACCCATTCAATATTTTCATTATCAATCTTCAACTGAAAGTCTGTAACATTAATATTTTTTAATTTATATTTTGTCCCTAGAATAATACCTTTCGTTTTCGTTACATTTAACTTAAGTTTATTTACATTTAGGAACTTTTCTAATTTAACTAATACAGAGTTCATTCTATGTACTATCATATTTATATCTTTACCCCAACAAGCAACCAGTGTGTCGTCAGCAAATAAATTTAGAGGTGAATCCAGCAGATGGGGGAACAGTTCAGTTTAGTGAAGTATAGAGAAGAGTTCAGTTCATTGAAGTATACAAAGAAAGTTTTTAGGTTAGACGAGTGAGTTGACAAGTTTAATAAGAAAAGTAAAGTACATAGTGTTTTAAAAGTAGTGAATTTATATTAGATTAAGTTATTATTAGTTGTGTGATTTTTAAGTATTTACTAGTGTAATTTTAGTGATTAATAAAATAGTGGTTAGTGAAAATTCTTGTTGCAAGTTATTTAAACCCACAAAGTGTTTACTGAAAACTGTAAACACGTAACAATTGGTGTCGGAAGCGGAATTGCAACAGAATTTCTGAAGAATTCGACGAAGTTCCCATAGTGTTCTATTTGGAAAACACTGGTGATAGTGAAGTGAGTCAAACTGGAAAGTGATATAGACATTAGACAAGACTAATTTGTGATAGTGTGAGAAAATTTATAGAACAGTCTATTCTGAATTTTGTGGACATATTTGACGTAGGTATACCAGATATAGACTTTAAATAAGACTTGTTAGTGTTGTTTGTTAGTTTTTGAATGGAAACAAGAAGCATGGCTGCTGAAAAACAAATGCAAGACATGTTCGAGCAATTTAGAAAAATGATGTTAGACCAAAAAGAAGAACAAGAGAGACGCGAAGAAGAAAAAGAAAGGAAACATCAGGCAGAAAAAGAAGAACAAGAGAAACGACGTCAAGAAGAAAAAGAAGAGCAAGAGAAACGACGTCAAGAAGAAAAGGAAGAGCAAGAGAAACGATGCCAAGGAGAAAAAGAAGAACAAGAGAGACGTCAAGAAGAATTGAGAAAAATTATACAGGTGCAACAAGATGCTATCCTGTCAGCCACTAATGAGGTCAAGGAAAAAGTAGATAAAGTTGAAGAAAAAGTGACTGGCGTCGAAGGAAAAGTGACTGCAGTCGAAGAAGAAGTAAATAAGGTTGAAGAGGAAGTAACTGAAGTCAAAGGTTATCCTTTCAGCCACTGAAGACCTCAAAAGCAAAATTGAAGAGGATATAGGCAACATAAAGACTGAAGTATGTGAAATCAAAGGAAAAGTTACTGGCGTCGAAGGGAAATTTACCGATATAAAAGGAAAATTTCAGGTAGTTAAGGGAGAGGTAGAACAACTTGAGCGACAGTTAAGAGCGCAAGGAGGCCAGCTAGTATTATCATCATCAGGTCCTCGATTACAACTGCCTTCCTTTGATGGTCAAACTTCTTGGTCAACCTACAAAAGATAATTTGAGGCAGCGGCATGCGCAAACAATTGGAGTAATGAAGACAAAGCTATGGCATTGGTGCTAGCATTAAGAGGTCAAGCCTCAGAGTTGCTTCAGACTATCCCAGTGACACAGCAACGGGATTTTAAAGTCTTGGAGGCTGCACTAGATCTAAGATATGGCGACCAACACCTCGCCCAAGTATACCGGACTCAGCTCAAATCACGCACACAAAAGGCTGGGGAAAGTTTACAAGATTTTGAAGCAGCTGTTGAGCGACTGACATACCTGGCTTTCCCGAAATGCACCCAAAGAAGACTGGTAGTGAAGCCTTGATCCGTGCCCTCGAAGTTGAAGCCGCTTACAAAGAGAGCAGAGAGAGTACGAGCCATGAAGGTAGAAGAAGAGGGCCATTTAGAAAAATCAAATATGGAATCTTTGATGGCTGACATACACAAAATGATAAGCCAGTTGATGACTAAACCAGATGCTCCAAGGAAGCAGGAAAGAGAGCAGAGCGATGTACAGCCAAGGAAGTTGATTCGTTGTTATAAGTGTGGCAAAACAGGGCATATTAAGCGAAACTGTCGGCAGCGGAGCCCTGAGAGAGTAAATGCCGCAATGACTGAAGAGCCGCAGGAAAACTAAAGATAGCCAGCACCTTGGGGGCTGTGCTGGCTGGCGAACGCGGTGCCCCCAAAGAGATACGGGTTTCCCAGATTAGAAGAGTCCCGAGTAGTCTGCTGTTGGATGGCTATGTAAACAAAAGGAGATGTATCTTCACTATCGACACAGGTGCCACGTCATCAATAGTGCGACCCGGATTTTTAGCAGGAATAAAAGTTGATAAAAGTCAAAATGGATTGGTCGTTCGAACAGCCACAGGAGACAGGGTAAGGGTTCATGGAGAAGTTGACCTAGATCTGTAGTTTGGACACCTGTGCTTTAGTCATAGAGTTATCGTGGCTGACATCACTGATGATTTCATTTTGCGGCTGGATGTTATGGGAGTACAAGATCAATTTATACTTGACGTGGTAGAACGAGTCCTAAAAATTGGAAATGAAGAATTTATTTTGTCAACAGCAAATGACCGATTTCAAAAAGTGAGGCTACTGACGGCTGAGACAATCAAGATTCCTGCCCGTTCGGAACAAATAATCGAGGCCATTCTGGAAGGAAACTCTGGTGGATACCGTGTTGGCCTCGTTGAAAAAGATGATTCAATTAAGACAGAAAATGTAATCTTAGCAAGAACTCTAACCCAGACAAAAGACAAAATTCCAATTAGAGTGGCTAATTTAAATTCCCACTCAGTGACTTTCAAGGAAGGCGAGGCAATAGGATCCTACGAACCAGTCCAGTGGATAGCAAGGTGCGAGGAACGAGGCGAGAAATGTTCGCCAACCAGTGTAAACAGGGAAGTTGTGACATTGTTGAGTTCCCAGTTTGAACATCTGAGGATGAACGTAGAGAGGCAATCAAGTTTTTGGAGAAAGAAAGTGCGGTATTTGCCAAAAACACAGACATCCTCACGAAAACTGATATAGTACAGCATCGGATAGACACTGGTAATTCAGCCGCAATCCGCCAACAACCTAGGAGGTTGCCACTAGCTAAACAGGAAGAAGCTGCTGCAGGACGGGACTTTGAGATTTTGTGTCGACTACCGGAAGCTGAATGATGTTACGAAGAAAGACAGCTATCCACTACCACGAATTGACGATACATTAAGTACGCTGGCAGGGTCACAATGGTTTTCAACTCTAGATCTTCGAAGTGGGTATTGGCAGGTGGGACTTCACCCTGACGACAGGGAAAAGACTGCCTTCTCAACAGGTAGTGGTCTATATCAATTCACCGTGATGCCTTTTGGACTTTGCAATGCGCCAGCTACTTTTGAAAGATTGATGGAATTTGTACTCCGAGGACTAACTTGGAAGACTTGCTTAGTTTATCTTGATGATGTAATGGTTATGGGACGAAACTTTAAGAAACATTTGGAAAATCTTCAAGAAGTATTCGGGAGAATCAGAAATGCACATCTAAAGTTGAATCCGAAGAAGCTGAAAGCAGCGTTATGCAGTAGTCCTGTGTTAGCATATCCCCAACAAAAGGGCCTCTATATTCTTGACACGGATGCTAGCAACTCCGCAATTGGATGTGTACTATCTCAAGTCCAAAATGGAGAGGAAAAAGTAATCGAGTATTTCAGTAAGGTACTGTCCAAACCAGAGAGGAATTATTGTGTAACAAGGAAGGAACTATTGGCCATTGTTAAGTCCGTGGACCATTTTCACAAGTACCTCTATGGCCAACATTTCAAAATCAGGACCGACCATGCTGCATTAAAATGGCTATTGCAGCTGAAAACCCCAGAAGGCCAACTGGCTCGCTGGATAGAAAGACTGCAGCAATATGACCTCACAATCGAACACCGACCTGGAAAGTCTCATAAAAATGCAGATGCTCTGTCAAAAAGACCGTGCAAAGATGACTGCAAGCACTGCTATCGGGTTGAAAAAGCACAGGGCACGGTAATAGTAAACACAGTTCAGGTAGATGTTCCAGATGATTGGACAAAGGAAGTTCTAAGACGAGAACAAATGGATGACAGTGTAATTGGTCCTATATTAAGGGCAAAAGAAAAAGGAACGCGACCGGAATGGAAGGATGTTTCGGACAAAAGTGTGGAGCTGAAGGCATTGTGGGCACAATGGGACTCCCTTAAGGTTGTAGATGGGCTATTAAAGAGAGCATGGGAAAGTCCAGATGGGAAGGAAGTTACCATGCGTCTGGTGATACCCAGCTGTCGGATCCCAAAAGTACTTCAGGAAATACATGATGGAGTATCCGGGGGACATTTTGGTATGAATAAGACATTGGCTAGAGTACGGGAACGATTTTATTGGATAAATAGCCGTCAAGATGTGGAGGCTTGGTGCCGCAAATGCAAGGCTTGTGCAGCTACCGAAGGGCCACAGACGGAGAGCAGGGGCCAAATGAAGCAATATAACGTCGGAGCTTCTTTTGAGAGGATTGCTATAGATGTAGCGGGCCCATTCCCAGTGACAGATGATGGGAATAAATACATCCTGGTCACTATGGACTATTTTAGTAAATGGCCGGAAGCCTATGCCATTCCGAATCAGGAAGCAGTTACTGTTGCTCGAGTTCTGGTGGATAACCTTGTATGCCGATTTGGTGTACCCCTGGAGCTACATTCCGATCAAGGGAGAAACTTTGAGTCGGGGGTATTTCAGAAAATTTGTGAGTTGCTGAGCATATTTTGACTTGCTGTCCGAGGGTGTAAATTAGAAGTGATTTGAGTTGAAGGGGGGGGCTGTATTTTTTAGGGCGATCTTTTGTAATATTTTGAGTGTATTTTGACGAGATTTGATATTGGGATGATTTTGTCGATATATTTAAATTATTTGGGAATTATCGGTGGCGTGAATTTTCTCAGAATTATTTAGTGAATGTGGTGGTTTTTGAGTTCTGCAAGTGTCCTAATGACTGTTTTTATATGGTTTGCCAAGTTGACCTTGATGATTGAATTATTTGAGAAATTTTAGTAATTTTTTCGTCGGCCATTTTGTTAATATGGGGAACGTACTATAACACCTTGAAACGGTCGCCCATCCAAATACTAACCGCTCCTAACGTTGCTTTACGTCGCATATCGAAGTATGTATATAGTAAAGACGCTCACCCCTTTGTAAGCTATATTTCAGAAATAAGTAATTTGAAATCCATAGCCTACTTTGTGAGATATATTACAAAAACCTGAAAAATAGGAAAACCACAAACAGTTATAGCTTCCTTATTTGAGGAGACACAAAAAAAGTTAAAGGGATGAAAGTTGACCGCAAAGACAATAAGAATAATAATATGTATCAAAAAATTCGAAAAACGTAGTTGGCTCTGACATATGCTCTTGTGCAAAAATGAAAAGAACAAATCTCAAAGTAGGCCATGACACCATTAATTCATTAATATCAGCGTGTCATTCCTTTTTTTATCTACAAAATCTTACTCTCCTCAGCTTATCTCCCTCATTTAAATGTTGAACTTTCTTCATTTTGTACTATTGGACTGTCTTTTCTCTCAATTTATCTCAAAGAGGTTTCTTCATTTTGGTTAACATAATTCAGTACTCTATTCACTTTTCTCACATTATCCGCAACATGCCTTCGCCTTACTGCTTTTTAAAAAAATAAACCGTGCGTTTTTAGATTTTGAACTAACTTCCTAAACATAATTCGATTTGTCTGCGGAGCATCTGGAAATCTATCTCTGTACACCGTGCCATCTCAACGTCAAAATTGCACTGACAATAAATCATATAAATCATATCGAATTTGTTGTTATTGGTGTACACCATAATTACTGATATAAAACTTGTCTTAGAATTCGACAACGCAACATACAATAGTGACAATCTGCCAAATTTGTTTATAGTTGTATACATCGTTTTTCACTAATCATGGCATAGCTGATTTTTACGATTCAATGATATGAATTGTGGTTCTCGTAAAATATTAAATATTGACACTGTCAGTTAAAATTTTTGTGACATGTTTTATATTGTCATGGCCCACTTTGAGATTTGTTCTTTTCATTTTTGCACAAGAGCGTATGTCAAAGCCAACTAACTGGGGTTCTCGAATTTTTTGATACACATTATTATTCTTATTGTCTTTGCTGTCAACTTTCATCCCTTTAACTTTTTTCGTATCTCCTCAAATAAGGAATAGCTTCCTTGTGGTTTTCCTATTTTTCAGGTTTTTGTAATACAGGGTGGTCCACGGGAACCTGACGATTTTTGAATGAGCAATGCTCAGTTATTTTTCAAGTTCTAAAATTTTTATTTATTTATTTCATTAGCCAATTACATGCCATTCAAGTTGGTTTATGAACTCGCTCCAATAAAAGTGTGTCGATCCTTCAGTTCGTCATGTGTTCTGGATTTGTTCACGTAAACACGAGACTTCCTCTGAGGGTATCCCAGAGGAAGAAGTCACATATTGACAAATCTGGTGACCTCGGAGGCCATGGTATGTCCCCAAAGCGTGATATCAGGTGCCCTGGGAACATCTGGTGCAGAACATTCATCGTAGCCCCATCTTACTGGAACCAAGTATTCTCTTGAGGAATGGTACGCCCTCGTCTGCGTAATTCAGGCCTCAGGAAGTTGTTCATCATTTGAACATAACATAGCGAGCAGCATTTACAGTCACTGTGTCGCCAGAAGAAATATACGGACCAATTACACGCTTTGATGAAACTGCACACAATACCGTCAATTTAGGACTGTGCAGAGGTCTCTGATGAAGCTGCTGAGAGTTTTCAGTTGCATAAGATGGAGCGCGTTTACCAAGAGTTCATGAACCGACTTGAATCGTGTTATGAGCAGGATGGTCGTTATTTGGCTGATGTAATTTTTAAACAATGAAATGGCATGTAATTGGCTAATTAAATATGTAAATAAAAATAACTAAGCATTGATCATTCAAAAATCGGCAGGTTCCCGTGGACCACTCTGTATATCTCACAAAGTAGGCTATGGATTTCAAATTTTTTTTTACTGAAATATAGCTCACATAAAATGGGATAACTGTTTCCAAAACTTTATTCTTCTACAATAGATATTAAGCGAGATATTTGGTGTGGCACTCGTAAAATAGATAGATGGTGGATGATGGAAATATTTGCTTAAATTATAAATTTGAAAATTCGATTGTTAATGTGGGTGGGTTTGAAAATAGTGAGATTGATTTAGTTTTCTCGTACATTTTTCGATACTAACGAAAAAAATTTTTAAACAAAAAACCCTATTTTTTTCAATTTCAATTTTTTTCATTATGAACAATAACATTACTATTATTTTTTTTTCTAAAATGACAATTAACAATATTCTTCATAGAGAGAGCTGCAAATTTAAAGAAGTTACAAATTTGGAACGAAAATATTTAATTTTTTGGTTTTTAATCATTTTTAAATAAACTGATATTTTAACTTAAAATTGCAAGAGTTTATTTCATAGATCTTATATGAAAAAATATATGTGATAACCTGGGATTTAAAATTTAAAAAATGTCTACTCAAACCCATCTACATGTTTAACTCATATTTTCAAGTTCATAATTTGCTTTTAAGCAAATATTTTAATTTTAAATTTGGCACAATATTTTGGTTTAGTAAAACTAGTAAAAGGCATGTTTTCACTAGATTTAAAGAATATTAGCTTGTAACAATTTAAGATGTAACAAATTTTAAAAAATCAACAATTTCTTTTAGTTTTTATTTTTCTGCAACTTCAATAAAACCAACTATGACTAGTCAAGTTTTGTCAGAAATTTAATTGTGAAGAGGCCCATATTTTAATTTTCTCGATGTGACAAATACAACCGGGAGTATTCAACAAAAAATGAGAATAAACGTGATGCAATAAATAAACTATTTAAAAAAGGGCCAGCATTGGAAAAATTATTTTTCCACGACTTCTACTTACCTAAATTTTCTGTCATTAATAAAATTCACCAGGGGTGTAGTTAGGTTTTTTTTGGGGGGGGGAGGGGAGGTTAATAATTCCCAAATCTCATTACAGAAATTTTCCCAACTTCTATTTTATATTTATACAGTGAGGTCCATAAGTAATGAGTAAATTCATTACCTATGTAATTAACAATTTATGAGTAAAATCCTAAAACACGTCAATTTTTAGTTCTAAATGACGTTTTTTGAGCATAATTTTATATCTCCCCTTTCCAACCCCTTGGAAACCTATACCTATAAAATTTTTAAATGGAATGAAGGTGTGTGTGATCCCTCATTTGATAGGGTTTTAATTCTCTATCCAGCAATATAAGATTTTTGAATTTCTCTAATTTACATACATATGACATATTTTTATATATATATATATATATATATATATATATATATATATATTTAGTGCACTGACGAGAGCCAACAGCTCGAAATTGCAGTCTGCAAGTGGTGTGGGACAACTGGCATGAGAGCTCCTTTAAGTAGGATCAGTCTTTCGGCTGGTGTTTGTCGCAATCGAAGCATTAGCGTTCTGTTGGTAATATGCGATTATTACATTTAACGCGCCAAGCTTGTAACTTGTAATTCAGCGACAGAAAAATTATGTTTTAATATATATAGACTTCACTATAGGAATTTAAGATAATAAAAAAGGAAATATCAATAAATAGCAAAATAGTAGAAAACTACGTAAACAGTAAAAATAGTAAAATTCACAAATAACAATAAAAAGATTGACCATAGTGGATCTAATTCTAATATCACTGATTCACTCTTTTGCATCACTGTAGCTAATGATTCATGTACTCTCCAACTGTGTATTAACAATTTACAACTAGAAAGTTTTTCAAGCAAGAAGTAAATTTACTGATAGAATTTATAGCTTTGATTTCCTGCGGTAATTTGTTATACAATTTAATACCAGCATGATACAGCGATTTTTTATATAAAGTTGTATTGTTGCTCTTTATTTTTAATAAATGCCCTTGTCTTGTGCTATATGAATGAGTATCTGAGTTTGTTTCAAAGTTACTTAAGTTGTTTAATATACATATCATCAGTCTAGCAGCCATACAGAGTGGATGGATGGTTGTTTAGTAATTTAACAGTGTGAATTGCATTTTATCTGGTGTTGACATTTAGTGCATGTTGCCGTCTTCAAGTTCATATATTGTGTTATTGAATCTGTAATGTATTAAGAGAGCTGACTGCATTTTTATGCATCTATCCCAGTGATATATGGCGTAAATAATAACACAAAAAACTCATCTATTTATATCTTATCAGTCTTTATTTTGCTTACTTCTTTTTTAAATGATAACTGTTTTTATTATACTACTTCTATAAATTGTCCAGGACCTGACTTACTCAGAATGCCTTCCACAAATAAATGCCTTATTTGTGCAGGAACATGTGGTGATCCTAAAGATTTTGTAAGATGTGATGGTTGCACAAAAATTGTATGTAAGAATTGTTCCGGTTTGGCAGAAACGGAGTTAAGGTGCCTAGCTCTAAAGAAGCGCACACTTTCTTACTATTGTCAAAATTGTAAGAGAGGAATTGAACTTATACCTGATTTACTAAAACAAATTGCAGACCTTCAAACTGAAATTTCGGAAATTAAGAAAACAGTTCAGTCAAACTCCCCAAAGTTAGACGCTGAATCAGTTTATGCTGAAATTCAGGATAGAGCCATTAGATCTAAAAATATCCTTATTCATAACATCGATGAGTGCCCATCATCCAACTTCAACGAAAGAATAGATCATGATACTCGTAAATGTCGTTAGCTATTCACAGCTATGGAACTTGATGCTGGTGATTTTAAAGTATGGAGGCTTAGCCCTGCTAGTAATAAAAAAAGACCCATAAAAGTTATGTTTTCTGATAGTTCCTTAGCTCTTTCTTCTGTAAAGAATAGAAGAAAACTTATCCCCAGATTCTCAAATATTCGTATTTCGGCTGACCTTACTCCTGCTCAAAGGAACCATATCAAGTCCCTACACGAACAGCTGGAGGAGCGCAAGCGCAAAGGTGAAGACAATCTTATTATTCAATATAAATATGGTGTCCCACGTATTACGACCAAGAAAGCCATTTCCTCAAAAAACTAAATAAACATATTTCAGTTTACTGTCAAAATATAGGCGGTATGAGAACTAAAATAAGTGAATTTAATTCTAGTGTGAATATTTGTGTTTATGAGATAATTGTATTGGTAGAAACATGGTTAACTCAAGATTTTCTTAACAGTGAATTTGAACTCCATAATTTTATAGTATATAGATGCGATCGTTCCCAGCAAACTAGTGACAAAAAACGAGGGGGTGGTATTCTTATCGCTATATGCAAAGACATTGTTTCAAAACAAATAATTTTAATTTATTCTGTGGTTGAACAACTGTTCGTACAATTTACAATTGGCAATAACAAATACATGATTGGCGGAGTTTACATTCCTCCTCGCTCAAGTTTTGATTTATATAATATGCATGTAGAGAGCCTGTTTGAATTGATTAGATCTCACCCAGATCATGAATTAATAATTATTGTCTGAAAGTTATTTGTGGCATTCTACGAATATTCTTTCCTATTATTTGGGTTTTCTACCACATGTACTATTATCCTCTTCAAAACAAATCACCGAATCTACAAAATAATAGAATTATTGGAAAAAAGAGCCTCTGCGCCAGTTTATGCCAAAGGAAAAGTCAGAGGTTATGTTTTGCAAATAATATAAATCGGAATAAGCACAAAAATAATGTATTTTGCTGACGTTTCGGAAAGTAATCTCTTTCCGTTTTCAAAGCTATTTTTTGAAGAACTCTTATTTTGCTGTGTATGTCAAATACACAGCTTTAAGATTCTGTTTATGTTATTTCCATAGATACTTACTACTTACACAGAACATAGAACTGATGATATTTTTTAGATAATGTTGAGTTTGTTAAGTTCTTCTTTTAACATTGGTAGCCAGGTTGTACAAATATCTACAGAACAATTCGATACGCACTTATCTTCATTTAATAAGATTATTGCTGATTCTTTAATTTTTCTTTTTTTGGTATCTGTTTCTTTTGTTAAAATTTTTGCCGAGTCCCAGTTTATTCTATGTCCGTTTTCCCAAGCATGTTCACAAATCTTTGATTTTTGAATTTCATTCTTTCTAATGTAATTCTTGTGCTCATCCAACCTCACACTGAAAGGCCTGGATGACTCACCCACATAACATTTATCACATTCGCACGGGATATTGTAAATACAGTTTTTTGAATTCTGCTCCCTGTTTATCGGTTTTGTTTTTGTTAAAATAGATCTTAAAGTGTTCCCCGTTTGAAATATCGTCCTAACATCAAATTTGTCATCTATACGGCGTAGCTTTTCCGATAGTCCGTATACATAAGGAATTATTGCTGTATAATGACGTTCAGGTTTTTGTCGTACCTGATTGCCCTATTTTCAACATTTATGAAAACACAAAGGCTTCAGGATATTGATTTTGTACTAGAACCTCTTTGATAAATTTTTTCTCGTTATTTAATATTTCATTATTAGATGAAATTATTTTGGCCCTATCGTATAAACATTTTACAACACCCCTTTTAACATTTATTGACTGATTTGAGTTAAAATTTAGATATCTATTAGTATGTGTTGGTTTTCTATAAACGCTTGTTTGAATTGTATTATTTATCCTTCTAATTAAAACACCTAAAAACGGTAGTTCATTCCTACTTTCTACTTCTAATGTAAATTTAATAGACGGTTCCTTACTATTTATATTTTCTAAAAAACTATCTAGTAAATCAACACCATGAGGCCAAATTGCAAAGATGTCGTCAACATATCTCCACCAGACAACCGGTTTGTTTATACAATTTTGAACATGCGTGTTCTCAAAGTTCTCCATAAATATGTTGCTTAAAATTGGTGATAATGCAGACCCCATAGCCATACCAAAATCCTGCTGATAGAACTCATTGTCCAATTAAAAATAGGTTGTTTTTATACACAGTGTTAAGAGTTCCATTATGCTATTTACACTTAATTTAGTTCTAGTTTCCAAATTATTATCATTTAGCAACTTGTCTTTAACTATTTTTAATGTTTCATCTACCGGAACATTGGTAAAGAGGCTCTAACTACATCAAAACTAACCATCAGGTGTGATTCATGAATATCGGTTTCATAAATTTTTTCTATGAAATGTTTACTATTTTTAATATATGAATCGGTATTTCCAGATAATGGATCAATAATTTTAAGTAAAAATTTTGCCAAATTATGACATGGTGAATTAATAGAACTAACAATTGGTCTTAAAGGAATATTTTGTTTATGTGTCTTTGGTAAGCCATAAAAATGAGGGGGCTTACTATGATGTGGTGTAAGTTTCCTTCGTTCGAAATCATTAAATTCATGTTTGCATTTAAACAAAGTTCTGTAAATTCTGCTTTCTATTGATTTTGTTGGATCTTTGTTTAGTTTTGAGTAGGGTCCCTAATTTACAAGAGTCATGATTTTTGTGTTATATATATCTTTATCTATAATGACTGTGGCATTACCTTTGTCTGCTGGCAATATTTTTATACTTTCATCGTGTTTTAAAGAATTTATCGATAACTTTTCTTCTGGAGTTAAATTATCTTTAATTTTGTATTTCTTCTCTAAAGCAATTTTCCCCGCATACGGGCAAAAATTGCTTTAGATTAGCGTTAGCGTTTTGATGGTAATATGCAATTATTACACTTAACGCGCCAGGCTTGTAACTTGTAATTCAGCGCTCGGCGGGGCACATAGCCCGGAGAGTAGCTGTTGGTTGCAGTCTGGTTAGGTTCCTTATAGTAAAATAAGGATTTATAGAGGAATGTGCGACTAAAAATATTATGTTTAATATTCCGCCCTCTAAAAGCACATTTGAACTATGCTAAGCCAAGTCAGGCTATTTATTTTTCGATTGCAACAGACACTGGACCGCTAGATGGCGCCTGCTGGCTGTTTTACATGTCGCTATTGTAAAAATACCGGGATGTACTATAGTCAAAGGATTCTCATGTCGGTCGTCGCATACCTACCTTGCACTGACGAGAGCCAACAGCTCGAAACTGCAGTCTGCAAGTGGTGTGTGACGACTGGCAAGGGAGCTCCTTTAAGTAGGATCAGTCTTTCGGCTGGTGTTTGTTGCAATCGAAGCATTAGCGTTTTGATGGTAATATGCAATTATTACACTTAACGCGCCAGGCTTGTAACTTGTAATTCAGCGCTCGGCGGGGCACATAGCCCGGAGAGTAGCTGTTGGTTGCAGTCTGGTTAGGTTCCTTATAGTAAAATAAGGATTTATAGAGGAGTTTGCGACTAAAAATATTATGTTTAATATTCCGCCCTCTAAAAGCACATTTGAACTATTTCAATATTTGTTCCTATTAAAAGATTTAAATCAAGTCATTTTCCTCCCTGGCTTTCTTCTGAACTTAAAAGCCTTGTTACTCATAAAAAAATTGCTCATAGAAATTTTAAAATGACAGGTAATAATTTCTATTATAATGAGTTTTCTGATCTTCGTCTTAGATGTAAAATGGTTAGTGATGCTTGTTACAGAGTATATCTTAATAGGATTGAGGAAAATATTCAAAATGATTCTAATACTTTCTGGAGATATGTTAATAATTTAAGAAACGTTAATTCAATACCTAACTCTATGTATTTAGATAATGTTACTTCAACTAATGGTTTGGATACTGTTAATCTTTTTGCTCAGTATTTCTCCACAGTATACTCTAATAATCAAGGACCCATCCAATCTATTCCTAAGGAGAATTTAGTTGATATACCTAATATTTCCATAAGTACAATAGATGTCTTTGAAGGTATTGAGAGTTTGAAAAATAAGTTTTCGCATGGTTCTGATGGTATTCCTTCAGTCTTTTTAAAATCCTGCATTTGTACATTAACGCATCCTATTTTTTTCATTTTTAGTTTATCATTGCATACAAAGGAATTTCCAAGTTTTTGGAAGAATAGTTTCATTACTCCCATTTTTAAATCGGGTGACAGGAGTAATGTGGAGAATTACAGGGGTATCTGCATTCAATCCGTTTTGCCTAAACTTTTTGATAAAATTATCAGTGTACAATTATCATGGTTATGTAAAAATATTATCATTCCGCAGCAACACGGATTTAGTGCAGGCAGATCTACAGTTACAAATCTATTGTCTTACCAACAGTACATATTGAATGCCTTGGAGAAAGGTTTGCAAGTTGATTCTATTTACACTGACTTTTCTAAGGCATTTGATAGAGTCAGTCATGCTCTTTTAATTGAGAAACTAAACTCTATTGGTTTTGGTGATAGTATTGTCATGTGGGTGTCTAGTTTACTGTCTGATCGGACACAACAGGTTAGAATTAATAACTTTATATCCAATCCAATTAAGGTTTGTTCCGGTGTACCACAGGGCTCACATTGTGGACCATTGTTTTTTAACTTATTTATAAACGATATGTCTAAGATTATTACTTCTGCAAAATTTTTATTTTTTGCTGATCTTAAATTGTTTCATACAATTCGGTGCTTATCGGACAGTCAGGATCTTCAGAATGATATTGATCATGTATATAATTGGTCAGTTAATAATTATCAGAACTTAAATATTAGTAAATGTTGTATATCTTTTTATAGATCTCATAGTTGTCTCAATTACGACTATAATATCAATGATGTCATCTTAAAAAATGTTGTTGAAGTTAAGGATTTAGGAGTTATTTTTGATCAAAGGTTAAATTTCAAAAGCCATTTAAACAAAGTTTCCTCAACCTGTAATAAAACCTTGGGCTTTGTCATGAGAAATTCTAAACAACTATCAACTAATACCGTAAAAATTCTTTATTGTTCCCTAATACGCTCTTCCATAGTATGCTTGTGTTATCTGGTCTCCGTACTATCAATGTGATGTTGATTTAATTGAAAATGTACAAATTAGATTTGCTCGTTATGTTCATTATAAACTAACTCCACATGAACAATTTTGTTATCCAAACATTTTAAGTCGTCTACACCTAACCAATTTATCTGTTCGTCATTTTAGGATTGATTTAATTTTTATGTTTAAAGTTGTTAACGGACTTTATGACTGTACCGAAATCCTGGATGATATAGAAGTTTTTGTTAGTCCCTATAATATGAGAAATTCTCATTTATTTGTGGTTAATTTTCACAACACCAATTATGGTTTTAATTCTCCTATATCTCGTGTCTTAAGGAATTTTAATAGATATAACATAGATCCTTTTTCATGTTCACTAAGTAAGTTCAAATCTAATATTAGTAGTTTACCAATGTTAAATTAGTCATTACTTTATTTTATTGTTTTAACTCATTTTAATATGTATTCTTTTTCTTTCCTTTTTGTATAATGGTGAATCCGTGTAATAATAATAAATAAATAAATAAATATACTGTGAATGGTCAAGATTTTTTTTTTAATGTGGTCTACAAGATTCTCTTGGCCCAATATCAAATAATAGTCTAAGATGAAGACACGGTTTATGTTTGAGGTGGAACCCCAAAACACAACATTGTAAGACAAATGAGAGTATACAAGTGCGTAATAAACGTTTGTCAAAGATTTAACGTTAAATAGATCCTTCAACTGTCTTAGCGCAAAGTACGCATAGTTTAATTTCTTACAAATATGTTTAATTTGCTGATCCTAGCATAGCTTACTAATCTATAATTGTTCCCAAAAATTTAACTGTATCTGCAAATTTTTTGGTGGGTAGAATTTTGGTGAGGTCCTCCGAAAGTCATCTCCTTTGGGAGAAATATATACACTCGGTTTTGTCAACATTCAAGATAAGCGTATTGCTGTAACACAATTTCTGATATACTTACAATATACTGTTTACTTTAATTTGGAGGTCCGCAGGATCCTTTGCTGAAAGCAGGATGGAAGTATCATCTGCGGACATTACAACCTGTCTTTCATGGGGAATAGTAGGAAGATCACTGACAAACAACACAAATAATAATGGTCCCAGCACAGAACCCTGATTAACCCCTTGATTAGCAAGTAACTTTCAGACGTATAACCGTTTAATTTAACATGTAATTTTCAACCTGTAATGAAGGATTTGATGAGACTGAATGCCACACCTCTAATTTCTAATCCTTGCAGCTTGTACACGATCAAATCCATATTCAAAATATCAAAAACTTTGCTTAAATCAAAGAATAAGTGCATGAGGTGATTTCTCTTGTCCATTTCACCGTATACAAACTGCAAGAGTTGGTTGGTGGCTGTTTCTACTGATTTATCTAGCCGAAAGCCGCGTTGATATTTAGTTATTAACTTATGTTTGTTTAGAAATGGTATAATCCTGTTGAAAACAAGTCTTTCTATAACTTTTGAGATTACACATAAGATAGAAATAGGTCTGTAGTTCTCATGATCGAGTTTATCACCCTTCTTCAATGCTGTCAATACTAATGCAATTTTATAGATTTCTGGGAAATTAATACCTTGCTCGAAGCATTTATTGATTAGGTATGCAAGTGGGTCTGTAATTATTTCACAGGAAAGTTTCAGGGATTTAGCTGATATGCCATCTATACCGGTAGCCGGTTTATCTTTCAGTTTCCTTATCATGTCGATGACTCTTTCAGGTGTTGTAAGAATTAGCGTGTGCTCGATAGAAGGGCAACCAGTGCATTCTGTTGAAATAGAATTTTTGAAGTGTTTTAACATTTTCTCTACAGCAATATTAGAGAAATAAGTTGCAAAATGCTCAGCAATAGTTTGAGAGTTTGTTGTAGGAATATTATTAATATTTATTTTTATTAGGTACATGTTTTTCAGCACTTCTATTGAGCTGTTCGTTAACAAGGCTCCAAATCTCTCTCGAACTGTATGTTGCTATATTTATTCGGCTAGATTTTGCTTTTTTATGTTCTTATTATGTTGTTTTTTCTTTCTTTGTATAGTTTATTTAGGTTAGAATCTCCTAAGTTATATAAGCCAATATAAGTTTTTTAACTCATCACTTTCTTTAGCTAAGTGACTGGTAAACCAGTTCTTGCAAAAGTTTTTTTTTATTTATTAGTATAATGCGTTACTAGAGGATATGTGCTGCCAATACATTTCTGAACAGCTCAACAAAATTGCTGAAGGGCTCATCTGCATAGGCAGACCGTGTACCAGCTTGTTTTAAGCATGTAAAAAATATTTACATCAGAGAAATGTCTGACATGATAAGCAGTTTTATTTTTTCTTCAATCAGTTTGAAATCTTTGCAGCATATTACTTGAGCTAGATGGTCAGCTATACATGGATTAAAAACCTGAACCACATATCTATCCTCAGATAAATTAGTGGCTAGATAGTCAATACCTGTTTTTGAAGTTTCATCATTTTTGTTTGTTACTATACGTATAGGCTCATTGATACATGATGTAAATTGAAACATTCAAATGTATCGTCTGGAATATCTTTTTCTGTAGTTATTTTCAAAGAGTCAATGTTAAAATCACCACAAATAATAACTATTGGGTTCCGTTTGTTAATAATTTGTAACGAGTGAAATAGATTGTTAAAAAAGACATCGAGACTGCCAAGATTTGGTCTATAAATAGTCATTATATTTATTTTAGTTTGCTCATAACAGAGTGATACTGCACAAAGCCCTAAGTTTGTATCAGATAAAAATGATTTTACATACTTTATGTCTTTTGGTTTAAGGGTACCTTTAGCATTATTATTAACAAATATGGCCACACCACCATCATGTATATGGTTCATCCTGCAGAAGGCACTCACCAGTGTGAAATGTGGGATATTTAAACTGTTTAACTCCAATTCATCAGCCCAGTGCTCAGTGATACATAAGACATGCAGATTTTGCTGATTGGCAAAGATTTCTAGATAATGTATCTTATTTCTAAGACATTGTACAATAATATGTCCAACATTTAGCAATGTACCATTTTGTATAGTTTCCGGGGTGATTTGATTAATTTCTTGTCTTATTCTGTCTTTTAAATCATCGACGTTATTTGGTCTGTTGAAGTAGACTTTCGATTGTAGGTAACCCCGTAACAAATAGTCAAATCAGAAGAGGCCACTACTAAATTTCACCGCGGCGTCTACCGACCCACTTATTGGGGAAAACTTGATTGAGATAGACTCTTAGTTCCAATGCAAAAATGTGGTGTAGCTCTGTCCTGATGATACCGAATATTTCTATCAATATTGGGTATCATCTGGGAAAAGTATTCTTAACTCTGGAACTAAGAAATTTTGCAACAAATAACAGTAACGCGCGATAGTTAATGTGCTATCAAAGAAATATGGTCCGATAATTTGAGAATTTATAATTCCAGCCCAAACGTTCACCTTCTCTGGATATTGAGCATTAGCCTCCATCATCCAAGATGGATTTTCTGTACTCCAGTATCTACAGTTCTGTTTGTTGACTGTTCCATTTAAGACGTATGTTGGTTCATCAGAAAAAATAATGTTTTTTATAAATAACGGATGATCATCTATTTGCCATGATTTCGCAAAATTCCAATCGGCGATCAGGGCCACCATTGATAAGTTCTTGAACCAAATGAATTTTATATGGTTGGTATTTTTCATTTTTTAGAAGATGCAATATGGACTTTTTAATAACATCATTATCGGCGGCAACTTGTCTTGTAGATTTATGTGGATTATCTTGAATATCTAACAATATATCCAATTTATTTTCATCATCCAAAATGCGTTTTCTATCAATCTGTGGCATTTCCAAATTCACGAAGTTTCTTTTCTACTCTACTAACCACCGTAGACTGAGAAATGCGACGGCCAGGATACTTAATATTGAAGATTTCGCATACCTGCTTCTGCATTCTTGTCTTGTTTTATCACCACATCCTAATAATATAAAAATTTCAATTCTTTGGGTAAGTGAAAGACTCATTGTTAAAATAATGATCAACTTCAATCAGCGAAAAATTCTTATTTTTATCATAAGTTTGCACAGATGTAGCAAATAAGGAGATTATAATTTATTCTGATATGTTAAAAGAAACTCTTTTTACCTCTTTCTTTTTGTTGGGTAATTTGCCACCTGTATATCACAAAAAAAGATACATTTAAATTTAATGTTCTGATAATTAGAAAAGTCAGATTTGACAGACATTTAGTACATAAAAGAGTTTAGGATACATTTGACTGTATACATTGCAAGATTTTCAAATTTAATTTTCTTGATGAAGAATATACGAAATTCAAAAAACTTTATATTGCTGGATAGAGAATTAAAAACCCTTTCAAATGAGCTATCACACGCACCCTCGTTCTATTTAAAAACTCCAAGGGGGTTGAAAGGGATGGTATAAAATTATGTTAAAAAAATGTCATTTTAGAATTAAAAATTGACTTGTTTTAGGATTTTACCCATAAATTGTTAATTACGTAGATAATGAATTTATCCGTTACTTTATATGGACTTCACTGAGATATAGAAACTTAGGAGTGCTAAGAAAAATACCTTTTTCTGAAGGCATTTATCTACATGAATATTATTTCGCAAATTGCAGCTTTTATACACATAACGAAGTATGTAGTCACGTCACGTAAATTTCTGACCTTTCAATAAATCACTTAGGTCCGGTTTTTCAATACAATGTTAACTACAGGATAAATATCAAATGAAATAATAGATATCCACAGTTTCGTTTGACATTTACCCTCTAGTTACGAGTTAACCCTGTATTGATGAATTGATAAACCGTACCTTAGGGCCGGTTTATCAATGCAAGATTAACTTGTAATAAAAGGAAAAATGTCAAACATATAAAAGATAATGCTAGTTAAACTTCCTAAAGCTTTCTAACTCCGGAGCTCTATCTAATTTCTTTATTTTAAAAGTGATGTGCCGTAATGTTATTGCAGTAAACAAAACTTTTTGACCATATCACTTGTTTTCCATATAATAATCATGAATAGTAAACATTTTAAACTTCGCGGTCCTAGATTCTACCCCGTACTTTCTACAGTTGCGAAGA
The DNA here is from genome assembly GCA_963675555.1 of Leptura quadrifasciata. Classification (NCBI taxonomy): domain Eukaryota; kingdom Metazoa; phylum Arthropoda; class Insecta; order Coleoptera; family Cerambycidae; genus Leptura; species Leptura quadrifasciata. The sequence continues at coordinate 34,878,911 of OY776682.1, forward strand.
TGTGGTACGAAGTAATAAGTTATTTTTAATTGTTTTGGTGTTTGTGGGTTCTTCGTTAGAGGCAGTGTCACACCAAGAGTTCCAAATCTCCGACTAAAGACTTCAGAATAAACCTAGACAGTGCAAACGTCTCCCAGGGACGTTTGAAAAATATACATTCCTAAATCTGCAGAACATCCATATTGGGTCCTACGCCTTGCGAAGGAAGTCCAGAGGACGTTAAGTGTTACAAATCTAAACGTCCATTTCAGATACTAAAAATAGATTTACGAATCCCTTAATAAATAGTTGCCCTCATTGGATGGTTACTGGTATGGATGCAAATCGAGAACTCAAAATTTGTTTATAGTTTGACTGTAAATATACGTGGGGTAGGCGAAGAAAAATAAACGGGCCTTCACAACAAGCATTATAGAGTATAGAGGATACTGATTGAAAATACGATTATATTAGTTTTAGACTTGGTTATAATAACAAATGGCGACGTCTCCATGAGGTTATTATCATGGATGTTATTAGTTTAATAGATTTTTAAAATCCGAAAATTTATTTCTCAAAATTAGGTACATAAAAATGACTTCATTCATTCAAGTACATTCTATACTTTCTCAAGATGTCCCACTCTTCAAATCTTATAGATTCTCATATTAGTTCCTAGGACGTGTGCTATCTGGAAAAGATTTCAGAACACCACGATATGAACCAAATACATATTTACATCGATTTTGTAGTTTGTAAGTTACCCCCTTGATAGTAACTCTAAAATGTCATTTTAGAATTAAAAATTGACTTGTTTTAGGATTTTACCCATAAATTGTTAATTACGTAGATAATGAATTTATCCGTTACTTTATATGGACCTCACTGAGATATAGAAACTTAGGAGTGCTAAGAAAAATACCTTTTTCTGAAGGCATTTATCTACATGAATATTATTTCGCAAATTGCAGCTTTTATACACATAACGAAGTATGTAGTCACGTCACGTAAATTTCTGACCTTTCAATAAATCACTTAGGTCCGGTTTTTCAATACAATGTTAACTACAGGATAAATATCAAATGAAATAATAGATATCCACAATTTCGTTTGACATTTATCAAGCTTAAATGCTAGTGAGTAAATAAATGAAAGTCTAACTTTTAACAGAAACTTTAATATATAACTCTTTACTTTAATATTAATAATAATAAATAATATATATATAAGTGCGTTCGATGTACACTAAATGAATCAAAAGTTGCAAGCAAACGCATCTACACAAAATATATGAATATTATATCAACCATAGTTTTTCTGTCTCCGTGTGGCAGAAACACGAGTGCACTGATAAGAGATCACAATTTCTTGTAAAAATGGGACGTCCGATGGCTTGGCAAAGAAGTACAAACAAAAAATTCCTGCGGAATTTATGACGGACTCGGTTTGATAGATGGACGCATGGAACGTATGTAAGCAGTTGTAGACCAGTATATTTAGAAAAAATCGCAAACTCGATAATGTATATATTTTTAACATAGCTAAAACTAATACTTCCGATAGCTCCTTTTGGCAAAAACTGAGCCCTCAAACACATTATACAAAAAATTGTTGTCTTTCTAGTAGAAATTTACTGGGATACCACAAAGATGACTTTTTACACCCAAGCAAAATATTATTGTTTAGATCATCTTTGCGCTATCCCAGCACGGACAATTTTTTGTGTTAGTTTACTAAAAATCCCACTAGGGTTATATATAGATATATTGATTGATGAAAATGATATATTTTCAGTTGGTATTTAGTTTTACGTATTTTGAACACTTATATCCCTAAATATACTGAACTACCGGTGATTATTACAAAGGTAAAGCTGAGCTTAAATATGGCTAAATAAGGACAGCAAATGTTCTTAATGTAGTACCATGATACATTTTCCTATTAAAATTTGTCTTTATAAAGATGTAACACGGTTTGGCTCACAAAAAACTGTTGGTTGTTTAACAGCACCGAAAGTTTCTGGCTACTACCCTGTTGAAATGTGGCACAGCTGCATTTTCACAACTCTGACATATCACTGAAAATGGAGGAATTCTCCCTATGTCTTGACCATTCAAGATTAATCTACCATGGAATATGAAGGTCTTATACTGCAAAATACAAATCTATACAGTTTATCAAAGAATTTTGAAGTGGTATTTTTTTATTATCCAGTCATATTGAAAAAAGACAAAAGTGCTTAAATAAGCATTTTAAGTTTAGCTGAAGCTAAACTTCAAGGAGTATCACAGTCCCAAATTTTTCTCACCTGTGCAGCGATGGCCCTGCCTTGGCCCGAGTTCATGCTCTCACTGATAAATCCATACCTAAAGCAATATAACCAAATCGAATACATTAAGCAGAAGTTGGGTCCATTTAAGACATGCCTGCTTGTTCCTTAGACTGCTCCGTCAGCGTAGGCGGTGCCGACTGGGCCACAGGCGGGGGGATGTCTGGAGGAGTCCAGGCTTTTACTTCACTGTGAGGTCTGCTTCCGATATCACCTACAAACAAATTAACCTTTGCAAGACCATCGGCTGTCAAAATATCCACAAATATAAACACAAAGTTCTAGTCTGAAACTTATCTAAACAAGTTTTCTATTGTCCCCTATTCTATTCCGACGTATGTTTGTTACATTTACTTGCCTTCCCTAACATTTTGTGTGACAGTAAAAGTCTTTCCAGTATCCAAAGGCACTGTCCAATTAACTGGATCAGGAGATCGCATCAAAATTTGTTCTGGAGACTTTACTCTAGTTGGCTCTGGAGGAGACTTCACAACCGGTTCATAATTCAAACTGTCGTGTTCTTCATTTACAGAAGTCTCTTTAGTCTCCGTTGCTGTGTGTTCGATTTTTGGTTGCTCAGCTACTGAAGAGAAATTAAAATTAACAAGGGATATTATATATCTCGATTGTGCACCGGGTAAATCAGTAAATCTTGGCTCTACAAGCTACAAGCACGTCCTGTAAAATGAAGTGTTTTCACAACACTTAGTTCAGTGTAGTTCGATATTTAATTATTAGTTTAGGTGGTAATATAATGAGACTTATGTTACGGAGGGCGATTTGGGAGGAAACCGAGTAAAACTTGGAGAGGTTAAAACACACAAAAATGTACTTGACTGCGTTAAAAGAGAATTAAAACAAATCAAACAAGATTTTCTTAATTCACAATCATCAGAATTAACGTTGATTGCCAGCAATGTTCCATTTATAAAAGAAATATATAAATGAGGGAAAACGGGAATTACAATTATATATGCGGATGACACTTCTGCAATTGTATCTGCTTCAATTTGTAATGATTTGCATAAATATATTGAAAATACTAGAGTATATTATTTAGTTATTACTCAGGCAAAACTTCCACATTGATAAGAAGTTACCTAGTTTTTATATTTATGTCGATGCTCTTTCATCTGAACATGCCATATAAAAGTACTAAGTTAAAAAAATCATTATTAACAAACATAAACTAATAAGCAATTACCAAACTTTTCTGCATTTATATGAATATTCTTAATCCCGAATGTATCAAGACATCAAATCGTGAGACAAAACATTATTAAACACTGTAAAAAACAAACCATTGCGCATTGTAAAGAATATTAAAACTAACTGCCTTATCCATCTTATTCTAGCTAATACTCGAAATTGATTTATACAAGGTGGTCCAAAATTGTCTCCCGATATTTCTGCAGCTAATAGTACAAGGTTATTCACTATATATCGACCCCCCTTTATTTTTGTTATTATTGAAAATAGAAAAAAAAAGTTTCGTATAAAAGTTGTAGGATCTTACCTATGTTTTATTGAAACGTGATAAAAAAGACATAATATGTATAGGTCACGTAATGCGAAACAAATATATATTTTTTTAAATGGAACACCCTATATATTATCGCATTTTCTAGAATCCCTTTTTCTCCTGATTTCAAATATATAATATTGTATAGGTCTATCTTAAATACTTCTTGACATATTTGACATTCAAAATGCAAATAAGCTGCTTTATTGCAAGAAGAGTGAGCCATGCGTGTCAAAACACAAGTGAAAAAAAAAATAACAAGGTAGGCCACGAAAATAATAATTTTATTGTTTATTTAATTTTGACATTTCAAACTGTCATTATTAAACCCCATAGCACAACCGTAAATAGTTATTTATTCACTAGTAAAATAAAAAGTTTTTTCTACGACTGCTTTGAAAATTTATTGATTTCACATAGCTTGTGATAAATCTTTAACGCACGCTAACAGCATGTGAAAACGCTTTCACATATGAAAAGTGCTATTTTCAACATGTAAACGATATATGACCTAACTATAATCACGTGTAAATAATTAATATGATATTAGAATAGACTTCATATTTATTAAAAAACAGATTTAACAAAGCTAGAGAAAACTTTTTATAATAAAGTAATCAGTTAAAGAAATTGTTCAAAGTGGTCACCATGATTTTCAATGCAAAGCTCATAGCATCTTCTTAAGTTTAGGAAAATATTGCAAATAGTGTTATTATGATTTCTGTTTAAGTTGTTAATTTCTTCTTGAATGTTTGCTTTAGTGGCCTGAAGATTGTGATTATGATTAAAACTGACTTTGTCTTTTAAAAATAACCCCCATAAAAAGCTATCAGGGCTATTTGGTGGCCATCGAATGGTCCCAGCATTACCTATCCAAATGGGAAATTGATTATTTAAATGTTCCCGAACTGCTAAAACGTTATGTCTATGTAAAATTATTTCGAGATATGTTTGTCGTGTCAAAGTAAAATCATAATATATAGGTCCAATTACTTTGTTTCGAAAAATTCCGCACCAAACGTGGATTGATGTTCTACCCGATTTTTTTATTTGCTTGGCCTTTCTCTGTCTCTGGTTTTTATTCTCCCAGGAATGTCTCCCGCCGTGGAAAATTGAAATACATGGAGCATGATCTGACAAAACTCCTATCTTCTACATTTTTGGTTTTCATTCAGTTCCTGGATGGGTAATATTTTAAAAGGCCTATATTGACGGATGCTTTTTCAAAGTTCTTTGAATGTTGGAATAACTTTTTCCATTTCACAACAAGCATTTAATAAACTAATAACCGAATTTTCTAAAATAAATATTAAAGTAAAATATCGATTTATTTTTATAATAAATAATTTTTTACCTTCAAAATATAACAATATATCTAGAATTTAATATTTTAAGGGAGTCGGAAAATATTGCAGAAAAACTGAAATTTATTATCCCCCTTTTAGGGGTTATATCTATCCCTTATTATTCATTTTGGAAAATAAGTTTATATAAATTACGACAATTACTCTTGGATATACTGTCAGCCGCAGAAATATCGGGAGACAATTTTGGATCACCTTATAGAGAGAGTAACTAAACATTCATAGTATTTATAAGCTTATCCTTTTATAGATTTTTTTTCTTTACATTTTATTGCTTGATAGATGAGTACTAGAGAAATATATATATATGTTTTAGTGTATTCGATTTTTGAAAAAAAAAAACTGATTTTTTGCAAGTCGACTGTTTGTGATGTGGGCTACTTAAATATGAAATAAAAAATGCTGAATGAGTCATTGTTTCTTCTATGAAAGAAGAAGTAAATAAAAGCTACTTTATCCTTTGTTTTATATATGCTAAAGATTTTAGCCATTGCCAAAGTCAACAGTCCAAAACAATTAGATCTGGTTATCTTGGTGACGGATCACTTCGGCCAATTCAATGATTATGTAAATCATTAGTTACAAAGTTTGTTACATTACGATTAAAATAGGAAAATATTCCATCATGCTGGAAGCACCATATATTTAAAAGTGCACAGTACGTATACCTTGCAGACTTTTGTGCAATGGAAATAAAGAAAATGTAATAATGTGTACAGTAACAAATTGTCTCCTCAACGTTTGAGAATCGCAATTATGTTAGTGGGAACTTTACGCTGTTTCGTTCCCGAACCACCCTGTATACAGTGTGTTGTGAATGAATTGTGATTTCAGTGACATATGAAACTTTACGTTATTACTTTATATAGAGTTAAAAATCTCCAACACAATCGACACTTATTGAGTCTGTGTGATATATTTTGTAAAATATTATTGCGTGTGCCAAGGGTCGTGCCAGATGAGATTTCTTACCTTCATTACTTCCTTTTCTATCTTTTGTGGCAACTTTTTGATTTTGCTTAGATGAATCTATACTTTGTGATTTGTTTTGGTTTTGCAATGGTTTGGCCAATCTATCGTCTTCACTTTTTGTTACAACCGAACTGGATTTAGATCGGGATGAGACAGTGGTGTTGAGGGATGCTAAAACACCGTAACATTTGTTACAATACAACTTCACACAGACATGCGCCCATTCTTGGTCAGTACTTTACTAAGTTTTAAAAGCATACAGTATCAAACATTTTTTCTCCAATAATCATAATATTCAGTAATCGCAAGTTACGAATCCTTTATTTTTAATGATGTAATTGCTCAAACATTTTGTTGTTCATTCTAAGAACAATGTTTGGTTATTAACTTTGTTTATTTAGAAAAAAAATTGTTTGCTGCAATTAGACTGAAGCACACACATTCACGGAACTACAGTACAAAGGCTTGTAGGTGGTGGATTAATGACAAGGAAAGCAAAAAATGTCAAAAGTGAAAGAGCCAAAGCAGACATCACGAGTCTTGGCACACACTGGTGTATAGTTTCTCACAGTTTAAATGGCAGGCAACAGAGAACGTCTCCCTTTATGAAGCATAGAATAATTTTCATTACGTCGGTATCTGTGTATTCTAAACAATGATGATTTTGAAAAACTATCTTGTTGCTGCTTCAGATTTAAACTGCGACTACGTGCTGAAAATCTTACAAGGCCTGGGTCTCTTATTTGATGGTGTTTCGGTCGAGGATTTCCTTCCTTCTTTTGCAGTAGAAGATCTAGATTGGCGTTTCGGTGACCTTTTTTCTACATTACCTTCTGACGTTGGCCCAACGGACTGTGAACGCACTATAAAAAAGTAAAAAAGTCACGACCTTGAATGGTAACTGTAACTGTACATATCTGGCGATACCTAATGAAATAATTGTAACATGTTCACTGTAGGAAGATATGTATGAATTTTGGGATCTTGTATCAGCTTAGCTAGCAATGGATTTTGGTTTCTATTGGTTCTATGCGCTATTAATAACAAAGTACCAAAAAATTAAAGGGTTAATTTTTTCATCAAGTTTCGTTGAGATGTTGTTGTTCACATACAAATTCCTGACACAGTGAATACGTTAATAGTGACCATAGAAATCGCAACTCCCCTAAGAAAGAAAAATGTTAAGTAGTGAATAGAATAACCAAAACTTTTTCCTAAATCACATTGCAAACATCTCGATATCGATTTTACTCGCGAAACTGTGCAATAACTGCGTTTTTAAGTTGAAATTTATTTGAACATCTGTGTGTCTGTGTCAGTACAAAACGACATTTTTGGTCCACGTACGCAAATTTCTAACTACAAGGTTGCTCATCTAATTTCAAAAAAATCGCATAATAGCGTTGGAACCTGAATGGCCTTCGTTTGATTCGTTGCAATTTCGATGGTTCAAATGTCTCAATTATATATAAGCGCAACAAATACGGGTGAATGGATGATATCAAATTAAATTGAACATACACAGAGTGTTTACTAATCTATGGTCTTAAAATATAGTTCATAATTAGATTTGCTACCCTAGTTTTATGAGAAATTGAATTGTGAAGAAGCCTGAATTTTTATTTTCTCGATATGGTAACACAACTGGAGATATCCAATGAAAAGGGAGACAAAGAGTACTTCAAAAAGTAAATTAACTAAAATATGTTCCGTATGGTCAGCATTTGAAAAATACTTTTCTACAACTTAATAAAATTCACCCTTCCAGACAATTCCGTTCAAAATCTAAATTGACTCAACTATTAGGCTGTCGTTTCTTTCAAATCTTGATGCCGATGTTAAACATTTGTATCTGACTTTCAAAACACAAAAACTCACAAAGAACATTATTTTCTGGCGCTGCTCTTCTACTGGGTTAGAAGTAATCAGTTTAGTTATAAAGCCGTGACAGTACACTTGCTGATTTCGCGCACAAAATTGCATTTTTTTTTATAGTTCAATTTGTAGCTTAGGTGTTTTGTTGTATCGCTGACCTAGCATTTAACACCATAGGTTCGTAAACAACTTGTATTTTAAGATCAGTAACCTAGATTAGGTTACTTACGTTTTTTTAGCCCACCTTGTTTAATTTTTTGATTAGTTCTCTTAAGCGATGAAGACTTCATGGGGGAACTTTTCTTAGGGCTATTTTTTTGTGATCCTCTAGAATCGTCATCTTTCCGTGGGATAGTTGGTTCTAGTTTCTCTCTAGTTGGCGACAAAATTAATCCATCTAATTCTAAATACGAAAAGTAAAAGTACATAAATATTATTTTATTTCACTGGATACTTTATTTTTATTCATAGACATAGTAAAGTGAGGTGTAATGGTCAACCACCCTTCGAATTTCGGAGTGGCATTGAGAACTGTCTAATTTATTTAAAACTGCCCGTATATTGTACATTCCATGACATAAATATTTTGAAGTAATACCTGAACCACCTGTTGTCCTTTCCAAATGATGTCGAATAATATCTCTAATCATTCTAGCAGAGTTCTCAGCATTTCGATAAGCCTTAGTGGGTGAACTTTTTCTATTATTGTCATCTTCTTTTTCTTCCTTAGTGTATGACTTATGAGTCATAGATGCGAGAGATAATGCTGATAATGAACTCCTTCGTGATACTTGATCCCAAAGTTCAACTTGCTTATTGTAAATGTCCGAAAGTCTATCTGGTGCAAGCTCACTACCCCATCCGCGGTGCTGTTGAAAACAAAGTTTGTAAGAAATCTTTTCAGTCTCACAGGGGTAAGTTTTCAGAAAAAAGCTAACGTGAAGGGACACATTATCGCGTAGTTAGTTACCTTATATTCTCCAGCTTTTTTGCGTAATTCTACCACTTCTCGATACCAAGACGAATCTTTGTCAATATCGGCAGGAAAATTTTTTTGAACGTCATCTACCATCACGTCATTGGGAACATCTTTTGTAGCAAAACCGCCCCCAGTATATTCATACTGGGAGAAAGGTCTAAATTTCTTCTTATATTCGCTATTGAATTTTTCCTTTACCTTTTCTTGATTATTTCTATCATCTACTAAAGGCTCTAGTTCACTAGCTAGAAACAAAATAGAATGCTATCGATACTTTTGGGGAAGTAAATAACTTACCATCTCTGTTTTCTAGATCAATTCTCTTCTTATGTACCATGGCATTAGCTTGAACTTTGGCTTTAAGGGCTCCCATAGATTGTGACTTACGAGGGGCAGAATCAGTCGCATCTCTTCTAGAGGTATGTCCTTGTGGCCAAGCAAATTGAAGTCTATATTCGGTACTAATTTTTGAAATAGCTTTTCTAATTAACCCTCCGTCTCGTCCCTGAAACACGCCTGATTTATAACCTATATATTATAATAGCTAGAAGTTTTGCTTCGAATGCACTTTAACTAAAGTATTGGCTTTAAAAATTTAAGCTCGCTAATATTGAAAAAACGCAATAAAACGATATATTCAATGTTAATATACTTTTTATTTAAGTGCACTCAAATTATGTTGGGTACATTACAGGACTGACTAAAACACTAATTAATTTATCGTTTAGATACTTATTAGAATGGCAAGACAATGTTTCTTCAATTTATCTTTTGTGTTTTTGGATGTTTTAGTGTTTTTGGCCATCCAGTAAATAGAGTGGGTGAAAATTGGTGTGGATGTGTGAGGTGTTGGGAACGCGTTTTCCACTAAACAAGAAACATTCAAATATCGCGAAAATCTGTTTGTGACAGTTAAATTTTGTTAAGAAACATAATGTATGTTACCTTGTAGAACACTTTTAAGAAAATTATTTGAAATGTACTTAATTTTTAATAAGCGCTTTAAAATACAATGTAAAATTGTAGATTTAATATATGTATTAGGGCCGTTTTGGTCTTTAGCGTTTTACGAAAAATTTTAAACCAAGCACATTAGTTAATGAAAATCTTTTACATAGTAAGATGTTTCATGTTGAAATTATTTGCGAATTGGTCCTCTAGGAATTTAAACACTGTAGATGTTTCTTTGTTTAGTGGTTATTTTACCAGATTCTCCACATCAGGGTCCGATTCCCTTCGACGTTCCCGCTCCCGTTCGCCGTCCCCAGTGATGCCGCATCGCGCCGGCCCCTCCGACTTGCTACGCCTTGATGGCCTCCAGTGCGGCCCATTTCGCTCTTCCGACTGTAATTAAAATGAATACATCTCTAACAAACATGCCCAAATTGTCTCCAAGTGGCCCACATGCATTGTTCTACAGTTCATACTTATTACGGGTTTCAATGGTCTTTCGAAAACCTTGACGCCTCTCCGGTACAACTCACTGAAGCGTCCACATTCGGTACAGACGATTAAATGTTTCACCCTTGTATTCGATTAACAATCGATGTACATTGACAAATAACATAGAAATCTACAATATATTACAATTGTTATAAATTGTCCCATTTTAGCCCTCCAAATTTTCTCACTCTCTTCTTTACAAAATGAGTGGTATAGTTGATTCAAATTTAGGTTTCGTGATATGTCAATAGGTGTACTTACAATTATAATTTTTTCTTTCTGGTTTCAAATAATATAATTTTAGGACGACATTAAATTAACAGTGTTTGACCTTACAGCTGACACTAGGATATATTTTATACAACTGTGCCCAGTGCAAAATCTATAATTAGTTAATTATAGATTTCTCTGTTATTTTCGCAAATAATTGGGAAAATATTTTTGAAATCGGACAATGCCTTGCAGATAGGTACTAGTTCTTATATTTTCATTATTTACAGTCTTGATACCGCTGTGGACGCTATAGTCAATTATAGAATGTCCATGTAGTTTTTGTAAAAATACTTGTGCTCGATAAAATAATGTAAATTGTATTTATACTGAAAACGTTTTTGTAAATAATTTAAGCTCATTTTCAAAGTGATATTGTATTAATGTTAAACTGATATTTTTTTCAGGTAAATTCATGATTTTAAAATTAGGAGGAAAATAAAAATAAAAATAGTATTCTGCATTTTCAAATATTAATGCATTTATTAACACGTGACTGCAGCTTTATAAATTTATAAAAATTGTAATGGTTCATTTTCACTGGTTTCTATACACAGTGAGGTTTATAAGTAACCGATAAATTCATTATATACATAATTAACAATTTATGAGTAATATCCTAAAACAAGTAAATTTTTAATTTTAAAATGACATTTTCAACCCCATTGAAGTGACACCTACCCTTTAAAATTTTTAAATGGAACGAGGGTACATGTGATAACTCATTAGAAAGGGTTTTTAATTCTCTATCTAGCAATATAAGATTTGTGAATTTCTCTTAATTTTTTTATTGAAAAATATTACATTTTTAATGTTACCAAGTAAATAAAAGAACATGAAACAGTTTGGGCTCCCGTAACTTCTTGACAATAATGGAGGCATTGCTAAAATTGTTCTAAAATGTTTTGTATCGTTTCCGGAGTGATTTGATTAATTTCTTGCCTTATTCGGTCTTATTTGGCCACCTGCGCATCAGAGAAAACGATACATTTAAATTGAATCTTATGACACAAAATTAATTAGAAAAGTCAGATTTGACAGATACTTGGTACATAAAACAGTTTAGTATACATTAGATTATAAACATTTCAGATACATTTCAAAATTTTCAAATTTAATTTTCTTGACGAAGAATATATAAAATTCAGAAAACTTTATATTTCTGGATAGAGAATTAAAAACCCTTCCAAATGAACTATCACATACACCCTCGTTTCATTAAAATTTTTTAAAGGGGTAGCTATCACTCCAAGGGGACTGAAGGTATACAATTATGCTCAAAAAATGTGTTTTAGAATTTTACTTATAAATTGTTAAGTACGTAGAATTACGTTGCTTATGGACCTCATTGTATGTAGAGTGTACGTATAAATAACACCGTTCCTCCCTATAAAACTAATATTTATTCTTTATAAGTTTGAGATCGTTTAACGCAAAATTTACCTTGAAATTGTTGTATAATACACCAATTCTAGCAAACTGAGTTGCCTAGCGAAGTGGGTTCGATTCCCGCAAAGCGAAACAATTTTTCATTAAAAAAATTGCCCCAAGAGTGGTTCGGAGTCCACATTAAACTGTAGGGCCTCGTCTCTCTTTACCTAGCACAAGATCCTTGAGATCTTCCAGGGGGTTACTTCGGTAACTTGAGAGGCGGTTAAGAAAACATATTTTTTTTTTAATTGTGAGAGGACATAAATGGGATGGTGTTGCATCAACTCTGCTTATCATAATTAAGGGTGGGCCTTCCCATGTTCTATGTATGAAATAGAAACACATTGTAATCTAAACACAACAAATTTATTGACGTATGGCCTGTTTTTAAACGGCTATATACATTCTTCAACCGGTGCCTCCGGCAAAATATAGAATTCAAAAGGTTTACCACTACCTCTTCTAAGTTCAGGCACCTCTCTCAAAATAAATGAGTGATAGCGAAAAAATGGATTTCATATTTTGATTCACCGGCACGAATAATCTTAGATTCACCAAAAAAGTATCCGGGAGAAAAAAAATTAAAATGTAGAACAGTGAATCGTTAAGTGTTTTTTTTTATTCCACGTAACAACCGGCAGAGTCAACGCAATTTACGATATCATATTGACAAGTTGCTGAAGACAAATCTCGTGGCATATGGTTTTGTATCTAATTTTTTTTTTAAGATGTCGAGGCACCTCTAAATAGTAAAAATATGAGTTTTCGTATTTGCAGCTGTATTTTTTGATTATTTTTTAAACAATTGAAAACAGAATAAAACTTGAAATTTAATACAATTGACCAATGCATCTTATGAAGAATATAAATATATATACATTTTAATCCTATAATTATTTTTGTACGATATTTCATTTTTTTAAAAACGTTCAAAGTCTGTTTATTTCGTAATTTATAATTTTTCTGAAATAAACAAATTCAAAAATCTTGGCAAATATTACTAAGATCATATGAATATCATTTTTATAAAGACGTATAGAAGAACAAAAAAGAAAATTGGATTTAGATTAGATGTAGTAAAATTTGATAGTTCAGATATATTAATAGTTCGTATATTTTATTGTGTTTGATGAGATTATCTATTAATAGTTAATAGTCAAAAATTTGTGGATATAAAATACACATTTTGACCTGATAGAAATGTTCTCATATCAGTTTTTTCAAAAATGAAAAAATCAAAAAATTTAAATTTTGTGGAATTTTATATTCTTCACAAAATGCATTAGGCCGGATTTTGATACAGTTAAGTTTTTACAGCATATAAGTGATAGTGGAACGGTAAAAGAAGTAGAAGTATACAGAAGTTTATCTCTCGATAGAATAAAAGTTATGGCTTTTTTGGTTGGTCAACCAAACATTTATTAACTAATAAACACACCAGATATGTAGATAACACCATATATAATAGACAACCCCCAAATCCAAAGCCAAGGGCTGTCCGGAAGGGGGTTATTTGAAAAACGCAAAAAACATCGATTACCCATCGACATTGCCAGTGTCGGTGCTGTGGATCGAACCCAGAACACAGCAAAGTCTGACCAAGGCGAAAGGATTTTTAGTTTTTAATTATATATTATATAAAACGAAAATGGTGGTAGTCGTACAGACATTAGAGTTTTGATTTTAGAAAAAGTCAGTCTCTTGTCTAAGTATTTAACAGGTCATCAAGTCGCCATGCTTTCGCGACAAATGGAAATTTAAGACAATTATCAAAGCGTTTGCGAGGAGTATCAGTTTAGCTGTGAATATGGAGCGTTGGTCAAGTATTCAGCGTTATTTTGCAGTTGAAACTTATTTAAAAAATAACTATTCTATTGTAATCACCCTGCGTTTACTTCGTCGGCACTTTCATTTAAATCCACGAGATCCAGTTCCTAGTCGAAAAACAATTAAAAAGTGGGTAGACAAGTTTCGCAGTACTGCTTCATGTGCCAGAGAAAAACCATAAAGGAAGAACTCGTTCTGTACGCACACTTGAAAATACTGAAGGGGTAAGATCAGCTATGCTACGAAGTCCTAAACGATCCGCAAAACGACAAACATTAGCGCTTAATATTTCGAACCGTTGTTATCGCCGCATTCTGAAAGACTTACACTTCTATCCCTACAAAATTCAAGTCCTACAAAAACTTCTGCCTCAAGATTTTGGAACACACATTGATTTTTGCGAACGTTTCGAAGTGCTACTTGCTGAAAACCCGAATATTGTTGATTGCTTGCTGATGTCAGTTGAAGCTTATTTTCATCTTTCCGGATATGTTAACAAACAGAACTTTCGCTACTGTGTGGTGTGCAGTATCCGTCATTGGAATTTTTGGGCCGTTCTTCTTTGAGGAGAATAACTTGACTGTTATTGTTACATTACAACGTTATCAACAGGTATTGCGTAACTTTGAACAACACTTCGTAATGTTGATGTGGATATTCGAAAAATATAATTTCAGGAGGACCGAGCCACTTTCCACACTGCTAAGCATTCTATGACAATTTTGCCATGAATGTTTTCTGGTCATGTCATTTCGAAATTTGGGGACATCAACTGGCCGGCATGATCGCCGGATCTCTCAGCTGGAACAACTAAGATATAAATATTCGGACAGAGATTAACGGAATCCCAATTGGAGCAAGTGGTGAAAAACTTTCGTGCTACGACATAGATGATTGTTACCAAATTAAGGATAACGCGAGCAAGCTATGCTATCAGGTCTAATTAGCCACCTAAACGAGTCCGAAATATTTAAAAACATTGAACATTCATTCTCATTATATTAATATGTTTTATTAAAAAATATGTTCTGCCAATTAGTTAGAGTTAGCCAAGCGAAAAATAGATGTTTTAATTATTTTATAACTTCTTTCACGTTTTTGCGTGTAGGGTATCTATTGTCACGACGAACCAAAATAGCCATAACTTTCAATTCTATTGAGAGAGAAGTCCTACAACAGTTCTATTGTTACTTTATACCTGCATCAAAAAAAAATTCACCTTTAATAAGTGGACTAACACCAGAGGTATTGTTTTGGTTTTGTACAATTGGATACTGCTTAAGGAGCTTGCAATACAGTTATGTAGGTATAAATCTCAATATTCAAAAACGTTTTGAGAATAAATATTAAAATGTCATATTTAGGCAAAGGTTGCAAAAAGCTGGGCGATAGCAGCGTGTTAAAATAAGTGCTTGGATATAGAAAAAGAAAAAGTGGTTCATCAAGAGAAAACATATGTGCATAAAAATATTTAGGTATGTTATTATTTACATTATGATATATCTGCTATTCAAGAGAGAGTGGTGGAACCAGCATTTTTAAACTTTACAAAGGCAGTATATTAAATAACTGAGTATATCGAGGTAGCGATCGCGAATAATTTATTTTTTTAACATAACATGTCCAATAATTATGGTTCCATTTGTATAAGCATTATCCAATTATAGGGGGGAAACGAGTTCGTTTCTTTACAAAAAATAACTTTCGTGACGACCCTGTACATGTCTTGCTTTAGGGAAACGTATTCATTTTAATAGTATAATCATATTAAATCGCCGACACATACATATGCTCTGGCTGGCATTGATGGAGCCGTCAATTAAGGTACACTCAGTTAAAAAAATAATGTCCTACAATCCTATATATCCAGTCATGAACGTAATGAATTTAGTTGCCAACGGTATTAAATTTTTGTTTTATTTATGCGGATATCGAATATCCAGCATAGACAAGGTAATTATTTGTGTAGCAATAATAAAGCATCTCGCAGGCTGTTTGGTATAATTAAAATGTTTTTGAAAATGTGAGGTTTATCGTAATTATCAAGTAAAATTTGAAACGAGCTAAAGAACGTAATTAAAAATAAAAGCTCTCTTAACTGTAGAGACGTTTCGTAAAGAAATATCTATAGAAATTTCCTCGGAGAAAAACGTTCAAAAGAGTTCATTTTTCTTTTGTTCTAGTTTTTCTATGGAGCAGATATTACTAATTTCGCAGAATGGGTTTATTTAAATTTTAGTTGGATCACTCCATTAATTTGCTTTCATCTTTATATAATATCATTTAGGTACCAAATAGCAATTTTTAATTTTAATTTGAGTTAAACAAAAATAATATAATTTTTTTGAGACATATTAAATGTTCAAAATACTAATTAATATTTTTGCTGTTGATAAAGTAAATTTTTAAATGTCAAGCTTGTCAAGTTAATACAGCTTTTTTAAATTACTGTGTTTAGAAATCGATTTACTGTAGCTTCTATTACTCGCCTAATAATTATAGTATGAGATCCCACTGCAGGAAATCTACCTTTAACTGTTTTTTCATCAAAATGCGGAAAAAATTAATGATCATGTATTGGTTAATGCATCGCGGCCAGGTAGCCTATCGAAATCCTGCTGCAGATAAGGTTAACAAATTACTTAACAATTAATTTTACTTATTTGTTTTTTCATTCATTCAAGCACTGTTTCGAAAATAAATATCTGTGCTACTATAAAAACAAGGGTTGCCAACCTTCAGCCAGCTTCAACCCTTTGGCACACTGGTTGAAATAGTGGAATTTTTATTAACAATCTACTATCATTTGTTTTTTCAAATATTTTTTTGCTAAAACGAAGCTCGAATTTTTCCTACACGATGAAATACGGTTGCCAAAGTAAAAACTGCTGCCACTGGGAGTTGCCAGCCGATTTATTAATCCATTCTCACCCTTGCTATCGAGAGCGAGTGAGATGCAATGCGCGCGCAATTGCGTGAGACAGACAAGGACGCAGCGTGGCGGCAAAGGCGACTGTGGAAAAAAAGATCAGAATTACGCAAATTGTGCAAAATTAGCGTCAAAAATGGGAGCAACTGTAGCAACGGTCTGCTGGCATTCCACGCATTTACTGGTTGTGATTACACGGCTACGTTTTGACAAAGATAAAGTCAAACCCTTTGCAAGCAACGACAAATTTCCGGTGGTTTTTAAGTCTTTGACCGACCAAGAGAAGTATTCGACGAAACAAAAAGACGTCCAAGAGTTTACAGCTCTCATGTACGATGTAAGAAATTTAAAAGCGTGGATATTGCCAGACATCAGTCATTTATTAAAATGTATGCAGCAACTAAAAGCGATGAAAAATTCCTGCAAAAGTAAAGGATTCGATTCCTGTCACATTCCGCCATGTTGGAGATCCTTGAAATAAAAATTGTTGTGAATAATATTTGTTAATTCGATGTGGCAAAACGCTGCGGAAACAAGTTGCATCAAATTGCGCCCCGAAGGATGCGGCTGGTTCTTTGATTGTTATTTGAAACCGCCATGGTTTATTGGAGACCCAACGCCACTGCAAGTGGAGGACATACTAAAAGTTTCAAAAAATGACAATTCAGAAAATGAGAGTGATTCGGAATCCAATGCTCAATCAAGTTCAGACGAGGCTGATGACGATTGATGCGCAAAAATATTTTTTATTTTCAGTATGCGCGTTTTCGTATGCATGGTAAACTCAACAATGCACTGCAAATAAATTTTTAAAAAAATTTGATGTCCTTGACCAGTCGCCACTGCGGCCACGCTGTGTAGTTGTCTGTTGCACGGAATTGCGCGCGTATTTCTTCTCACTGTCTCTCGATAGCAAGAGCAAGAATGGAATAATAAATTGGCTGGCAACCCCCAGTGGCAGCAGCTTTTACTTTGGCAAACTTATTTCATCGTGTAGGGAAAAATTCAAGCTTCGTTTTGGTAAAAAATATTTGAAAAAACAGAGAAAATTGTTAATAAAAATTCCACTATTTCAACCAGTCTGCCAAAGGGTTGCAACAGGTTGAGGGTTGGCACCTAAAAAAATTGTTAAAAAACTGAATGGCTTTTTACACCTGTGCCCATTTTGTAGGTATTAACATGCTATAAAGCTTTCAAGAATGTTCTAATGGCAAATGCTGGAATCAAATGATTTTGCAAAATTTGTTATATAACTATAATATAATATAAAATTGCTACTTGAGACGTAAAGAAACTCAAACTGAGTTTCCGTACACTTCTCCAGAGGCCAAGCAATTAAAGACTTGGGTATATTATATGATTCTGCATAAGACTATTGGGCAAGTTAAAAGCTCATAGAAACTGTGCAACAATTATTCTTCTATTCTATTAATCGCACAGCAAATATCAACGATTAGCTGATGATTAAGAAAAATGCTTCAATATAAAAATTGTTTAGTTTTTCACCTCTCCAAATTCTGGAAAATTTACAAAACCTATAAAGTTCATTAGGTTTTAGAAGTTTAAAAGATAAACGCGATAAGAGTTCGAAACATCTAAATTTACTATTGATTTGTCTTGAAAATTGGCCTCCATAATGTTTTTATTTCACAACATCAAGCCTCTCGAGACAGATGTAGACAATACATAATTTATTGCACAAATATTCGTTCTTTTTTATAGTTTAATTAAACACTTTATGTTGATCGTAACACGCAAGCTGGTCAACTTTTGATGGTGTTTATTTTTAGGCTATGAAAATCGATACTAAAATAGTTTTTGTGTACCTATCTTACTTTCCACATCATGACACGAAAATCAGATAAATTTTATAGCACTAACCCCTCATTCGAATCATTGCAATTTGGGTAATTAATATCACAGGAGAAATTTCCTTTGAATATTAATTTTAATCCTCCCTCTGGACTTTAAAATATATAATTCGAAGCGGTTGTATTGTAAATGTTTGCTGAATTAATTAATTTTAACTCCATTTCATTGGGTCTGAAATTGCCCACGGGGTTTTATTTCGAGTTCAACGCAGTGAGCGATACGTTTCAATAAGAGTGACAAATTGTTGACATTGACAAATTTCAATCGATGATTATTCCCCGGCGCTTCGCCGTATTACTATATTTAGTGACTAC
Source organism: Leptura quadrifasciata (assembly GCA_963675555.1). NCBI lineage: Eukaryota > Metazoa > Arthropoda > Insecta > Coleoptera > Cerambycidae > Leptura > Leptura quadrifasciata. The sequence continues at coordinate 34,898,017 of OY776682.1, forward strand.
CTTATAAAAGTGTGTAAACAAATGTGTAAAGAAACCGTGGAAGAAATAATGGAGAAAACCTTTTTTGATCATTTTGTTTGCAAAGCAATAATAACAAGAAAATGGAGTCCTCTGTTTCAAGGGTGCTTTTGTTCCCTATTACTGTCACTCTTTCAGAAATCTTTACTTCACAGGGGTGAATATAGAACAACTTCCTGATATTATGTATAGAAAGATTTAAAAATACACATATCGTCGATGTAATTGAAGGAGCACTTGGGGCAAAGATTTTTTTTTTTTTCGTTTTTTGAGATCCTTTAACGCTACGTAATTTCCTTCACATAACATGAAATGCAAGGAATTCATAAAATTAAATAAAAGTTCAAGAACAAAAAAGAAAATTGATGAGAATTATTAAAAAAAAAATTATTTCTTAATAATTATCCGTCTATTTACTACGCGGTTAGTTATCTTTAAAAAACTCACACACAAAAGTATTCCTTAGTAGCATCACTGCTACTACCGGCTCTGAAATGTCACCCTGGAATACATTGAAAATTGTGTTTTGTACATAAAGAGTAAGAGCTCTATAACTTCTTCTTGACCAATACCACATAAGAAACTATATAGGATTTCTAGTTGTTCAAGTTCAAGAAGATATGTTGCCCGATTGAATGCATGCCTAAGACCCAAACAGATAAAGTCAGAAAAAGAAAACCTAGAGAGGATTAAAATTGACTTTTTTAAAGTGGCTAGGGACAATGTAGTATAGTTTCCAGGTCCTGGAAATTGGAAGACCTTATCCCACCTGGATTATGAAAATGGAAATTTTAATCCTAGGGGTATTCTCCAGTACACCGTTATCTAACCCTCCTGGCTTTCCAAACTCCACACAAATCATCATAATAATAATTTAACAGCCCTATTAGTTATTTATTTATTTCAATTAGTGAACTTCTTGTTTCAGACAAAGTTAATCATTCTAAATAAATATTTATATGGAACAGCTTGATTACTAAGTGTTTACATGACAGTATTAAGACCAATTTCGTTAGTTGTGTTCCCTTGGAATTTGTATAATCATTCTTTGACCTCAATTACTTCGCCAAATTGCTTATTGATCCATTGACATACGATAACGACTTATATTTTTCCGCGAAATGTGTTAATAATAGAAATAGCAATTTTTTTACCCCCAAAGAGCTCCCAGACAGCACAGAATATTTTCAGATTTTCTCATTAAGTGATAAATATTCATGAAACATTTTTGATAAAACATTTCTGTAATATTTTAGAAGAATGTTCGTGGTACGTTCCATAAAAAAAATATTCTGAAAAATTTTGATGCAGATACCTATATAACAGTGATTATTATTTTTAACTATTATTATAATTATTTTGGTATACTTGATACAAATATTTATTTAGGTAACTATTTGTTTTTCATAAATAATGACATCTTAATTTATATTATTATGTCCTATTTTTATGTGATGAAAAACTTCTACGTAACTACAAAAAGATTAATAAATAATACACCTATTAATTATAAATAATAAATAACATATAAAAGTAGTTTACTCAAATCACCTGACAATTTTAAATATTCCCGCAAGGACTTGGTTTTAATACGCAGCTGCAGTTCCGTTCGAGCTTTCTTATTAGCTTAAGTTCTGTGATTACAATCCAAGGACTGTTTTGTTTACAGTCCTTGATTACAACCACTACACCACAGGCGATACAACTCGCAATCAGTCCGCGTTCTGTTTAGTTCGTTGTGTAAGAATATTATTTGAGTTTAACGCCGATTATTTAGTTACTTAGGCACTGTAATGTTGGCAGGATGTGACGAGACTGACGAGAGATTAGCGTTCGGCAAGTGTAGAAGGTTAGAGTAGAATTTTAATGCGTTGTTTTTTAATTAAATACAGAATCCAAGATCAGTGTTTTATAAGATGTAATATTCCTACTATTTTGCAGTTTCTTTATGTAGGTTCCAAAATCGTAATGCTGCACGGCATAAGATGTTGAATAATCCTAATAAGGCGTCTATTCCACGTATGCCACTTTCTGATGTTGGAGTTAACAAAAAAAGTGTTTCTTGTGTGATCGACTGTTAGCTTAGAGTTCCCAGTGCAAAAGTACATTTTATTTTTACATGGGCGCTTTGTCTACTACATTCAAACTTCTGGCTCCCTGCAGTGGTCGAGATCGTCCACCTTCTGCTGACCACAGGCTTACTGGATCATTCCTCTCTTACAGGGGAAAATTGTAGACCATATCTATACTGTAGTGTCTGACGGAAGCGTGATTTCCCATGCCAATTTGACCACATATTGAGGTTGACATAACAACAAAAAAATGTGCGATGGACCACTACGGTGGTCGGGTAGATGATAAAAGACTACATTTTTGTGGTTGACTTCGATTTCGGAAAATATAATAGGGGCGTAACCTAAATCCTATAAAGGAATTAATTTATGTTCCCAAAATATTTGGATGTGTACTTGAACATCTACAGAATGTTCTGCTTTGTTCCAAAAACGTGCTTTTAAAACATACCTAAGATGTTACAGGGACATTTAAAAGACTCCACTTTGTAATGTGCATGGCACATTCTATGATCATAATGTTCATGTGAGAACATTCTCAGAATATTGAAACGTTCCGAGCAATCATTCTGTGCACATTCTTAGAATATTTCTGTGCTGTGTGGGAGAGGGCATAGGTGTGGGGTCCCTTAAATTTAGGTAAGTATAAAATTTGGAGGTCCTATCTTAGTTTCTACAATATTGTTAGTTATTTTTGGATGCGTTTTTAAATCTGAAGAAATTCTGATTACCCAGAGGAATTGATTTGGTCTAGGCTTACCAGTGCTTTTTGAACTTCATAGCCTACTGAGCATCAAATAGTTTAGAATTCGAGTCAAGGCCACCTAAAGGAATAAAACTTAAAAAATGTCGATGACGTCGAAAAAATTGTTCTACATTTTAGCGGCATATTGTACGAATTAATATATCTAAATCTCGTGTTCTATACAATGAATATGAGTTGCCAACAGTAGTAATAAATTTGTAATGTTTACTTATGCAGCTTGAAATCTGCTGGAATTAATTATCTTTACATATTTAATTAATTTAACAGATATCCAAACGTCCGATTTTATGTTTGATCTGTATTAAATGTAAACCAGTTCAATTTAAATGTACATTAAATTTGACACTTTCCTAATATCGCGACTTTCATAGAAATATTTAAGGGACATTATTTTTTCATTACTTGTAATTACAAAAATATCAATAATACCAGTCTTAGCCTGAAGACTAAAACTTCATTTTGCAACCTACCTTAGGTCAATGTTAGCTTTATGCATATTACGTCGTACAGAAATAGTTCGACAAAGCTACTCCCTACTAAAAACTTCCTAACAAAACAAAAACAAGAAATATAAAATGAAAATGAAATTTTTTTTAGCTGGCGCCAATAACGTAACCGGATCCAAGATATCTTGTTCACCGATCGACATTTCTCAATTAGGAATTGTCTTAGGTATCTAATGTGGATCCGGTTATTATTTTTCTAATATGGACCTGGAAACTTTTAGACAGTTTATTTTGTACTGATGGAACGCAAAGAACTTTAATTACAGCCCAATTATTAAATATTTTTAAATTTTAAATTGTCCATAGTTTGTCGTAAAACCATCTGCAAAAGTATTAATTATTATTTACGCTATTAAAGTTCTCAATGAAATGGCAAAAGCTTCTTGAATTAAATAGTTATCTAAAATCTATTAAACTGTAATTGATTTTAAATTTTGTAATACTGTTAGTGTTCATCCAAAATACCACATATGGAATTGCTTGGAAAAGTGAATTTTACTTATAGAATGAATCTTTAGTGTAGATAGAAACTGTGGAAAATAATTTTTGTGGTGATTTCTTTTAAGAATTAGCATTTTTTTGCTTTATTTTTGCATTTTAGAGAATTAAAGGAAACACAGTTCTAGATTTATTCTAAATAAAATTGCGAAGAAGCTTGCATATTTTTTTCTAAGTATGACAAATACTATCGGAGATATTCGACGAAAAGGAAAAGAGCGTGATTCAAATAACGAATTATTTAGAAAAGATCCATACAACATCTAGCAAGAAGTCTGCATTCATTCAACTCAGTTAATGTCAAAAACAATCAAACAATCAAAAATATTTCCCAAACATTACTCCAGGTCATAGAAAAAAATCACCTTTCCAAACAATCCCTTTCAAAATTTTAATTGACTTCAAGTTAGATATTTTTGATCAATAATAAATATGATCAAGCACAAAGCAGCAAGTGTAGGGTGTAATTTTAAATAATCAATATCATCATTTGGTTTATACAGGGTGCTCCATAAGTAATAGTATACAAAGCAATGGCAGATTCCTTACGTAAAAATATTACGATTTAATCAAACTTACCCTAGTCAAAAAGTTGATATAAACAGAGATACCGGGTATCAAAGTTATATTTTTGTTTTGGTTTTTTCAAAATAATTTCTTTAAAAATTGAAATATTTTAACAAAATTTGGCGATCGCGAGTTTTCAATGGATTCAAATTTATTCATAGTTTTGATGTGATTTGTTAATTTGTAGTTTTTCCCATCATTTTTACGTAAAAAAGGCGTCTAAATGTCGCTACGAGTAACCGTTTTCAATGCAACCGATTTAAATTATGATTTAGGGATGTATAATTTTACAAGGTAGGCTTTGATTAAAACTAAAGAGACGCTTTCAAAATTAATATCTGTCAAAAATACTTGTTTATCAGCAATTTGTGTGTTGTTAAAAAATATTTAATAAAATTAAGTTTAAAATGCCGAGGCATAATTTATCTTCAAACCAAGAAATCCGCTATATGGTTTGCGTATACGTGCAAGAAAATTTTAATGGACGCAGAGCTCATCTTCTTCTTTAATTAGAAATTTATCCAAATAGGAGGCAGCCGGATTTAAGTTATTTACAGTAGATTGGGGGGAAACTGGTTCCTCTCGTCCCAAACGAGATATCGTGCTACGCCCAAAAAAATATTACTCTGGAACAGGAGGAGGAAATCTTGGTCCGTGTTACAGAAAACCCAGGAATAAGTACGAGGCGTATGGCTGCTGCTACTGGAGTAAGTCATCGATTTCAAGGATTTATCATACAGAAAAGCTTTATCCATAGCATTTTACGCCAGGTTACATTTGCCCGTTTCTGTCAGGCCCAAAAAAAAGAGATCCAATGTTTTTAAATAAAGTGTTGTTCACGGACGAAGCCAGCTTTAAACGTAGGGGTGTATTTAACTTTAGAAACAAACACTTGTGGGACATAAAACATCCGTACTTAGTAGCCGAACGCCACTTTCAACATGAATTTAAAATAAACCTTTGGTGCGGAATTTTTGATAATTATTTTTTTTGGGCCTTATGAGTTACCACCTAATTTAAATGGATTATACTTAAATTTTTTACAAACTCAGCTAGGCCAGTTCTTGGATGATATACCACTAAATTTAAGGGAAAATATGTTTTTTATACAAGATAGAGCTTCACCGCATTTTTTATACCGGTGAGAAACTATCCGAATACAAATTTTCCTGGACGTTGGATATATCGTGAGAGCAATACGTATGCTTTGGCCTGCGCGGAGTTCGGATTTTAATCCGTTGGATTTCTGCGTATGTGGGCACATGAAATCTCGTATGTATCAAGATGCAATAAATAGTCGAGAAGAATTAGGTATTGCAGAGAATTAGAAGTGCAAACGAATCGTCAAGTCACTTCGAACATTTGTTACCGAAGAAGGATCTCTTATTACTTCCACGTCCATATATATACTTTTTTATTGAAATAGGCTTAAAATGCCATAAAAAGTCGAGAAAAAATTTCCTATCTGTTGGTCGGTCTGTCTGTCTGTAATTTTTTTTGTGCGCACGTTTACTCTGGAACCGTTTGTGATATTGACTTGAAACTTGGTACACTTATGTATTATAACCTAGAACTAGATTGTATTTTGATCTAATTCTGTTGAAGAGTTCGGGGGTAAATGGGGTAAATAGGCAAAACAAGCAAGTAAGAGTCCATAAAATTGCAATTTACGGTTTTGGCATCAGCAACCCCCCCCCCCCCCGACTATCACCCCTAATACCACCCCTACACTATTATGAAGGGGAGTGAAAAAAAATGTGATTTACTGTATATACAAAAACGAAACGTCTAAAAAAGTGATTTAGCGTTAACTATTCTCTCTACCAACCCCATTGCCACTCCCACCCTATATTGAAGGGAGTAAAAAATTAAATTGAGATTTAGTGTGTGTACGAGAATCAAGGGCCTTTAAAGTTTATTTTGGCATTAGCCACCCCCTCTAGCACCCCCCATTGCCACTCCACCCTATTATTAAAGGGAGTAAAATATTTCATTGAGATTTAGTGTGTATAAGACTTGGATACAAGAATCTGGATGTGGAAGTAGTGATTCCATGGGCAGCGGTTTTTAAGTTTATTTCTTTGAAAGTCAACGTTCTTCGTACTTTTTTGCTAGTGTTGGAATGTAATAAATTTTTAAAAACCTGAAAAAAGAGAATTTAATTTTATACTGTTCGCTTTACTATTAATTATTCTGTAAATCAAACAATAATAGATATTTAATTTAATTTAAATTGGTTGCATATCTTGAAAACGGTTACTCGTAGCAACATTTAGAAGGTACACCTTTTTCACGTAAAAAAGATAGGAAAAACAAGAATTTTTAATTAGAAAAAATTTAACAAAATTTGCCAAAAATATATGACGTATAAACGGCACGCATACTACCGTAGATGGCGCCCTCTACAGCAAAGCTATGAATAGATTTGAATCCCTCGCCTCAAAAAACTTCAAATCACCAAATTTTGTTAAAGTATTTCAATTTAAAAAAATATATATTTTAAAAAAACGAAAACAAAAATTCAACTTTGACATCCTCTATCTCTGTTGATATCAAATTTTGAAGAAGTTTGCTTAAATCGTAATATTTTTACGTAAGGAATCTGCCATTGCTCTATGAGACACCCAGTAGAAAGATCGTTTAAAGAAAGTTTTAATACCAATTATGTGTAGATGTGTGAATCACGCAGATTTTGAGAGGAGATTAAAATGATTCATTAACACTATTTAACACACATTCCTATTACCGTATGCCTTACAGTACTAATATATTGTTCTAATTTGATGTTAAATATTTCAAATTGCCAAAGGTTTAATTGGCGTGAATGTTTAATTGCAAAACTCCAAGAAGCTTCTGCTCCATTATCACAAGATTGGAAAATATTTTATAGTGTCTTAGGCCCAAATTTGCTTACATATAGCCTCAATGCGGTGTTTCTGGTGGGCTATGGACTATTGAGCGTGACTTTCGATTAGCCGGCTAGATTGTTTGACATGTCGGGAAAGAACATGCAGGCAAGGCGGAGAGCATATACTTTAAAAAATTACTGGCCCTGTTTTTCAATAAATATACTTAGCGTTAGCGCTTGGCGTTCGACGCTCAACGGGAGCGGGTGCAAAACGCCTTAATGTGAAGTGTAAACGCACTTGTCAAATTTCTCTACTTAGTGGATAATGTGAACAAAAATAAGTAAGTGCTTTTAGCTTGTGTTTGAGGTACATTCGGCAGAGTGAGTCACTATTAGTTATAAACTAGTAATGTTACTAGTAACGTGTCTATAGCAATTTTTCTAGAAGTCGTTCAAAAGGTCTGTTCGTTATAATTATTCACATCATCCAGTGTCAATATTGGGTACTGCTAATAAGAAACGGATTAGTCATATATTGCCTACCTCAATTTCAATTTACAATGTTATTCCCTTATTAAAATTTACATAATGATGAAAACACTGGCATTAAGTTAATTTATTGCTCATACTTTCTCCACTCTACGACTACGAGTGCGCGATTAGAAGAAAGCAATTGCTTTCATGTATCAGAAAACTTATTTAACATAGTTGTTAACTCTTTCTTAAGTCCTTCTTATATGGTCAGTTCAGTTGTCCGTTCAGTCTCAGTTTCAGTTAACTTATTTCTTAGACTTTGTGTGTAAAAATGGAAAACAAAGCTGCCTCTCGAAAGGTATAAGCCCCTTTTCACACTGGGCGACATAGCAGCGCGATTTAATAGTGCGGCTGAGTGAAAGGTTTATCAATACAGTTAACTCTTAACTAGAGGATAAATGGCAAACGAAACAATAGGTCTATTAGTTGCGCGGTTCTAATCTAAAGCCCCTTTTCACACTGGGCGACTTAGCAGCGCGATTTAGTAGTGCGGTTGAGTGAATCTAAAGATATGAGCCGAGTGAGTCTTCGCGGCTACCTGCGGCCGCACGCCCGAACACGCTGCAAAATCGCCTAATGTGTAAGCGGGCTATTCACATGCGAGCATGTCCAGCGGATTTGTCCGATAGACAGATCTGTGGTGAGCTACATATAGGCGGATTTGTCTGCATACAGATCCGTTGCTGCTACACATTCACGGACAAATCTCAACAGACGTGCAGATATAAAGTTTGTTATATGCTATTCTCCTGTATCTCAGTTTATTAATTGTAATATGCATAATAAAGTTTTGAAAGTACTGCTTACTTACAGTTTTTCTTTAAGCCTAAATGCGGCCGTGAAGTAAAAGCGGCCAAAAAATAAGATTGACTAATGAGTACAATGTGATGACCCTTTAGGAATGCTGTCAGGTCCGATAAACGTCATTTTTTGAGTTAGTTGCCTAAAAACAAATGTGGCATGCAATTTTAATTTTACATCCGGCAAACAAATCCGTCGAAAATGACTACACACATGCGGAGCTGTCTGGCTCGCTGTCGGTGCTCGTCATCTTGGACCACAAACGGCGAGCAAGACATGTACGTCGAGCGCGTGGATACACATATTCGCATGTGAATAGGCCGCTTAAAAAGGTACAGGGACAGCATGTACAAATGGTGTGTACGACTCAACCGCACGCTGCTAAATCGCCTAATGTGTAAAGGTATAGAAACATCACGTACAAATGGTGTGCACGACTCAGCCCCACTACTAAATCGCGCTGTTAAATCGCCCAGTGTGAAAAAGGGCTAAGTCTTCGCTTCATTTACTTCTTTGGTTCTTCAGAAACTCAGGACCGGCGACAGTAATTTTGTAGTTCCTCACGCTGATCGACTTGTGAGCCTTAGTATGAAGTAGGGCTAGTGCAAATAGTACGCCACAGTCGCCTAAACATAGCCAGATGGGCTATTGCTATGATTCAAAAATATTAAGTCTGGGGCCCGGTACAACTGTACCCTGTCACCTAGCCTGTAGGAACTAACTGAAACTGAAATTAAACAAACACTTAGTGAATCTATCTAAATTTTGTCATATATGGAATTGTCTGGAAAGGTAATTTTATTAAATAAATGAATAGTTCTGGTAGGTAGAAGTTGTGGCAAAATATATTGTCCCTGTGGACCCTACGGAACATCTTTTTTTAAAACAGTTTATTTTTTGAATCACACTTTTCCCCCCTTTTAATAGATATATATGAAAACCTAGTACCTAAGACTAAAAAATATCTGCATTATCAAATTCACTTATACGAGAATAAGAGTCGAATTTACAACATTATAATTTGTTATAAGAATTAAAAAAAAATACAAAGTGGTGGAAAAAAGAATGTATTAATAACATGTTGTAAATGCACGTTGTTCTTTAAACATAAATTACTTGAGAACAGTTTGGTTTGTAGGAATGCAATAAGAATAGCTTTTCTATTTCTATGATCTGACAATTAGTTTTTTATAATAATTTTTAGAAATACGAAAAAGGAAAATTCTGACAGTCACTCCCTAAAACTACCCCTTAAGCAGAAAAGAGGATTTGACTGATGCCATGTAGTCTCCGAATGGCCTATAGCTAAGTTTAAATATTGTTGATATTTTAAGGGAGTCGGAAGATATTGCAGAAAACCTGAAATTTATTATCCCCTTTTAAAGGATACATATCTCCCTTACTATTAATTTTCGGAAATTTTCTACTCATTTTTTCTCACTCGAACTATTAATGAAATTCACCTTTCTGGACAATTCCATTCAAAATCTAAACTGGCACCACTAACTAGACTGTTATATAAAGCTACCTTTGAAGTGTTTTTGCAATTGGGTTTACAGATTACCGAGTAAACAAATATCGTGATAATTTCATATTAAAAATAGCTGCCAGTACCATCATTATATTCATCTAATATCCATTCAAAAACAATAAAAACTCGTTCTACAACACCCGTAGATATATTTTGAAAACTGGGATATTTAAAAAAAATGTAAGGCAATATTAGGTGTTCTCCGATTGTTATTATGAACCCTGAAGCCTAGTTAAAATATTTTCGTCCACTATGCCACAGTCAACTTTTGTCCGACACACTTATTAAAAAATGAGGTTTTCAAAATAGGTCGTATATTTCTGCAAATGATAAGGTAATAATACCAAAAGGGGAGGTAGTTAAGTAATTTCTTTACAATACGAGGGTAGATTGAAACGTAGATACTTTATCGCAATGCAACTTCGTTATTATAGTCCAGTCACTCTGAACTATCGATCTGCACCTAATTTTAGCAACAGTAATAGTCTAAGTCTCAGTATTTGTAAGTTGATGGTATAAAATACACATTTTGACGTAAAAAGAAAGTTCTGATATTCGTTTTCTAATAATAAAATATTAGTTCAATTTTAAAATTTAACTATTCATAACCTTTAAAGGAGTAAACATGCACTAAGCTCGATTCCAATGCATTTAATAAGTTTTCATTCACAAAAGCCGCGACGAAAAAATATCTCTCATATACAAATACTAAGACTTCGATTATTACTATTTAGGAGACTCTCGGTAAGATAAAGCAAGAAACTGGTCTATAAGTACATATTTATGTTTTATATGCCAGTTTATTTCAACGTAATTACTATAAAGTATTATTTTTCAACCTTCAACTCTCACATTCACGAAAAATAAAGTAAATCTACTGTAACAACAGTCTACATGAAAACACAATATACCGAGTGGCACAGGAGACATGTGCCAGACTCAATTTTTATTTAATAAGACAAAATTTTGAAATTTGCATGCGTTACGTAACTAATAATGTTATTTATTCATAACATAACACACTTTTTTACAACTTTCGGAAATATTTTTCTACCTATCTTATTTTTTTAACTTCCCTTTTCAACCATGTACGGCAAAGAAGTAATCGCATGTTTATTGGCAGTTAAAATACATTTAATTAAAATAAGTGTAAGATCACTGTTTGAATTATATAACTCCTGCCAACTTCAAAATTTCTTCTTAGTATATAAATTTTAAAAAAGGCTGGTACATATGTCTTGTGCCATTCAGTATACATATTTGAATAATAAGCAAATCTGTAAATTTGTTTCAGGGTGAGTAATTTTTTCATTGGTTGATTTTCTGTTAAGAAATCTCGCTGTTCTGCGCTTGGTATATTTTGACCTGAATCACTTTTGAAAAACTCGCAGGCTTTTATAATAACGTTAAATGCTGTTTGCAATACAGGAAACTAGAGAAAACGTTTGACTTTACAGTTATCTTAAAACTGCAATTATGCGGGTTGACTGTTTTAATTTAACTAGGCTAATATCTACTCGAACCAGGTGACTACAGTTTGAAACAGGAAAACTATTCCTTGAGGAAAATTTGCCTGGTATATATCTATTATTAATTTGAGATGACCTAGATTCGTGTTTAATTAGATTAGTATTAATCTAATTAATATTTAACAAAATAATCAACTTTTTCTACAAAACTAACGATCACTATAACAAATGGTATTTTAAAGATTACTCCATGTTCAGTTTTTAGTTTTTACTTCAGTCAAGACTCCATGGTTTAAAATTAACAAAATAAATAAAGACAACTTCTCTTCATGTAAGTTATATCGGATACCAACAGTAAGAATTTCTTTAAAATATTCCGTCCCCAAGTCTACCGATAGTGTTAAAACAATACCCGAAACATAAATTCAATCGGTATTGAATTCTTTTTACAGTTTTATAGTCAGATAGATTTTTTTATATGTATGGTCTATAGCCTTACTAGAAAAAGCAATAACAAAAACCGTTACAGATATTGCTTTCGTGGTTATAACAATTCACACCAATTTATCCGCAAAATTGGTAAGTTAAATCGATATCGCCTTAAAACACATGTTTTAGTTCCAAAAATTGCCTTGACTGGACGGCTTGAATCTCGTTAATAATAAAATACTTAAACATAATCCAATACACTTGAAATCTATGTAACGCGTCTACGCGACATAATAAAATTCATCTCTTCATTCATTCTATCCCTGATAACGGAGTCTCATAACGAAAATAATAGCCACCGGGTTTGAGTAGATGCTTGACATAACGTGCTAATGAAGTAGGTCGTTCAGTGATATGAATTTACGTGACTACCAGTGGGAATGTAATATCTATATCTATTTTTACTGTTAGCAATCGCTTTTCTAACAAAACTATATTGCTGTGCGTGCATTACTTATTGAACTAACTAGTTGTTAATTTACAGAATTATGAACTTACCCTTGCTCGATCCGCACTAATGAATTCGTTAGTTGCTCCGTCGCTAACTAGGAATTCGTGATGTCTATAAGCTAAGTCTGGGTATTTTTTTCTTCTAGGCATAGCTGGTTCCAGCTTGGGTACTAAAACCAAAATCAAAATGTTACATTGGACAGTTATTTCATTTGAAAATTTTAATTTGAATGTTGATTCCTCATGTTTCTCTATAGAATAAATTGAAATTTAAAAACATCTCATAATTGAATTATGTAATAGAAATACTAAATAGCTATGTAGACAAGTCATTTTTCTAATCAATATTCACAATATTCAAGATTTGCCAGTGATCTTCTTTTTAAAAATATTCTGTGAGAATTCGTCAGTGATCCTGTCAAAGAACACGCCAAACCCTAGAGAATTGTTTTGTAACTGCAACGAAATCCGAAACTATATATTCCGCATGAAATGCGTGCTCCACGTAAAAACGCCGTCGGAAGATGGTTTTTGGAAGTATTAGAAAGATTCGCTCCACGGAGCTTTTTTATGCAAAAATAAAAATGTCGCTCCACGGAGTGTAATTTTAGAAACCAACACGCTAGTCGCTGCATGGGGCGTAATGTCGCGCCGGCCACCAAAATTTTAGTAACGATCATGAAATCAGACTTTTACTTCCAAATAAATCTTCTTTTTACGAACCGACGTTGTGTGGCACTGCAACTCATGCGCCATATTAAATAGGAGGACAAGTTAAAAGTTCCGAATTCAAAATATTAAGGGGAGATTTGGCGCGAACGACAAAATTTTTCAGAGTACGTTTTCATTTTTTGCAGTCGATTTTGGCGGAAAAATTAGATGTTTTCCGCGTGTTTGCTCCTCGGTGATTCGGTGGCAAAAAGTATCCGTACCATATACATAGTATATGGGACCGCCTTTCCTGAACGTATGAATATATAAATAATATTATTGTTCTGAATAGTTGCAATTCAAGCATTTTTAAGCTCTAAAACGAGTGATATTTAATACGTATAAAGACAAGCAAGCAAAAGACCACATATTCATAAATATATTTTTACATTTAATATTTTTGTGTCAATTGTTTCCTAAAAACTAAAACATGGGATGGTAGTTGGGGTCTGAGTCGTCTTGTTCCTCACCATGTGTGGTATACGGATCAAAATTTGTTAACCTTATACACATATCTTGAAATTGTGTAAAAACATTTTTGAAAAGAACAATATATTTTTTGAACTATAAATATTAGGGTGGAGTGGAAAAAATAAATTTCTTCAGATGTATAGTGTAAATGGATGTCATTTGGGTTCAAAATAATTCGAATAAAATTTAATCTGGATCGAAGAATATTTTGAGGGTTCACAACTACCTTGAAAATGGGGAAAAGGTTCAATGTTTTATTTTTTTCAATTTTTTCAAATCGACAATCATATTTCTTTTATGGCTTCTTATCAATGTTAACGGTCAACGGTTATACAAAATTTTTTAGATACAAGATTTTTTAGTTCCATGAATATTTTATAAACTTGTTTCTAAAAAGATAAAATTGGGTGAAAATAAAGTTTTCCGGGACAGATTTAAAACGTTCATGGAACTAAACAATGTTTTATTTGAAAAACTTTTTAACACCGGCAAGGATGGAGCGAGCGTAGGTGCGTCTTTACTATGTACATACTTTGATATGCGATGTAAAGCAGTTAGTAGTTGGATGGGTGGCCGTTCCAACGAAGACCGCGTTCTCGCCTCACACATCTTCCAGCGGCTTGTATATCAGTGTATGCGCGGAAGCTATACAACCTTAGGCGAGGGTTGTATAAGGGATATACCATCCTTCGGAGGGGATGTAAAGCCGTCGGTCCCTTGTCTATTAAATGTTAGGCAAGTAAAAGATCCCTACTCTTCTTAAGGGGAGAGGTTCTGCAAAATTCCTGGTTGGGGGTAGCTCGTCTACAGGCGTCGGTGATAGGCCTCAGTAGCGGAAATAGGCCGACGTTAAATAAATGTATTAAAAAAAAAACACCGGCAAGGAGCCATAAAAGAATTATAATTGTAAATTGGGAAAATTTTAACAATTCGAAAATCGATCTCTTTCATCTTTCCTTTCCAAGATAGTTGTGAACCCTTAAAATATTCTTCTATCGAGTTACAATTTTTTTCGCATCATTTTGTGTCCAAATGGCATCTATCTACACTATGCTTCTACAAAAATTGAAAATGTTTTTCACTCCGCCCTAATAAATATAATATTTTTCTTGTGTTTCAAGATTCCCTTTCAGGTTAATTAAGAAAGTGTTAGATTTAAGACAGTGCCACGATGTCCAATTGACACCATTCAGTGCCAATAATTAAGCAAAAGAAACAGTAAGTATAAATTTTGTATCTGATACAACGCCATCCCCCAACTCCGCGAAACCGCGTTCTGTACTTTTGATAGTCATACGTAATTTTATGGATATCATTCAGTTTTATTAAACTTAGACATTTTTCAGCATTCTGCGATATTTTACGTACCAACATTTCGGTATCAATGACATATGACATTATTCTTGTTATTTACTATTTTCGTCAAGATTTTCTACTATTGTATTGGTGATTATCTGAACTTCTATTTAAACAAAATACTATCACCGAAAATATATTGCATAATACGATTATTGTTACTTGCATAGCAGCTCGAATGATGTAAACTTCCCTGTATTTCAGTTGGAGGATTGTTTAAATAATACCTACTTAAACTGTTGAAATTTTATATGCCTATTTGCTTCAATGATTGTTATCTAAAATAAATTTACTGTTATACAAATCTAACTTACATGAATCACTTTGGAAATCTTCATCATTATTTCTAGAAGCTTGCTGAACATCGTTAGCTTTATCAGCAACAGCTTGTGGAGGCCTTCTTACTACTTCTTGTCTAGGACCCGTATATTCGTGCCATCGATAGGTGCT
This sequence comes from Leptura quadrifasciata, assembly GCA_963675555.1. Taxonomy (NCBI): domain Eukaryota; kingdom Metazoa; phylum Arthropoda; class Insecta; order Coleoptera; family Cerambycidae; genus Leptura; species Leptura quadrifasciata. Next base: position 34,913,554 of record OY776682.1, read on the forward strand.
CCGATATTCGGAGTGAAGCTAGAAGAAATTAAAAATATTAAATGAAACCTCTCTATTTGATTTTCAGTTATGACTGATTACAGAATTAAGATCCCAGACGTCGGTCATCAAAATCTAACATATCATCTCTCACTTGGATAAAAGAAATCCATAGACACTTGTTTTGTTTATCTTTTGATACCAAATGCCAAGTAACTTTTCTTAATTTTCCTATATAGTCCACAGAGAGAGAGAGAGAGAGAGAGAGAGCAGGTATGCTAGATCAACGACGTCTGGCCATTTAAGGTTAACGAAGCGTTTACAAAATAAAGAGCTTTTTTGGTGCAACTTTATCATGTCATAAGACTATATTGAGGATTGAATGCCTTGTTAATCTCTATGGTTAAATTGATTATATACCGTATGACTCAGAAGTCATGTAGCAGCCTTTAGTTTTTTTATTTACTATGATAAAATTTTGAAATTTGCAGAAATTACATAACCAGCAGTGTTGCTTTTTATAAATTAACATACACTTTTCACAACGTTCTGTTTAACCGAAAATGTACCTCAACTTTCTTGTTTTAAATGGAACCATGTACATTTTTTGGTGTATCTTATTCATCTTATTTCTTATTAATTTCAACCATGTATCACAACGTGTCATTTGTTTTTTTTTTTATTGACAGATAAAAAATCTAGGTGACTTTGGCTCGAATCCTAAAATATTTTGATGATTAGTAGGCTATGAAATTCCAAAAAGCACTGGGAAGCCGGTGTTATTATCATATTTTTACCAATTCCTGTTGGTAATCAGTAATTTTTATAGTTTCCAGAAAAACACCTAAAATAACTAACGATATTATAAAAACTAAAACCACCATTTTTATAGTTAAACAATTGTAAAGAACCTACCTGTTTTTCATTTTTGTCATATAGAACTGACAAACTCTTTTTATTTTAAGAAATGAAATTGTGAATGTTTGCCTGTTGCAACAATACACGGCGTTCTTTTTTGGTAGGCCGTGGAAACATCCTTTACAATAATTAGTTAAGTAAAAACATTGGTGGTCCTATCTTAGTTTTATAATATTATCAGTTATTTTACTGATTACTAGCGGAAATTGAATAGGTCTAAAAAAATATCAAAATTATATCGACTTGCCAGTATCCTTTGAATCGTATAGCCTACTAAGTAACAAATATTTTAGAATTAGACTTATGGCCACCTAGACTTATTTCAATAAAATGCTAACTGTTAATAAATTAATAACCGCTACTTTGCGGGTTCAAATAAGAATTATAAGACCAATAAGATAGGCGGAAAAATATATAGGGCATCATTTAAAGTAAGAAAGTTGGGGTCATTTCCGGTTAAATCGGAAGTTGTAAAAATATGGTTTATGTTGTTGCTTATGTAACTACTAAACTACTGCGAATTTTAACATCTTATCTTAGTAAATAAAAGAATTAGAGGTTACTACATGATTCCTGTGTCATCCGGTATAATCAATATAAGCATAAAAATTAACAAGGTATTCTAGTCTTATTTAAAATATCTTAATGACAGGTTAAATTAGTATTGATATATCAATTAACCTACGAAAAGCTGATTAGAATTTGCGACTGTGCGCATCTCTAGATATGTTAAAAGGGATAGGTCCTAGTGTTGCTCCTTGTGGAACACCAAATTCAATATTTATTTATTTATTTACAAAACGCAGTATTTTTGGATATTAACCAACTATTTTGGATTAACTAGCTTTTAAAGTGTAACAGTTTCCTTAGATCGAATTTATTTAAAACGATTTGATTGGCCACATCAAGTGCTTTGGCAAAAGGCTTTAATAGTCATCGCAGAAAAAACAATGCCCGACTGCAACTTTAAGAATGATTTTGTATTTGCCATTTCCCAGATCCAGAATGATGCGTTCACACCTGTTCATGGCGCTTATTTAACACTCGGTATACAATTCGGATCCAAATTAAACGCGAGTCATGGTCACCATTTATAACCGCTTTTTTCGTTCTGACAAATTTCATTTTCATCGGTATACAAACCAGATATTTTACATTTAAATGTTGACAAGTTTTTCACCGATATTGGTCTTCGTCTATTTAATAGATATTCTGTATGTTGAATGTTCCATAAAAAAATTTATGTTTTTATTTTGGTTATTTTATAAAATTCTGCTTTGTGTACTTCAGAGCATAATTGATTTTGTGTAACAAGCGCCAGTCAGGCGAATCGGCTATTTTCTAATTTCCGAAATCATTTAGTAAGCGTAATTACAATTATAGTGTTACAACATTAATAAGAGCGAATGCAAGTGCGTTGCGGTACTTGTTAAAATCAATGAAAATAAATAAAGCCGGCAGTTAAGGGGCATTGTTTGACAAATCGACGACCAATAATTTCTCGTGAATGGGTATTGTGTGCTTTGACCTGGTTAGCATATACACCAAAAATTAATAAATGCCACAAATAATGTTTAATCAGCTGACGTGAAATCAATGATTTACCGGATAAAGTTAGTAGATTCGAGTAATATGAAGTTATTAAGCTTTTGTGGGTACAAAACATCTCTTCAGTCATATGTAAATTCCATAAAATACCACTACAGTACTAGAGGGTCCTACGAGTCTGGATAGGGATAACTTCCAATGCCTGGATAGGAGCATGATTACTGTTTGATTTAATTGAAAAATCTAATGTACTTTATGTAGAAAGGTAATTTCTTTTAATTTGTTACTAAAATAAACGAATTTATAAAACCTTTGCAAATAAATTACGCGAATACGAGATAGGAAATACAGTTAACACTTATAATGAATTAAGACAATAATAAATCTTTGCTGCATATATGTGACATCTTAAAATTTATGGATCCCAAAATTGTACAAGACAAGTGATAAATATTACATTTAAAAGCCACCAGGAAATGTTAACTGAAATTTTGTACTAAATAAGCCGGTGCCGGCAATGAGATTCTCTTGAATTAAAATATTAAGTTAAAAAGCTACGTCTAGGTTACATCGTAATTAAGCTACCATTTTCTTAATTAATAGAGATTTACCTTATCGACAGGCATCGACGGGCAAGCACGGCACAAATTCCAAAAAGAGCCAATCATGAGTTCTACTGGTTGGACACTGGGACTTTTTTTAATAAAGGCCTGGAAGCCATACACTGGGCAGAGCGCGGAGGGGCCCTAGCCACGATAGCGTTCTTATAGGGGAACGATACGGGGCCACTGGAGTTCGTTCTATGAGGGTCGTAATCAAGTTGAATAATCGTGTAACATGGTCGAGCCCCACCTTAGCGAATTCACGATCTAGTGGTCGGAGTAAAAGAGGTTCTAGTCGAATCAATACAAAAGCGCCTGCTCTATGAATATGCGCCACTTGCGCTAGCTCTCGTCTTCTTTTTTCAACCCTTTAGATTACGCAACTTTGGCGCCATCCACATGATATTTGGGGTATTATCTCGATTTATCCAATTTCGTTTTGTCTCCAAATTTAATTTCTCTTCCTCGTGCGTTGCCGGCCCACTAATCCTAAAAGTTTAACATGATTAATGGTAAGCAATGTGTGTGTTTATTGACTATCTTTGAAACTTACTGTTAAACTAAAAAATTAATATTATAGATGACCATCAGTGGCCATTTATTACTAAAAATTATTTATTTTTTAACCTCCAACAATATTTATTTTTTAAAATGCACAAAACAGAATACTGCTCAGCTAAAATCTAAATTCCGTTTCTTAAAATTAAACAAACATTTGATTTATTTAATGTTTGTTAAATGTTTACATACACATCTTTTACGTTTTCAAATAAAACTAAAAGACGCTTAATTTTTAGAAGATATACGGTCATTTGCCCATGTTTCTCATTTTATATTTTTACGGTGTTTAAAATAATACTACAGAATTAATTTGTTGATAACTTCTTAATGGAATCGACTGAGTGTATAACATTGGCGCATCCGGCATATTTTCATCCGTCCGTCTGTCACAGGAGTTTATCTTCCAATTATTATAGCTACAAATATGAAATGTCACAAGTAGCTGGAGTTTGGCATCCGTAGGTAGGTAACTTAAAAATATTTTGATCACTGTCAAAATGTGGGAATTTGGTCCAGACAAGTGGCGTATCATTTGAAAGGCCTAAGGGTAGGGTTTCCAAAAGCATATTTTTAATTTTATTCATATTTTTTTTCAACATATTTATTAAAAATTATTCACTTTTACAGTCCAACTGTTCTATTTCTGAAAGTATTGGGCCGAGAATTTTGAAAAATATCAGGCATGTTAAGGACAACGAGGATATTTAATCCCTTAACTTATTATCCGCAGACAACTCTGGTTCATTGAAAATGTCTCGCCGCTTCGTTGCATATCCAGCAATATACAGGACAAAGTAATAAAGTAAAATTGCTTATAAGTAAATCTATATCAAAGTATAATTATATTATTATCTAACAAATAGCACATGAAATCATTGAACTATTATATGAATATTAAGATAATAGAATATAAAGAAGCTGCGTAATAAGGAATTACCTATCAATGGAAGATTCAAAATTAGTAGTATTCCTGAATGATGTATACAAATTTTTAGGTGAAGAAATTTAATTGACTTATGATTTCGGGGGAGTCAACCCTATTGTGTAATAGCATGCGTAAAAACTTTAATCCGTCGAAATGTCTCCCGAATTCTAACGAATTGACATTAGGTCTATTTAATAAATACTGGCTGCCACAGCCTCTGTTAGGATACCTGCCATCGATCCGGTACATGAGATATTTTAAGAATTTCCTTTGAACAGACTTGATTGATTTTATATAGCAGTCATAAATGAGGTTTCAGGCAGGAGAGCAGTGGTCGAGCTTGGAACGAACATAGGCGGAAAACAGCGCAATGAGGACATCGGTATCGTTAACATTTTGACCCAGTCCAAGTACAAAGCTCAACATGGAGGCCGAAACGGTTTACTTGATATTTGTGGAAAAACTTTTTTTTTATTTTATTTATTTTTTATTAAATCCAGTAGACCATTACAATTGGCATAGGATACGTCAATTCAAATACAAATAAAAACAAGAAGGAAATATTATACACATAGTAATTCACGAAGACATTCAAAATGCTAAATATATATACACATACTCTTACGAGGAACTCATACGCACGGAACCTGACATACAGTGCTATAGTGCTTAATGTACATGTTCTTCCTACGAAACCATGAGGCTAAATGTTTCATCTTATTTCTAAATAATCATCAATACTATAGAAGCAGTTAGTAATAAGAAAATCTTTAACACTATTTTTAAATTTCCTAATATTATTATGTATCATAATGTTGTTCGGCAGTTTACTAAATAATTTAATACCTAATAATACCTAAGTAAGTTGGATCATTTTCATAAATTAATAAATTATGATTAGGTAAACATAAATTTGCCCCTTCCTAGTGTTATAGTAATGGTAGTTATTATTAGTAACAAATTTGTTCATATCTTGCTTGACAATAGTAAAACTTGTATATATATACACATTATGCCGGGTCGATAATAAACAAAAACGTAGCGTACGACGCGCTCTAAGGTTTGGCATTATTTAAGTTTTTGTAAAAATAAATTCTCACCTCAAGTTGTTTTTATTTAATGTTCCTCTCACTGTTCTGTCCGGAACTCACACCCCAGTTTGTTGTCTTAAAGAGTCATTCAGTTTTACAGAGTTCTTTGTCCACCCCCAAGCCCATAATTATGATCGGGTGTAATTTCTACGCGACGCGTCAATTTCAAAGTAGGGATTGGAAAAACAAATTTGTTGCTATGCAATTAAAAACTGTTTACATTATTTTAGAAATAATCTGACACATTTCAATGTTATAATTTTGTAAAGTTTAATTAATATGAGGCGTTTAACCACGGCAGAAAGGGAAAATTGCATTCGATTTCTCATCGAAGGAATGTCAAAACAGCAAATTGCGCACATTTACAATGTCAGCCGACAGATAATTTATAATTTGATCCGCCGCGTCGAAAGTACTGGTGATCATATTTATGGGCATGGGGGTGGACATACAAAAAAAAATAAACGAAAGAACCGAAAGAATTTTAATGAGAGAAACTATGCGGAATAGAACAAAGAACTCTAGAAAACTAAATGACTCTTTAAGACAACAAACTGGGGTGAGAGTTTCGGACAGAACAGTGAGAAGAACATTAAATAAAAACAACTTGAGGTGAGATTTTTTTTTTAAAAAACATAACATAATGCCAAACCTTTTAAATTATAGAGCCCGTCGCAGAGCAAAATGTGTGCGGTTATTACAACACCATAGAGCGAATAGGCGGGCATGGGCAAATCGGCATGCGAATTGGGGTAATGCAGAGTGGAGCCATTGTTTATTTACTGACAAAACAATATTTAATTTGTTTCACTCCGATGGCCGAATTTTAGTTTGGAGAAGGCCAAATCAGCGATATTTGGAGGAAAATATGAACCCTCAAGAAGCATTTGGTGGCGGAGGTGTTACAGTGTGGGGGGGTATCATAAGAAATGGTAAAACCGAGCTATTCATTACCAACTAAACCATTAATGCTACTGTTTATCAGGAGGAAATTTTGGAACCTATTGTTGTTCCTTTTGCTCGACATTACGGCCCAGAACTTCTATTGGTGGATGACAACGCTCGACCTCACAGAGCGCGAAGGATCACAGAGTTTTTGCAGGCACAAAACATCAATAGGATGGACTGGCCTGCAAAGTCTCCGGATGTTAATGTCATCGAACACGTTTGGTCTTATTTAAAACTTAAAGTAAGATCTCTTGATGTACCCCCTGAAACCTTAGAAACGTTCAGTGAGGCCATTCGTGAAGAATGGGAGAATATTCCACAAGATTTTATAAATAATCTTGTGGATACTCTACCAAATCGATGTCGGGAAATAATATTACGAGCAGGAGGACCAACAAAATATTAGCTTCTCTTTTTTTAAATTAATGTACCTAATTTTAATTAGGTAATTTTAATTTAAGTTTAAATTAAATTCATTTTTAGTTTTTTAGTTAATTTTTTTTTTAATTATTAAAAATTACCAGAATCAGAATTATAAATTTTTTAAGAATTGACTTTTGGCCGTTGTTAAGCAATCTTGTACATTGTAGAATATAATGTAATAAACTTATTCTTGTCGCTACGTTTTTGTTTATTATCGACCCGGCATAATGTGTAAATTTCAACCCTCAAATAAAATGCTTAGACCATAGAAAATCTACGTGAAATAAGGATTCCAAATCCGCAAAAATCATCAAGAACCGTCAATCCAATGTCACGTTATAGCATTTTAAAAATTTCGGTATCCAAATTTTATGTTGAGTAGTGTGTACAAGGCCTAAGGGCCTTAATTCAAAAACTGACAAAACCGTCTAGAGATATTGATGTTACCTTAGTAACGAACCATATTGCAACGACCAAAAAAATTTTTTGCGGAAATTTCACTCATACAAACTTTTTGATTTTTTGCATGACTTCATTGATCACCCCGTATATAATAAACTTGTGGTCCTACGATAAATATACGTCATGCAGCTTAATCCGAAAAAAACTAGCTCTTAAGATTTGCAAGCCGCGTTCAAAAATTTGCATTCCTGTTGAAAATATTGAACTTTAAATTTTGCCTAAAATTCTCTATGTGTAAGTTCGAGTGGCCAGCAGTTTATATATATATATATATATATATTGTTATTATACATGATTTGCAGGAAACAACTACTCAGCGGGCAAATACCCCGACCTGCATTGAATTACACCTTACAAATCATGAAAAATTGGTAGCCAATGTCATTTGTCAACTCCCTGACCAGACATAGACCGGTTTCGAACTTATTAGTTCTCCTCAGTATGCCAATATATATATATATATATATATATATATATATATATATATATATATGTATATGCCTTCGTGGAATCTTTTCTTGAACCTTTGAATTTATGTAGTAGACTCAATCGGGGATTGTTCTTGGGAATTAGGTTCATCAATGAAACACCAAACTTATTTTTTTAACGTTTCGGCTGGGGGCCCCTAGCCTTCATCAGAAAAATTTGTTTTTAATAAGTATCCATACTCGTAATATTCGAATATAATTTCGCATAGTCATGTAATCCAAAACGTGTCATTGCCAGGTTGTACTTGTTTATAGCGTTATTTATTATTTTCTTTTCTTTTTTTTCCTTCTTCTATTCATTATATAAATGTTACTGTTATATTTTAATATTTTTTACCATGCAATTGTACCTCGTGGTTTGATCGCAAGAATGACAAATGACTCGAGGTGTTTCATTGATGAACCTAATTCCCAAGAACAATCCCCGATTGAGTCTACTATATGTATATGTATATATATATATATATATATATATATATATATATATATATATAGTAGACTCAATCGGGAATTGTTCTTGGGAATTAGGTTCATCAATGAAACACCTCGAGTCATTTGTCATTCTTGTGATCAAACCACGAGGTACAATTGCATGGTAAAAAATATTAAAATATAACAGTAACATTTATATAATGAATAGAAGAAGGAAAAAAAAGAAAAGAAAATAATAAATAACGCTATAAACAAGTACAACCTGGCAATGACACGTTTTGGATTACATGACTATGCGAAATTATATTCGAATATTACGAGTATGGATAATTATTAAAAACAAATTTTTCTGATGAAGGCTAGGGGCTCCCAGCCGAAACGTTAAAAAAATAAGTTTGGTGTTTCATTGATGAACCTAATTCCCAAGAACAATCCCCGATTGAGTCTACTACATAAATTCAAAGGTTCAAGAAAAGATTCCACGAAGGCATATACATATATATATATATATATATATATATATATATATATATATATATATATATGTTCCGAGAAGCTTCCGCGGTCGTTGGTATGAAAAATACTAGGTTCTCGGGTTGAACCGCGTCTGAGATTGTTAATGTCTCGACGTTTCGGCTCCCGTTTTGGAGCCATTTTCAAGAGAAAAAGTGAGTCAAGTAAAAATTGTCAAAGAAAATAATGCTAGGAGTTCGTGGAACTGGTTCGATTCCGGGGTCTCAATCTGCCTACTCCCCAGATCTCACCGCGATCCGTCTCTAAGGCCTCAACCTGCCTACTCCTTAGAGCGAGTCCTAGCATTATTTTCTTTGACAATTTTTACTTGACTCACTTTTTCTCTTGAAAATGGCTCCAAAACGGGAGCCGAAACGTCGAGACATTAACAATCTCAAACGCGGTTCAACCCGAGAACCTAGTATTTTTCATATATATATATATATATATATATATATATTGTTATTATACATGATTTGCAGGAAACAATTACTCAGCGCTCAAATACCCCCCCGACCTGCATTGAATTACACCTTACAAATCATGAAAATATATATATATATAAACTGCTGGCCACTCGAACTTACACATAGAAAATTTTAGGCAAAATTTAAAGTTCAATATTTTCAACAGGAATGCAAATTTTTGAACGCGGCTTGCAAATTTTAAGAGCTAGTTTTTTCGGATTAAGCTGCATGACGTATATTTATCGTAGGACCATAAGTTTATTATATACGGGGTGATTGTTAAAGAACGCTATAACCCCGATATACTTTTCGACGTTGTAACAAAATCCGACTTAGGAAATACTTCGTAAGAAAAGCGTGCTTCACGTAAAAACGCCGTGGAGGAGGTTTTTAATTCTTGGAAATATATTTTTGCTCTTCGGAGCATTTTTTATGCCAAATTTTCGCTAACTCTTCAAGGAGCGTTAATTTGGAAAGTGTAGTAAATGTCGCTGCACAGGGACGTAATGTCGCCCCGACCACCCAATTTTAGAAAGTATACTAAAATTGGACTTGAACTTCCAAATTTCCAAGATTAAAAACCCTTTTACGAATCCACGTTGTCAAGCACTGCAACTCTTACGAGGTATTGAATATGAGGACAAGTTAGTCCAACGACTATTCAAAGTATATCGGAAGTTATAGCGAAAATAGCCCTTAGCGACATGGGACCCCCATCATTTCCTAGCAGTCGACTTTGACGGGGAAATGATGAGTTTTGACGGGGTTTGCCCTAAACCGGTTCCTCAGTGATTCGGAGTCAAAAAAGTATCTATACCATGTACTCACACGTGCATGGGATCTGCCTTGCCTGAACGTAAAATTTGTTATTGCATAATACAAACGAAGTAGAAACGCTTCAAGCAATTTTAAGCTCCGAGGAGCGACCAAAATTTATGTGAATTAATAAATACGTTTATAAGACAGGCAAGCATAAGCCCACCAAAATTTCAGTTACATGAAACTTTTCTTGAATCTTTTTGTGCATCGTTAGCTTATCAAACTGCATATTGGATGGTAGTTGGTACCGTATGAATCGTCCCGTTCCTCACCATGTGTTGTACACGGGTCAGACCATTGTTTGTTAACATTTTCTCTGAAGAAGTTGTTGTAAAAACATAAATTTTCTAAAGATTTAATATACATATTTTGAACTTTATATTGTCTTTTAGTTGTGTTTTCTAACAAAATTCCCTTTCAGATTTAATTATAAGAGAGTGTGAAACAGACAGTGTTAGATTTATAGTGTTACGACGTCTTCCAATTAATACCATCAGAGCCGCAGTTAAGCATAAACGACAGTAAGTATGATTTATCCATTATTCTCCGTCTGAAACAGTCACGTTGAACCCTAAAAATTTTGTGAACGTAATATTATTATTTAGAATTTAAGAAAAGGTTGAGGAAAAAGAAAATTAATTTTTTCTTTTTCCTATTTTTTTTAATTTTTCTAAGTTTTTAGAGCAGAAAATACGTCCTTCAGACTTCCATCAAAGCATGGATCGTTCACATGGCGCCCGAGCAGGGACTATGCCGTCCCCAAACCCAACTAATCCTTTCTCATTCATGGCGGAAGACTCCGAGGGGTCGACCCCAAGAGAATTTTACGAGCGAGTCACCGCACCGCTCGTCGACGACGGTTCTAGAGGGATAGAACCACAACGACTGTTTCCAGAGGGAAATAATGCAAATTTATCTGCTTCACAGCCACAAACTGCTAATTCGATGGAAAGTATGTTTCTGAAAATGGCAGAGGGCTTCGTGCAGGCGATACAGAACGTGTCGACCTGTACGCCCCATGAGAGACAAAGATGTCCGAACGTGACGTTCCATGGGCTTGATCGTGAAGATCCAGAAGCTTTTCTTTATGGAGGAATATTTCGACAGAGCTCGCATAAGCCACGACTATGATCGCCTCCATAACGTAACCGGCCAACTCAAGGGCGAAGCTCAACGATGGTCCGAACAGTTTAGGACGTTGACAACTTCGTATACCTTATTCAAGGAAAGATTCCTTACGAGATTTAATTCTCCCGACATACAGTCACGAGCTATTGCTCAACTGTATGCCGTCAAACAAACGTCTTTAGACGACACGGCAGTGTTTATCACAAGGAAAACCTGCCTTTTCGATCGTATTGATCCCTTCAAATCCGAAGCCATCAGAGCTCGGGTCATCATGGACCAACTGCGTCCAGAAATTAGGTCACGCTTGAGAAGCAACCTAATTTCATCCACAGAGATGTTAATAGCAGCGGCTACTAACGTCGAGCGGGATTCAGCTGACGAACAGACGTCGCTAATCCAGCTAATCGATCAACGCTTGTCCCGCGCGCCTTACTATCAAGAGCCGGGACACATGAGTCAACAAAATTCTAGTAACAGGAGCAATGGAAGCCCAACTCCGACAGCACCGAGGGTGCATTTCCGAGAGGATGTCTCTCGACAGGACGGTCCAGGCAGAGCGCCTGGTCGTCCTTTTTTTATGCCTAATTCTTCAAGCGGATCAGTGAATCCTGACCGCAGGCAAAACAATTTTAATGGCGGATCGGGGAAATTCCGAGTACCCGACCGACCGGCAACCCCGTGCCGATACTGTACAGACACAGTGCAGTGGCACTTCCATAGCCAATGCCCGAATAACCCTCATCTCAACAGGAGACCGGGAAACTTTCGAGGGGCCAGAGACCCAGGCCAGGGTCCATCTGCAAGATCCCCGGCACAACGGCCGAACCAAGGCGGCAGCAATGTCCATTAAACATTTCTAATACTCATGACCACTACGACGCTCCCATGCACAAGACAAGGGAGTCAATAAATTATATGAGCGAAGCGTTCCCTTTGCCTCGTATAAAAGTTCAGATAAATGAACATGCAGTCGACGCTCTGATTGATTCAGGCTCGACGCGAAACGTTATCCATCCGAGGATGTTGGATAATTTTAAAAATCTCACGACACGTCGATCATTTGCTATGGCGTGCGGAGATCGAATGGTGGACTCTCTTGGAACGACAAAATTAAAAGTAATAATTTCAGGCACTTCTTTTGAAATTGATTTTCAAGTAATCGAAAATTTGAACGAAACGATAATATTAGGATTACCATTCTTATATATGAACAATGTCGCATATGATTATGGCCGAAAATGCCTATATGCCGGCACGGAAGAGCGTATTACCGTCTTCTGGAATCAAGCTTCTCAGAGGGAGATACAGCAGGCAAAACTTCCTGAAGAGCTTGTTATTAAAGACAAATTTCTACGGCCGCTGTTCGAAGAATTTGTCGATCTGTTCACTGCGGAACCGACTCAAGCAACCACAGTGACTGTTAAACACAAAATTATAGTAAAAGACACGAAACCATTTAATATCAGACCATATCCGATGTCTCCGAGTACTAAGAAAATTATATACGACCAAATCGAAGAGATGTTGAAAGCTGGCGTCATCGAACCTAGCACTGCCCAATATAGTTCACCCCCCGTGATCATAAAACGCTCAGACAAGAAACCACGTTTTTGCATCGATTATCGCCATTTGAACGAAATGACTGAAGACGAGGCTTCCGTCTTACCAAAAATACACGAAAGTATTAAAGATTTAGGAAATTCGAAGATTTTTTCTGTGTTGGATTTAAAGAGTGGATATTGGCAAATACCGCTCGATGAAGCATCAAAAGATTTCTCGACTTTTACCACTCCTGATGGGGCAGCTTACAGATTTAATGTCATGCCTTTCGGCCTCAAGACAGCTCCCTGTACCTTTCAGAAATTCATGGCAAAGGACGTTTTAACGGGTTACCTGCACCATTTCTGTAAAGTGTATTTAGATGATATAATCGTTTACAGCGTAAACGTGAAGGAGCATATGTCCCACTTGAGGTTAGTCTTTGAAAGACTACGTCTGCACAATCTAAAAGTGTCACCGGAAAAGTGTGTAATAGCGACGAACGAAATCCAATATTTAGGCCACACCATTAGAACTGATACTTCCCGACCATTAGAAAAACATGTCTTACAAATTCAAAATTATCCCGTTCCAGCCACCAAAAAGCAGCTACAAAGTTTCCTAGGACTTTGCAACTGGGTAAGAGAATATCTACCAAATGTGGCGATGATCACGAAGCCACTAACGAAACTTCTTTCGAAGGAAAATCGTTTTCACTGGAACCATGTATGCGACGAAGCGTTTAGAAAATTAAAAGAATTATTATCCGGACCGCTGGAACTCCATCGGCCGGATTTTTCACGTCAGTTCATTTTGCAAACAGACGCATCCCTACAAGGCCTTTCGGCCGTATTATATCAATTAGGCGACAACGGCGAAAAATATATAATTTCGTATGCAAGCAACACGTTATCTCCAGCAGAGAGACGTTACCACATAAACGAGCTGGAATGCTTGGCGGTGGTGAACTATATTAAAAAGTACAAGATGTACTTAGCAGACAAACCGTTCTTGGTGAAGACGGACAACAGGGCGTTACTTTGGTTAAACAAACATAAGGACGACAAAACAAAATTTACACGATGGTCATTACTATTGCAAGAATATGCATTCAAAATTGAACACTGTCCAGGAATTTTCACGTCCAAGACGATGTACTTTTTAAAGATTGCGATCGAAATTTTAAATTGATAGTTCCAAAGAGGAAAATAAAGGAATTGATTTACCATTATCATGACCGAGATGAAGCATGTCATCCAGGAAGAGACGAGACTCTCAGGAAAATAGCAAAACGCTACTATTTCAATAATATGGCCAGGATCGTAGGCAGATATATAAACGACTGTCTGATATGCCAGTCTGTAAAGACAAGACAAGCCCAACCCAATGCTCCACTTAGAAGTCATGCACCACAAAATGCATTTGAAACCTTGAGCGTCGACGTAATTGGCCCGCTGCAGAGGACTAAAGACGCCGAAAACAGATACATGATTATCGTCGAAGACGTTTTCAGTAAATGGATAGAGGCAAAGGCATACATTCAGGTCGATGGCAGAACGATAGCCAAATTTATAGACGAAGAGATATTAGCCAGATTCGGAGTCCCTCGAGTCATAATTTCAGACAATGGTGGTCATTTCAATTCCGAATGGTACATCACGTTTTGTGAAAGAAATGGTATCGAACGATACTTAATTCCGGCATATCATCAACAATCCAACCCCGTGGAACGACGGGTTCAGGAGTGCAAAAAGATATTAAATACTCTCTTATTCAAAAAGCCAAACGACACTTGGGATCGCTACGTGCATCAGATGGCTTACATCTTAAGAAATCGTAGGAACGCCGCTACAAATCAAACACCCAGCATGATCGTGTTAGGATATGATCCAGCCGAAAGAGGCGAATGGGATTTGTATGCCTGGAGGCAAGAAAGAGCCAAGCAACAAACGCTTCCACGATACGAGCGAGTCAAGGAAGCCCGTCAGGCTCAACAAAATTACAAGCAGAAATACGCGCCAAAAGAGGCCGTCACTCCAATCGTTTTCAAAGTAGGAGACAGAGTCATGAGTAAGAGGAAAAGGAAGGTACATACCTTCACGCCGTCTTGGTCAGGCCCAACCAGAATCTTAAAGAAGTTTTCAGACGAAGTGTATCTCGTGCAAAAGGGAAATGTAACGACAAGAGTACATGTGAATGATTTGAGACCAGCCCCGCCAGAGGAGCACAACTTGGAAATCGAATCTTCCGATGAAGAAAATGCTAGTCCAGGCGGAACATCACTCGATGGAAATGATTCCCCGTTCTCAGACGATTCCACAGAACCTCCACCGCCGGAGCAAACGGTTGTACAAATCCATGCACCGCCACGAGATGCTTCCACTTCTGATTCAGAATCAAGTTCTGGAGATTCTATTATATTTTTATAATATTTTTCAACTTAGGCTAAGTTTTAACTTAGTGCTAGGTTTATTTTATATCAAAATTTCCATACCAACTTCTTGTCGCGTCTGGCAAGAGTTGGTATTTTTTATGCATTTTTTTCAAGTCATTTTCATTGAGGATATTATATCGACCATACAATTCTTCCAAATTCACTGCAGCAACTCTGACCGTGTCCGGCAGAGTTGATATTTTTATAATTTTTCTAAGTCCTCATATGGTTAAAACATATACATCTGTAAGCAGAGTCCGACCCAAAGGGTCCAAACAAATGTTCCATTGGCACGGCATGGAAGGACGACGACTCTGACGCAATAGCGCGATTCAGACGAGTCTAGCAACTCAAGGGCGAGATGCCGCCACGTCTGCTGGAGGGGCAGATGCAACGATCCGACGGATGCAGATTCTGTCGCAGATTTCTCCTAAGAAGAGATTTTAATAAAAACGGAAACCATTTCAATCAGCATAAGTCCACAAAATTCAATGTTCCTATTCTCAAAGACGACGATGTGATATCGGTCGCAGATTTCTCCCAAGAAGAGAATTTTAACTACACGGAAACATTTCAATCAATATAAGTCTACAAAATTCAGTGTTCCTATTCTCGAAGACGACGATATGTTATCGGTCGCAGATCCCCAGACGGGATACGAACAAACATTTTACTAAAATTTTGTTTTATATTGTTTCATATAAACTGAGCAGAGCCATAGTATAGCTGGAGCCAAGCAGTCCGAGGACCATCTAAGCTGTTCCAGAAGGCAGTTCGACACCGAAGGTGATCGACGAGGCATAGACACGAGGAGGAGCAGACGCAAGCCCGCATTAGTGGAAGAACACTAAGAAAGATAAGTGCGTCGAAAGTGTTTGTGTTGTGTCATCGAGAATCCGAGGATTTTCAATGTTAGCTATGCAAATATAAGCTAGTTAGCTGTACAAAATATATTTAAATTAGCTTCACGAAATATTAAGCTAGCTGTACAAAAGCTGCAGGAAATTAATTTAAGCTATACAAAAGCAAGCTGATTAGCAGTACAGAAGTAATTTTAGCTATGCAATAGTAATTATTAGCTATGCACGAGTTAGCTGATTTCTTAGACTATAAATTGCCAAAAAAATGAAAAGGAAAGAGAAAAATATTTTTACAACCATGTGGTACATATAGTATTTTAACTACTTATTAAATTAAGAAGAATTGACTTTGAATTTATTTTAAAAATAATTGAAATTATATCAAAGGCAAAATTTGAAGATTAATTAAAATATTTTAATGAGTATAATGAAATGAAATTACCTGTATGTTAAACACTTTGTAACTGGGATATGAAAATTGTAATATCAATTACTGAAGTCCACAGTTAAAAATTATAATGTTTGAATCAGTACAAAGGCTGCAAGCAAATGACTTCCTGGTGAGTTTTACTGATAAGGTAAACTTTTTTTGTCCTGTTTACTGGAAAACAACGCCACTAAAAAAATGTGAGAAATCTAATTCCCTATTTAAATTGAAAGCTATCAAAATATAGAAATCGTACAAGTATGGCCATCTGTCAGTGGTTAAGTTAAGCGCACCAACTTGCCTTGTAGATTCCCATACTCAACTAAAGTAGTGGCATATAATCGATAAAAGGAATCTATAATAATACTTTATTTTCCATGCCAGCTGATTTGCCTTTGCAATTTCTATTTTATATATAACCACAAATATTAACAGATGTAAATAAGTAGTAAAACGTATTGATAAATCAGTAACATATTACATGTTATAGGATTTACTATATATAGAATGAGAGAAGGTAAGGAAAATAACCATATGTACTCCATAGTAAACAAAAATATAAAAATTGAAAAATAGATATCTGATGTAACTAAATTTTGTAGACAAATTGTTTCCTGGGATAATAATGCTGTATTACAACGGATATGAGATACATAATAGTGTTAATAGAAAAACAGGACTAAGTTCCTAAGACATAAAATTAAGTACATAAAACAGTGTGACATGGTTTAGCAGTTATACATGTAAAATTCTGTTAGTTGAAAACAGTTTCACCTGCAAAAACTGAATCCAAAAAATATACAGGTCGTGCTAACTATCCACAAAACACTAGTTTTTAAATAAAACTGTTAAATGGACATAGGCCATGTAACAATACCTCCCCACACTGTAACACCTCCGCCACCAAATGCTTCTTGAGGGTCCATATTTTCCTCCAAATATCGCTGATTTGGCCTTCTCCAAACTAAAATTCGGCCATCGGAGTGAAACAAATTAAATCTTGTTTCGTCAGTAAATAAACAATGGCTCCACTCTGCATTACCCCAATTCGCATGCCGATTTGCCCATGCCCGCCTATTCGCTCTATGGTGTTGTAATAACCGCACACATTTTGCTCTGCGACGGGCTCTATAATTTAAAATGTTTGGCATTATGTTATGTTTTTAAAAAAAAAAATCTCACCTCAAGTTGTTTTTATTTAATGTTCTTCTCACTGTTCTGTCCGAAACTCTCACCCCAGTTTGTTGTCTTAAAGGGTCATTTAGTTTTCTAGAGTTCTTTGTTCTATTCCGCATAGTTTCTCTCATTAAAATTCTTTCGGTTCTTTCGTTTATTTTTTTTGTATGTCCACCCCCATGCCCATAAATATGATGACCAGTACTTTCGACGCGGCGGATCAAATTATAAATTGTCTTTCGGCTGAAATTGTAAATGTGCGCAATTTGCTGTTTTGACATTCCTTCGTTGAGAAGTCGAATGCAATTTTCCCTTTCTGCCGTGGTTAAACGCCTCATATTAATTAAACTTTACAAAATTATAACATTGAAATGTGTCAGATTATTTCTAAAATAATGTAAACAGTTTTTAATTGCATAGCAACAAATTTGTTTTTCCAATCCCTACTTTGAAATTGACGCGTCGCGTAGAAATTACACCCGATCATAATTATGGGCTTGGGGGTGGACAAAGAACTCTGTAAAACTGAATGACTCTTTAAGACAACAAACTGGGGTGTGAGTTTCGGACAGAACAGTGAGAGGAACATTAAATAAAAACAACTTGAGGTGAGAATTTATTTTTACAAAAACTTAAATAATGCCAAACCTTAGAGCGCGTCGTACCCTACGTTTTTGTTTATTATCGACCCGGCATAATGTGTAAATTTCAACCCTCAAATAAAATGCTTAGACCATAGAAAATCTACGTGAAATAAGGATTCCAAATCCGCAAAAATCATCAAGAGCCGTCAATCCAATGTCAAGTTATAGCATTTTAAAAATTTCGGTATCCAAATTTTATGTTGAGTAGTGTGTACAAGGCCTAAGGGCCTTAATCCAAAAACTGACAAAATCGTCTAGAGATATTGATGTTACCTTAGTAACGAACCATATTGCAACGACCAAAAAAATTTTTTGCGGAAATTTCACTCATACAAACTTTTTGATTTTTTGCATGACTTCATTGATCACCCCGTATATAATAAACTTATGGTCCTACGATAAATATACGTCATGCAGCTTAATCCGAAAAAAACTATATATGTTATATTAGAAATATACTATGATATATAATATTATCGAGACAGGCTTAACCTTCTCAAACATATCGTATTACATACTGCGTAACAGCTCTTCTCAATAACCGCTCACGCTGCATGAGCATTGTATTTCAATTCTCAGTAATTCTGATTGTGCTGAATCAGCAACACTGTTTCCTTTGTTCTCGAAACATTATAAATATTACTAACAACCTTTTTGTAATCAGTCTTATACTCACTTTCGAATAAACCTCATCTAAATTATTATTGTATTTTTCTAAAGAGTCAACGTAGACTCCAGTGTAACAAATAAAGTTCCTTTTTAAAAAGTTAAATCTACAATCCACTATCTAACATTGGCGCAGTCGGTAGGATCTGAAAAACACGCACAGTTCGGGAGCCTAACCAGTAGCAAACATATCCGAGGGAACAAGGAGAACTTCTTAGCTGTGGTGGTGGATCCCAATCCTTTGTTCAGAAGAACCTACATGCTCAAAAGCAAAAGAAGCAAAACAATAATAATTATCAAGAAATACAAGCAACAAAGCAACATTTCAAATCAACACGATTCAACAATTAGCAAGTAAGAATTTCATCCCGTCCCATCGTTGGTGTCTTCGGCATCAAAGGCAACCCTGTGGAAGGAACACCCAGTGACGCCCCTGGCAGAGAGAAACCTTTGGTGAAGCTAAGCTCACGAAGTCGCATTCAACTGGACCACGAGGAATGAAAAATTTAGGGTAAGTCATTTTTGAATCATCTCGCAAACATTTATTTGCAAACAACGACATAATTTTACGTTCTATTTTATCAAAATACATTGCATTGCTACATACAGTTCTAATATCTAAAATAGTAATTCTATTTAAACTTGAAACAAAACATCTTGATTATAATTTGTGTGACCTATATAAATAACCGTAATCATACACTATCCCTATCGTAACATTATTTTTATGGTAATATCATATACTCCTTAAGTGCGAATTTATCTAATTAACTACAATCACATACCATTTTTATCTTAACATTATTTTTATCATAATATCATATATCATATAAAGGTTAAGTTTACGCCTTACTTGACTGTGAAATAAAATAAAACCCACATGTTCTATACTGTTTAAATGCACATTAGTATATAAAATTTCAGTGACATTATTCCCAACTAAAAACACTTTTTAAATTAATCCAATTATCCTTGTAATTAAATTTTGAAATATTATAAAATAAACAGCACATTGTTTTACATATAATAAAAAAATTGCCAATTATCAGTAGCGTACTAGCTCAAATTGAAAAGGTGTTTTAAGTTATTTAATTATCTGAATATTATAAATAAAATGGCTACCGCTACAAATTCCAATGTAAACAACTCAATGACTACAAATGCCAACAATTCAATCGCTGCAAACGAAACAATAAATATTGAACCTTATAGGTTAAGCGAAATATTTTCCATAGTGCCCGAATTTGACGGCAACCCCATATTCTTGCAAACATTTATTTCAGCCTGTATAACCGCTCAGGGGATCGCTGTTGATGATCAGCGCGTCTTATTAACGCTTCACATAAAAAATAAATTACGCGGAAAAGCCGCAGAATTAATAAATTTCCGAAACCCTGCTACATGGGCAGAAATCAAAAACTTACTTGAAGCTCATTTCGGTGATTCTCGTGACCTGACAGCACTAATTCAGGATCTACAGAGGATTCGCCAATCATCTAACGAAACTGCATTGGTATTTGTATCTAGGTTGCAGACACACAACGCGAAAATGCACGCCGCTATACAAAAACAAACTCTAACCCTTGAAGAAAAAACGGCTCAATCAAATTTGATTGAAAACATGACATTGACCACTCTATTGACCGGGTTAGAACCCAAATTAGGCCAAATCATTAGGGCTGGTAATCCTAGCAACATGCTAGATGCCAAAAACAGGATCAAACGAGAACTACAGTTGTCATATTTCGAATCACAAAAATTTTCCATTAAAGCCCCAATCAAAAACCCTGTCCAAAATGTTCAAAGACGTCCAAATTCTCATCAATTCTGCACATTCTGCAGAAGAAATGGGCACCATGTTAACGAATGCCGCACAAGGCAAAATTATCAATCCCCATCTCCCAATTTCACACCAAATGCTTATTCTAATCAAGCACAGCTTCCAAGGCAACATTTCCAGAGTACATCTAATCATAGACCGCAAAATTTCCAAAATTTCTCTAACCAGCAACAAAATTATTCTCAACAGAACAGGCCCTCAGCTATCAGGCCAAATCCAAACATCAACCAACAAAGACCTTCTGCCATCCAACCAAACCCAAATTTCAACAGGTTTAATCAACAAAAGACACATCACCTAAACCAAGAATCTTATGATAACTACACTAATAACCCAAACCAATATGAAAATTATCATGTAAATTATTCCACCAATTATTCTCCCAATTATCCTAACGAAAACGATTGTGATTACGATTTTGAAACCCAACAATGCGAGAATTATACTGCTAATTCTCAACCTCAACAGCATGAGGATTATACTGCTAATCCTCCGGATTTTTGCATAGGCCCGGAGTATTCCACGAATACTCCAACACAACAAACGGACGAAATAGACCAAATTTCTCGCCAAGTCCAAGCGATAACCCTCAAGGACAATTCCGACCCACATTCGAATCCTCAAGAGCAATGTTTCATGTAAATTCACCATCTAACCCTCCATTTCAAGTAAGTTCAGCAAACCTGTATTTCATGAAAGATCCAACAAACAAATTTAATATTTTAATCAACACAGGTGCAGATATTTCCATTTTCAAACCCAAAACAACAGAAAATTATAATCTAAGACACCCCGAAAATTTAAATATTCAAGTAACAAGTCAAAAAATTAATACCACCGAATCTGTTCTTATACCATTCAATTTTAACGATCCACACAAAGTTTATGTATACGATTTAGATACAGACTTTGATGGCTTTGTAGGTAACGACTTTCTACAACATTATAAATGTAGGATAGATTTCGGAAATAATCAATTAATTACCAATTTTGAAACTATACCTCTATTTGAAGTTAACGATTATTTACCCGTACAACCAGTTACAAATTCAAACAAAAATATTAACAATAACATTTCAGGTAACACCATTAATAAAAATCCTATGTTTTTCGAACCAGACACTGAAGAAATATTTGAATTTTATTGTGGCACTGACGCTATACCGCTAGCTCAGGAACAAGAAAAAATACGCCTACCTAACACCTCTGCAAAGACAAACGTACAAAGTGAATTTTTTGAGACAACATCTAATGTAAATTATCAAAAATCAGACACCTATCAAATAGACAAAAGTTCTAAACTTTTAGACATGTCCTGTGAAAACAAAAATCAAAATTCTACTTTTACCGAACCACGTATCAAAAAAATATTTAAAAGCAAAGTACAAGAAACAGAAAAAACTTCAAATGTAACCCCTAACGATAACCCACAAAAAATAAACCTTTCGAAAACAAAATCATGCCGTATGGATAAATCTAAATTGGTAAAGTTAAATTTAAACATTTCAAGAAATAATTCGAAACAAGTAAAACCAAAAGCATTGAACAGTAAAATGTCTATTTCGCAAACATTATTTAAAATTAGTAATAAAATACTCAGAAAATCGAAAATTCGAAAGGCAAACAAGGTAAAGAATAATTCAAGAAACACGCATATAATCCTGCGTAATCAAAACAATAGAAAAATCTATACACCCCACACAATCAGGAAATTGTACCGACAAAATCCATTTGTGTCTCCTGTAAAAACAATACCAAAAATTGTAGAATTTTCTAACTTAAAATTTGAACCAGTCCAGAAATTCAAATCTATATTTAAACTTAATTGATAACGATAATACCGATTCTCGTCTCAACCGTATGCCGACCCTGCGAAATAAAACACACAAAAATTTGCAACCCAAAATAATTCTCAAAATTATCTCACAAATTTTTAGTCACTTAATCGAAATCGTTTAGAATATTATTACTTAAAATTAACAATTTATATTAAAGATATTCTCCACTTTTCTCAAACTTTTCTAAATTAATATTACTAGAAAATCTTAAAAAATAATTGTACAATATATCAATTAACTCCATAGATCTATTATTGATAAAAAATACTTCTTATGTAAATAATTTTATCCCTTTCCTCTATTATTAGGAAATTTCTTCTCCTGTAATAAATTCTACTCTATGAAACAAAACCTTAATTATAAGGAAATACTTTTGTTCATTTAAATAAATGCACATAAAGTATTTACATTTAATTCAAAGAAATTCATAATAGTAGTACTACTTTGATAACAGTGCCTTGAACTTTTGCACAGGAGCACGTCTTGTATGTTTATGAACTTAAACATTTTAACAAGAAATGCCTGATATCCAACACCTCAATATTGCATTGTACTCATTATGATGTTTCATTACACCAACATAAATGCCTTACAAGCACAAGTAATAACAGCTGTTAATTAATAGCAAAGACAGAAATTTAAATAATATACATTAAGAAATTTTCAAACTTTAAATTAGAACCTAAATTCAGAATAACATACCTTTTCAAATAAAAAAAATTTAATTACTCGAAAATCCTGAAAATTCACAAATATACAAAAGAAATTTCAGGAACTGAAAAATCAATCTTTCTTCAAAAATGTTCAGAATTAAATTTGTATGACCCTATGTACAAACGAACAAATTGCCCAAGAATTTGACACATTTTCTTGACTTTACAAAACGAAATCTTTAATAGATTACTCTAAAATACAAATTACAAACAAACCCTACACCTTACACCATTTGACAACTTTTATACTTACACGAGACAAAACTTCTAGTAGA
The DNA here is from genome assembly GCA_963675555.1 of Leptura quadrifasciata. Taxonomy (NCBI): domain Eukaryota; kingdom Metazoa; phylum Arthropoda; class Insecta; order Coleoptera; family Cerambycidae; genus Leptura; species Leptura quadrifasciata. The sequence continues at coordinate 34,937,270 of OY776682.1, forward strand.
TTTCGAAAACAAAACGTAAAACTACAAATTTCACACAACTACTATATCGAAAAATTGTGAACTTACTTCCACACAATAATTTCACTAAAACATCTCCCTCTAAAAAGAAAACTACGAAATTATTCTGTAGTTTAGTAATAACAAAACCAACATTAACTCAAAAACACAGACGGACAGAATTATTTCTCTTTAGGATCAATGTTAAGACATTTATTCTCAACATTATTTTAAAAATAAAAAAAAATAAAAATTAGAGATTTCAAAAGAAAATATAAAAAAATAATACCTCAAAATTTCGAATACTTATACTAGACCAATATACAAATTTATCATTATATTTTAATTCTTCAACTACTAATCAGAACCTATCAAGAACCCCTGATAAATAAGGTTCCGTTTATAAAAATAGGTTACATCAAAAACAAATATAATTGGCAAGAACTAACAAACCACGCCAAAAGTTTTATAAAAAACGCAAAATTTGTCGAAAACCAAATCGCAAGGATCCTAACAATCCTTTGGTAATCACAAAAACCCCAAAAGCACCGTTCGACAAATCGACCCATTTCAATTCTCACACAAAACATACACTGACACCTACAAAAATTGACAAATTCACACAGCTTACACTGTCCTACACAAGATTGCAAAATCAATCGTAAACATCCTTATGTTACAATTTCGACACTATAATCATGCAATAGGAACATTTACATTCTCTCATTCCCTGACCAACTTCTTAAAATAAAAAGAAATTATTTTCTCGTAACATTTACATAGAATTATTATCCGAAACGTACATCACCCTAATTCTGACAAGTAGTAACCATTTCACGAATCTAGTTTCAAACAATTATTCCTTCAAAAATCTCATTTATAATTTTCCGAATAATTCCATCAGTCAATCTCTTCATTATCTCGGAAATATAATGCACATAGACTTATGACAATCATTTATGTTCGCATTATAAACTAATAAGTGAATCCTCTTATCCTTATATTGACAACTCCATGTCAAATGAACACGCGCTAACTACCCATCTTCAACGCTACTCCAGAAATTGAAATTCTGTAAGTTTAATTTTCCCACTCAGAAAAATTTGTCATACAAGAAAAATACCCCGAAGTTTTCTAACATTCAGGTAGTTCAGTCCACCCTATGAAACTCAATCTAAAGCCCTATGTAATCAAGAGAAATGAATGCTTAATTAAATATGATATTAACAATAAATGACAGTAATAAAATCGATAATAATTCATTTTTCTCAACCCACACATTATTCTAGCAATACCCTTCTAAGCTGTGTTTCACAACAGCAACCCCTCATGGTTATTTTCCAAGTGTACAACCCTGTTAAAACTATTCCACATACGAATAGCAACTATTGTGACATACATTCGAAACGAAATATTAAAATATTGCGATAATACATTATAAATATGATTATTATCCCAATAATATACCCGACTACATGACGATCATACAGGAAACTAAATACATGATTGGTACACTATTTTAACAAATAGCGTGTATTAATTAGCTTACGAGACGAAAACAAAAGAAATGTTAAAAATCGTTTCGATAACCACGTTTCAAAAATTCACCAAATACCAAACTGACAATAACACCTATTTCTAAAAATTATCTCAGATGACAAAATAAATTGCAAAACAATTTAATGACAACGGTACTTTCAAAAAGTAATGTTCTTTTCAAAATTAATTATTTCAATCAACTCGAAAACCTAATTTAAAACCAAATATCTGTTACAACTTCAGTAACAAAAAATTTCAACGCAACTATTCAAAAATTGCAAGTTGACAAGGAAACTTTCAACAAAGATATTAAAGAAATCGAAACTTCAATTTTAGACATGACTAAGGACATAGAAAACGTCCATGCAAAACTGAAATTTATCGAAATCTGCGAACAACTTATGGCAAGTTATTTATTTATCGAGGATAACCTAAATGACATCTTAAATTCCATCACTTTCGCGAGGCTTAAAATAATTCACACGTCAATTATAAATCCAAAAGACTTAGTAAATTCTCTACAGGAAATTTCGCAAAACCTACAAAGGAACAATTTACCGCTTCCAATCAAACTATCAAAGGTTGCACAGTACTTAGACATTATAGAACTAAAAGCTTTTCAAACAAATTCGGATCTAATATTTGTTTTAGACATACCTTTAATAGACCCTCAAACATATTCAGTATTTCAATTATACCCTATTCCTATTTTGGATAATAGAACTGGTTTATATCATGTATTATCAACTTCTCAAAAATATATCGCAGAGATGATGATTCATTAATGTACATACCTATCTCGAACCTTGAAGAATGCAAACCACTTTATTTCAACACCAAATTATGTCCAAATTTATTTGCATATCCTATTGACAACAATGCCATATGCGAAGCCCGTCTCTTCAAGAACCTCAAAACTCTGCCAGAAAACTGCCAGACGTCATTTATCATCAGCCAAGGCTACAACGTCCAAAAAATAGACGAAAACACATGGTTAGTTATTAACGCAGAACCTCTACAAACAACCATCAACTGTCCAGAAAGAAATTCAAAAACTGAAGTCATCTACAAAAATTCAATAGTAAAATTACAACCAAATTGTTACGCCTTCATAGGCATCACAAAAATTCAAGCCAGTACCAATGAAGTAACCGATGTAAAAGACGACACTCATCCAATCCAAATTCCATTTGAATGTTGTAAACATATTCCAGACAAAATCCGAGCTCCAAATCTTAAACCACTAAAATTAAACAATCTCAATACGGAAGACCTCGAAGTTGCCAAACACAAGTTGGACCAATACTCCAGAGATTTAGATGATTTGATCAACGAACCCTTTATAACAAAACACATATCCTGGTTCACCTATTTTATCATTGTGCTAATATTTGGACTGTTATTTCTGTACCTATTTTGTAAGTGCAGAACAAAAAGACGAAGACTAGCCATCGATGTTTCTGCATCACCCCCATCTCCACCGAGGCCTAGCAAACCCTACAGGACATTTGCTAACCTATTTCCTTCACGAAGACGACCTACCTTAAGAAGAGAAGACAACGAAGCCGAAGACATAGAACTTACATAAAGACAAACTGTTTTGTGCCTTTTTACTGACTTTCAGTGCTGGACTCTTCAGTGAATTTTATTTCATTTGTTTAATCATTATATTTCATTATTTTTCTATCATTTGTTAATTTCAATTTTATTAACATTTTTACGTCATTTTCATTCAAACCCATCATGCTTATATTTTATGCTTTCACAGTAAAGCTATATTTTAACCTTAGGAATATTTTATCCTATTTTACAATTCAAACCTAGTATGTTTGTATTTTACGCTTTCTTGCTAAAGCTATATTTTAACTCTAACATTTTTATGTTATTTTATTTTATGAATCAAGCTTATTGTGCTTGCATTTCATATTTTAGACGCTAAGGTTATATTCTGTATTTTAAACCTTACGATTTAACATTTTTGTATCTTTTATATTTTTCCAAATTGTACCATTACCTTTTATATACATTTTATATTCATTTCAAAAGTTGCTGCATAAAACACCAACTTTTTTTATAAGGGGGAAGCTGTTATATTAGAAATATACTATGATATATAATATTATCGAGACAGGCTTAACCTTCTCAAACATATCGTATTACATACTGCGTAACAGCTCTTCTCAATAACCGCTCACGCTGCATGAGCATTGTATTTCAATTCTCAGTAATTCTGATTGTGCTGAATCAGCAACACTGTTTCCTTTGTTCTCGAAACATTATAAATATTACTAACAACCTTTTTGTAATCAGTCTTATACTCACTTTCGAATAAACCTCATCTAAATTATTATTGTATTTTTCTAAAGAGTCAACGTAGACTCCAGTGTAACAAATAAAGTTCCTTTTTAAAAAGTTAAATCTACAATCCACTATCTAACATATATATATATATATATATATATATATATATATATATATGTGTGTGTATATAAACTGCTGGCCACTCGAACTTACACATAGAGAATTTTAGGCAAAATTTAAAGTTTAATATTTTCAACAGGAATGCAAATTTTTGAACGCGGCTTGCAAATTTTAAGAGCTAGTTTTTTTCGGATTAAGCTGCATGACGTATATTTATCGTAGGACCATAAGTTTATTATATACGGGGTGATCAATGAAGTCATGCAAAAAATCAAAAAGTTTGTATGAGTGAAATTTCCGCAAAAAATTTTTTTGGTCGTTGCAATATGGTTCGTTACTAAGATAACATCAATATCTCTAGACGATTTTGTCAGTTTTTGGATTAAGGCCCTTAGGCCTTGTACACACTACTCAACATAAAATTTGGATACCGAAATTTTTAAAATGCTATAACTTGACATTGGATTGACGGCTCTTGATGATTTTTGCGGATTTGGAATCCTTATTTCACGTAGATTTTCTATGGTCTAAGCATTTTATTTGAGGGTTGAAATTTACACATTATGCCGGGTCGATAATAAACAAAAACGTAGGGTACGACGCGCTCTAAGGTTTGGCATTATTTAAGTTTTTGTAAAAATAAATTCTCACCTCAAGTTGTTTTTATTTAATGTTCCTCTCACTGTTTTGTCCGAAACTCACACCCCAGTTTGTTGTCTTAAAGAGTCATTCAGTTTTACAGAGTTCTTTGTCCACCCCCAAGCCCATAATTATGATCGGGTGTAATTTCTACGCGACGCGTCAATTTCAAAGTAGGGATTGGAAAAACAAATTTGTTGCTATGCAATTAAAAACTGTTTACATTATTTTAGAAATAATCTGACACATTTCAATGTTATAATTTTGTAAAGTTTAATTAATATGAGGCGTTTAACCACGGCAGAAAGGGAAAATTGCATTCGACTTCTCAACGAAGGAATGTCAAAACAGCAAATTGCGCACATTTACAATGTCAGCCGAAAGACAATTTATAATTTGATCCGCCGCGTCGAAAGTACTGGTCATCATATTTATGGGCATGGGGGTGGACATACAAAAAAAAAATAAACGAAAGAACCGAAAGAATTTTAATGAGAGAAAATTCTTTATGTGTAAGTTCGAGTGGCCAGCAGTTTATACACACACACACATATATATATATATATATATATATATATATATATATATATATATATATATGCAAAATGTCTTATTCACCTCCAAAATAGAGATGCTCTGATCGAGTACGCCTCCAAAACGGAGGCGAATACGAACCCATTTGTATAACAGTTCAATTTTTATTATTACGTCATTAGCATGCGTTTGCCGAATTTTTCATCGGAGGCTATTTGGAGAAGTATATATGTGCAGTTATACAATGCAGTTCACTGTTTTTCTACTACGGGGCGCCACCGTTTAATACGCATATACGATAAAAATGATGGCCCAGCAGAGTTTGCCTCCGCATGTTTTTCATACCAGCACGCCTCTGAAATATGACAACAGTGTGCGGAGGTAGATTAATGCGGTACGTTTATATGAGTGTATATAATTCACCGTTCCCGTAATTTGAATTTTGTAGTGGTTTCGAATGGTGCGATTATGACTCCTATAATATAGGAGCCGTATACTACTAGTGTTATATTGGTGCTTGGGTCTTATTGTCTACAACAATTTTTTTTCAAATGTATAAACACCCAAATGTAATCATTTTGTTTCTTAACTGAAATCTCATTTATAGATATAGAAGTTTTAATTAAATTGGATGAGAATTTCGAAATTAAGAAATTGATCTCCTATATAGAAAGAGTGCTGTAACATATAGTTTTTTGTTTTTTAAAATTGATGGTCATTTAAAGATTTAATGTGTAACGGTGATTTATTTTAAAGCTTTAGGTTTAACAAGTTCTTTTGTGCTTTGGACAGTTTAAAGCAAGGAGTTCTTAATAGATTTGCATTTCTAGTGTTATAATTGTGTAAATTTGATTATTTAGTGTAATGAATATTACTTTTGTGAATTTTAAGCAAAATAGAATAAATATAAAGTGATGGTAGGGACACGACTCCTAACATAATAAACAAGGTCCGACAATGTTCCCTGTAGCCTGATTTAGCTATTAACCTAACGACTTTCTTTTGTTGTCTAAAAATTTTTATAGCAAAACTAGAGTTCCCGATATGAAAATACGATAAGTAACTTAATTGATAATGGAAAACTGAAAAACAAGCAATTTTTAAAATGCTTATATGAAGCGTGTCTTTCAGTTGTCTAGTTAAAAAGGTTGCATTGCATAATTTGTCTACGTGACAACTCCAATTCAGTTTATCATCAATGACTATGACAAGTAAATTGACAATATCTCCATTAACAAATTTATTATTGGAAGAAAGGAATAACTTTTGAGTCTTGTTCTCTCTCATTTAACTTAAGGTGAGAATATCCAAAAGAGAGAGAGGTCCGATAGGGAAATATTTACTGTTTTTGACCATAACTTCTTATTCTAACACACTTATTGCAAAACTATAAGACTACCTAAGTAGAGCAAGAGTAGTGTTATAAATTTCCACTCGATAATTTCAAACATATGCGAAATAGTTAGATTTAAATTTATTAAATACGGAAATTGACATGATTTTTAAAATTAAATCTAACTATTTTGCAAACAACTGAAATTATTGAGTGAAAATTCATATCACTATACATAGTACCATTTAGGCAGTCCTATACTTTTTTTACCAATAATATGTATTAAGAAAAAGTTATGACCCCAAAAAAATAAATATTCCCTATCGGATCTCTCTCTCTCTCTCTCGCTTGGATATGCCCACCTTAAGTCTACTATCTGTAAACCACTCTTGGGCTCGTTTTTCACAGGCTTTCGATGTGTCTTTTAAATCATTAAAATTATTATCTGAACAAATTAACGTTATGTTATCTACAAATAGAACACAATTACTAGGTAAAAGAAAGTTACATATATCATTGATATAGAATATTTAATGTCAGTTAGGCAATAGTCAGGTCAGGCTAAAAAAAGTTAATTTTACTTCCACCATCTAATGAAAGCAAGTATAGTGACGGCAAAAAAATATATGTATATATATTTTTTGAAATAGGCTTAAAATGCCACAAATGTCGTCGAGATTTTAAATTTGAGCGAAAAAAATTCCTGTCTGTCTGTAATTTTTTTTTTAGTGCGCATGTTTCCTCTAGAACCATTTGTGATATCGACTTGAAATTTGGTACACTTATGTGTTATAACAACTCTGGAACTAGATTATATCTTGATCTAATTCCGTTGAAGGGTTCGGGAGTAAATGGGCTAAAAACGCAAAAAGAAATTAATCCTTTTTGCTGAAATAGGCTTAGAATGTCATGAAATGTCGAGTTTTTAAATTTAAGCGAAAAAAAAAATGTTATGTCTGTCAGCAAAGCAAGCAAGAGTCTAAAAAATCTGGATGTGGAAGTAGTGTTGGGCAGTGGTTTTTAAGTTATGTGACTGTTGTAGTGATTTCGGGTGCTGCAATTATGACTCCTATAATATAGGAGCTGTATACTACTAGCGTTATATGGGTTCTTGGGTCTGATTGTCTACAGTAATTTTTTTTAATATATAAAAGAATATTAACTTTTACATTTATTTTTCCAGCATCTACAAAATTACCATTTAAAACCGCTGTCCAAGGAATCACTACATCCCCATCCAGATTTTGAAGCCAAGTCCTATACACACAAAATCCCAATGTAATATTTTATTCCTTTTAATAATATAGTGGGGGTGATAGAGGGGGTGGCAAATGTAAAAAAATTAGAAACCCTTGGTTCTCGTATACCTACTAAATCCCAATTTAATTTTTTTTCCCTTAAACAATAGGGTGGGGATGGTAGGAAGATAACTAATGCCAAAATAAATTTTAAAGCCCTTGGTTCTCGTACACACACTAAATCCCTATTTAATTTTTTACTCTTTCATAATAGTGTGGGGGTGATATTGGGGGTGACAGTAGGGGTAGGGGGTGGCTGATGCCAAAAACAATTTTGAGACCTTGACTTTTCGTACATGCTCTAAATTGTTATTTTATGGACTCTTACCTGCTTGCTTTGCCTATTTACCCTAATTTACCCCCGAATCCTTCAACGGAATTAGATCAAAATATAATCTAGTTCCAGATATCGTTACAATACATAAGTGTACTAAATTTCAAGTCAATATCATAAACGGTTCCAGAGTAAACATGCGCACAAGAAAAGTTACAGACAGACAGGAAATTCTTTTGCTCAAATTTAAAATCTTGACATTTCATGACATTTTAAGACTATTTCAACACTGAAATCTCATTTATAGATCAACACTATTAAAATTGATATTTTACTTCCACGTCCAGTAGAAGTATAGTAACGCAAAAAAATTTTTTTTTGTTGAAATAGGCTTAAAATGTTATGAAACGTCGAGATTTTAAATTTGAGCGAAAAAAAATTCTGTCGGTCTGTAACTTTTTTGTGCGCACGTTTACACTGGAACCGTCTATGATATTGACTTGAAATTTGGTATACTTATGTGCTATAACGAGATCTGGAATATATTATATTTTGATCTAATTCCGTTGAAGGGTTGGGGGCAAATCGGGTAAAAACGCAAAAAAAAATATTCTTTTTGATGAAATAGGTTTAGAATGTCATGAAACGTTGAGGTTTTAAATTTGAGCGAAAAAAATGTTTATGCGTGTCGGTCTGTCTGTCGGCAAAACAAGCAAGACTCTAAAAAATCTGGATGTGGAAGCAGTGATTCCTTGGGTAGCAGATTTTGTGTAGTGTTTGGAAAGTTAACTTTTAGATTGTCATTACAGTTTTGAAACGGTATATCTTTTCCCGCTACTACGATAATTAAATTACATTTTTTACTAAAATTGTTACCAGGAAACCATTGCAATTTTAGAAATAATTTGTAATTCTGTCACCTTGACAAATGGACAAAATAATAATGGTTATGTCGCTTGTTGAAGTATTGATTTTTAAAATCTTGTTAATGGTTTTAGAAAAAAAAAACAATTGTATTCAATACTTGCTACATTTTTGTTTTTTATATGACCAAGATGACACTTTGTGGGTTAACTGTAATTTTTCCCCCCTTCCGATTTCACTGGATATGACCCCAGCTTTTGATTTTTAAATGAAACACCATATAACCATATTTTTGGAATTCTTGAAAAATTCTGAGTACGGTGATACCCCATAAGTAACATCTACAGTGACATGATCAGAAATATTGTTTTTGGGTACATCCACGGATTCCTTAAAATATCCACAATTTTATGGTGGTACTCTACCAATATAGTTCCATTTGAAAAAATTTAGTTTTGTTACAATTTTCTGGTCATTGCACTCTAGATCCACCAACAAATTTCGAGTGAAATTTTTTTCATGGAGTCGAAATGTCACTTATGGAGCATCACCGTACTCAAAATTTTTCAAGGATTCTAAAAATATAATAATATACGGGGTGTTCCATTTAAAAATCACAAGTTGGGGCTATTTCCGGTGAATCCGGAAGGGGAAAAAAATTACAGTTATGCCACATAGTGTCACCCTGGTCATATAATATATCTATCACGTTTCATTCTGATATTCTAAAAAATAAGGACAAAAGGGGGTCTAGCATAATCCGCTGACACCCGGTATAGTAAATAAAAAATATAGAAATACATTGAAAACTTCAAATGATCTTTGTTTTGTATTATATACTAGAGAATATAACATTCTTTGAAATATGTCTACTTTTTTTTAACTCATTGGTTATAAGATACACTACTTTGTATTATCATTACAATGCGCCTAACTCTGAAATATCACCAAATCTAATGAGACGGTAGACGAACTCACCTCCCATTGTCACGAAATGGTTTTTTGCGCATCAAATTCGGTTTGGCAACACTGTCGGAGGCGTAAGCGAGCTGTTATATAGCAAAAACTTATACAAAAGAGGCGTTTCTACCACTTGATATATGGAGGCGTGCTACATTTACGATTAAGGCAAAAAATTGTATGTATTTAAAAATGATAATTTCTTACCCCTCTCTTGTTGCTCTTATAGTTTATTGCGGTTATTTGCCATTTGTGCAAAATATACACAGAAAACTTCAATATGTATCATGGAGGGCTGGGTGCCTGTGTAATGCATGGAGGCGACTAAGATAGCAGTGCGTGTATATATATATTTGTCTTTGTATCAATTTTGCGTCCCTCTGTATGCCAAAACGTATTCATATTGTAAAAATGCGTCCGTATACCGGACGCAAAATTACACTCCGCGATATTTTTTTCCACGTAAGGTTTTTTTAATCAAATAATTCATTGAGAACTTCGATATTGCGCACTCTACCTTTACTAAAGTTATTAACTGGGTATAATAATTCGTTTTTTCATAATCTAAAAAAAACTGCTCGAAAATCGGACGTAAAATAGATACAAACTTAAAAGAAGTAACGAAAGGAAGTATATTGCTAGTTCAAGCATTTACCGCTGGGGGTAAATTATATACTATATACATTTCAGTTAGATAATTGTATCAATTTTGCGTCATCTCGAGTTGGCAACACTGTGAAGTTACAAAGTGCGCTAATATAGAGAGGATTTGTTCAATTCATCTACGGGAATGTGAGTTGTGTGTCGTGTTTGAGATACGTACTCATATTGTTTTCAGTAATTAATACGTACCTATTACAAAAATCGTACTTCAGATCAAGAGATGTAAACAAAGAAATCATTGATGTAAATTAAATTTTATATTTGTTTTCATAATTTTTTATAAAGGGAATACACAGTATCTAGAGGTAAATAATGTGCAAAACTCAGGAATAATTTCATAATAAATGATTGTCTCTTTATATGCAATTCTTATAGAAAAAATATCTTCTTCAGTTTCTATATAGTACCCACACTATATTATTACCCCCAATGGCTGCAAACTACCCCTAAATTGGGAAATTTAATATATTAAAAATTAATGCTTTTTATTTTTGAAAGGTAGTATTTTAATGTTTTTGGGGTCGCGCTGATTACGAATCTGAAGTCAAAATTTAAAAATTCAAAATGCTGGCTCCAATGGGGCGGATTGAAGTTGGATGCAATTTTTCCAAAAGCAAGTAATTTAAATGGGTAAAAAAATTGAGCATCTAGGTAATGGTGTCAAAATGCGTCCTTATAATGGACAAAATTACACTCAATGATATTTTCTTCCACCTCCTATGAAAAAGCAAGTCCCTGTATAATGCAGAAACTTTTTCTTGATGATATTAAAAAATAAACAAAATTCAATTCCTGTGGTATTTTTCTGAAATTAAAACCTGTAGTTACTGTACTTTAAGATAAAAGCAACATTTGAATGAAAATGTAAAAATTCAGTCTGGCACGGATAAGAAAAAAAATATTAAGATTTTATAAAAAATGCTAATATAAATCTCCCATATAATATAGACAGTGTCGGACTGGGGCACCGGGAAAATGACCGGTAGGCCTTTCTGAAATAAAACAATGTGGACCCTTGACTTATGTGACATTATTCTGTTTTCAATATTACCATGTTGTTACTTACTTTTTATTTTTCAGTTCTATTAGATGTTTATTTTAAAAAGTAAATTGAGTTTCTTTCGTTTCATGCTATATTCTTTGTTAGAATTTTACAGTTTTACCTGAGATCAAAGTTCAAATTTACTTTTATTCTCTAAGAGTTCTTCTTTATATTACCATTATACCATTCTTATTTACTTTTTTACGTACTTTTTTTAATTAATAATTTCATCTTTATTTTTTTTTGCTGTTAGATATTATTCATTGGTTATTTTTGTCAACCAAACGCTAAGTATATATTTTTTGTATTTATTTTTAAATAATAAGAAAATGTTTTGTTCTGGTTTTCAAATAGAAAGTGATAATGGTTTCTAATCGACTTTCCTCCTTATTACCCTATTAATTGGATTTTATACTAATTTGTCATGTCACAATTTACTCAATAGTATTACTTGTGATATTGGGAATTTTTCCTAATTTTTTATAAAGATATTAATAAAAGAAATGAGAATTTTGATGTCTTGAAATTTGCATTTGGCATCTAACCACCACATAACCACCTAACCCGATATGTCTAGATTCATTTTGTAAAAGTTGTTTCCTTTGTCTCAAAAGTATCTTAAGTATCTTTCTGTTTGAAGGTATCTAAATATAATGTTCATTTGCATTTTAGGCAAAAGGCACGTGCATAGAAAAAATCGTAGTTTAGTATTAAAAATTGTTTTTCCTCATAAAGTGAATTAATCGTAAATTTTACACCATTATGTTTAATATTAACGTTGCTTTTTACAAGGCGATGTGCACTCAAAATTGTCTCCAATAAGAATCAGAGAACATTTTTTTACTGCCCGTGGCCCTTTTAAAATAATTATGCACATGTAATTCATGTGCACATATTATTAATTATATTCACATAAGTATAGATTATTATATAGTTTAAACGATTTGCTTATTTGATGCAGTTGATTATTCAACGGATGCAGGAACAGAGCCTTTCTTTGGAAAAGTCTGTCAAAAATTCATTGGAAATGAATTTAGACATCCAACAGCAATTTCTTAAGCAGCAGTTAGAAAGGTTTAGAGGAAAATCTTACTAAGACAAAAATTTCGTTTAATGAAACCTTGGAGGCAAAAATGAAAGAACAATCCAGAAATGTCTGTGAGACAATAACTGATGTTGAAAGAAAATGTGACTCTAAAATTATTAATCTCGAAAGCCAGTTAGAACAAGTGAAGAAGGAATTAGAAAAAGTAAAACATGCTAGGCTTACATACGAAGCAAATAATAGCGGCAATAGAAAACTGAAAGCTCCATTATTCGATGGCCAAGTATCCTGGGCAATTTATAAACGTCAATTTGAAGCAGCAAGCAAATCTTACGGATGGAGTGACGAAGATAACTATAGCTTTAGTACTGGCACTGCGGGTAACTGCAGCAGAACTTTTGCGAACAATTCCTGAGCACATGCAACAGGATTTCAATACATTGGTTCAAGTATTTGACAGGCGTTATGGTGTTGAGCACATGCAGCAAGTGTATCGTCTGCAATTGAGGAATCGTATCCAAAAAAGAGGAGAAACACTGCAAGAACTTCAAGCCGATATCGAGCGGTTATCACATCTGTCCTATTCAGGACAAGACTTAATGAACGAGGCTGCTGTAGATGCGTTTATTAATGCTATTTCTGACGTCGAACTTCAAAGGTATTTAAGGCTTTCAGAAAAAAAAACTACTACTGAAATTCTCGCCTGTGCCCTCGCATATGAAGCTGCTAGCCAAGCATCCAGAAGCACAACAAGAGTAAGAGAACTAACAGCTGAACCTTCTTACACAACTCAACGTCTGAATACCCAGGAAGGAACAAGTTATAGACAACGTCTAAAATGTTGGTATCGCAATATGACGGGACATCTTCAAAGAGATTGTATGAAGAGAAAGAGACATTTTGAGACAAGAGGGGCCTACGAAGAGCAACAAGATGAGAGGAATACCCGCCGAGACCATACCTCTTCTCCAGCTTTTCAGGGAAACTCCTAAATGCCAATCTCGTAGGGCAGAGATTGGCTCATAGAATCATACGCCCTAAAAACATCATCAAGATTCAAGTTCAACAGATCCAGAGAGATAAGAATTGTCTTATTATGGATGGCTGTCTTGAAGGACAAAACTGTATTCTCACCATTGATACTGGAGCTGAAAGATCAATTTTAAGAAACGATTTTGTCAAGGAACCATTGATTCATAATGCAGCAGGTTACTCTCTGCGAACTGCAACAGGACAATATGTAGCGGTCAAGGGAGAGGTAGAATTAAAAATTGAAATAGGGGGATTAACATTTGTTCATCCCTTCCTCATAGCAGATCTTACTGACGAGTGCATTCTGGGCTATGATTTCATGCGTAGACACGGAATTGTCTTAGCTATGGGAGAACGAACTCTTCTGTGAAAGAACGTAGAAATTCCAATGACAGTAAATTCTGAAGCTCAGCCTGCACTGCGAACGGTGGTATGTAAAAACACCCACCTCCCAGGCTACTCCGAGTCCGTGGTATGGACAAAATTAGAAGGTAATGCGGAAAATTTACGATTTTGCCTAGTTGAACCAGATCAAAACGTGAAAGAAAACGTCATTATTGGAAAATGTTTAGTGGACACTTCCAATGGTAAATTCCTTCCAATACGTCTAATGAATCTATCTCTAACAATCAAATACAATTGAAGAGTGGGCAAGTAATCGGAAAATGTACACCAGCTGTAACTATAACAAAAATCAATTGTGAATATGATACAAATATTAATTTATCATCAATTAAAGTAGATTCAATATTAGTAGAAACTCTTCTAAAAACAAGCAATTTAGGTATTAAAGAGTCCAATGAGGCCAAGAAGTTGATTAATGTGTTTCAAGAAATCTTCGCTCTAGGAGAGAAGGATTATGGAAAAACCGACTTGGCAACATCGTATTGACACGGGAGATGCCAAGCCGATTAGACAACCACCAATAAGACTTCCATTGGCGAAGCAACAAGAAGCGGCAGACAACATTAACACTATGAGAAAGCAACAAATCATCGAAGAGTCTCAGAGCCCATGGTCTTCTCCTGTGGTCTTGGTAAAAAAAAAGGATGGCAGTACTCGGTTTTGTGTAGATTATAGACGACTAAACGATGTGACGAAAAAGGATAGTTATCCCCTCCCTCGAATCGATGATACCCTAGATACCTTGTCTGGAGCACGATGGTTCTCAACTTTAGATTTAAAAAGTGGATACTGGCAAGTTAAACTACATCCTGATGACAAAGATAAAACAGCATTTTCAATAGGAAATGGCCTATGGCAATTTAACGTTATGCCGTTTGGACTATGCAATGCACCAGCAACATTCGAACGACTGATGGAATGCATTTTACGGGGGCTGCATTGGAAAACCTGTCTTGTTTATTTGGATGACATCATTATTATTGGAAAAGACTTTTCAGAACATCTTCAAAATTTAAGAGAAGTATTCTTGCGTATAAAAGAAGCACGGTTAAAGCTCAATCCAAAGAAATGTGTGCTCTTCAAAGACGAAGTAAAATATTTGGGACATATTGTATCTTGGGGGTAACTACGGATCTGGAGAAAATTGTCGCTGTTCAAACTTGGCCAACACCTAAAGATAAACATGAACTACGAAGTTTCTTAGGCCTGGCAACTTACTATAGACGATTTGTAAAAAATTTCGCCTACATTGCAAAATGTTTACATGAATTAACTGAAAAGGGGAGGCCCTTTATTTGGACCGAGCAATGCGATGAAGCATTTCAGAAACTTAAGAGGCGGTTGTGCGAGGCTCCAATACTGGCATGCCCTGTGCCAGGTAAAACCTTCATACTCGATACAGACGTAAGCAATATGTCCGTCGGCGCAGTACTGTCACAGAAAATAAATGACCAAGAGAAAGTCATAGCTTACTTCAGTAAAGTATTATCAAAAAGCGAAAGAAACTACTGTGTCACCAGACGAGAACTTTTGGCAATGGTGAAATCGACAAAACATTTTCGCAAGTACCTTTACGGTCAAAAGTTTATATTACGTACCGACCACGCAGCGCTGAAATGGTTATTACAATTTAAAAACCCTGAAGGACAGCTAGCGAGATGGATAGAAAGACTCCAGAGCTACGATTTTGAAATAATTCACCGTAAAGGAAAAATACATGGGAATGCTGATGCGCTATCTCGACGACCATGTAGCTCAGACTGTAAACACTCTATGAGAATAGAAGAGAAACAGGGAATAGTAGCTATTCAAGGAGTCACCGTAAAACCTAATGAAGGATGGAACCATCTGGAATTACAAGCTGCCCAACAAGAAGATAATGGTATATCACCAATTCTCACCTGGAAAGAACATTTAGAACGGCCACAGTGGATGGAGATAGCGGACCAAAGCGAAATTTTAAAAAAGTTACTGGGCTCAATGGAATTCACTGCATATAGAAAATGGAATACTGATGAGGAAATGGGAAGCTGTGAATGGAAATTCTCATAGGATGCAGATAATTGTGCATCGATCAAAGGTGGTAGAGGTCTTACAAGAAATTCATGATGGAGTCTCCGGAGGTCATCTAGCAATAAGTAAGACGTTATCAAAAGTCACAGAAAAATTCTATTGGATTCATATGCGCGATGACGTGGAGAACTGGTGCCGTCGATGTACACTTTGTGCGGCAACCAAAGGACCATATGTGAGGAGTAAAGGCAAAATGCATCAGTACAAAGTAGGAATTCCGTTTGAAAGAATAGCAGCTGATATTGCTGGACCGTTTCCGATGACAGATAATGGGAACAAATACGTGTTTGTAGTATTAGATTACTTCAGTAACTGGCCTGAGGTATATATAATAATAATAATAATAATAATAATAATAATAATTTATTGGTGTTAACATACAAAAAACAGTATTTACACAAGTCAGGAAAAAAAAACAACGAGATACACAAATGCATAAAAAATATAACAAAAAACACTCTATAAAATGTGATTGTAAACAATGCTATTTTGAACAAATGGTATATGCAATACCGAACCCTGGTTCGTCCTGAGACGAAAACTGTCGTGGAGCAAATTGTAATGAATTGGGTCAGTCGCTTTGGTGTTCCAAATGAACTTCATTCCGATTAAGGACGTAACTTCGAATCACAAGTTTTCCAAGGAGTGTGCAAATTGTTGGGAATACGCAAAACCAGAACAACGCCATTTCACCCCCAGTCCGATGGCATGGTAGAACGTTTTAATAGCACTTTGAATCAACATCTGGTGAAAGTTGTGGATGACCATCAACGGGATTGGGACCAGCATATACCAATATTTCTAATGGCTTACAGGACAGCAATCCATGACTCAACAGGGCATACACCATCTCGGATTCTTTTTGGCCGAGATATTCGTCTGCCCAGTGATTTAATGTTTGGAACTCCAGTAGATAATAATAGTTCAGTAGAGGACTATGTGTCCGATCTTCGTAAGAAGTTATCTAATACTTATAAGATGACCGGGAGTAAAATAAAGGTTGCAAGCGATCGTATGAAAACAAGATACGATCTAAGAGCTAATAGTGCTGGATTTCAAGAAGGTGATACAGTATGGCTATATAATATTCGACGCAAAAAGGGAAAGTCACCAAAACTCCAAAGACACTGGGAAGGCCCTTACCGAGTGGTTACTCGAATAAATGATGTAGTGTATAGAATTCAGAGACAACGAGGACAGCGGGGAAAAACGAAAATTGTGCACATTGACCGGTTGTCCCCATACAGTGGTACTAATGAAGGAATGTCTGCTATTCGAGACGAACAGCTCTAAGAGGGGGGCAGTGTTACGACGTCAACGGGACGACACCTGTTGACAATTTTTATGCCAGTGGGGAGGAGATAGGTGGCTAAAGTGACAGTGGTGACATAATGATATTTTTGATGATTGATGTAAAATTTACACTAAAATAGTAATTGTTATCTCGAAGACAGTTGTTTATTGAAATAAATCTATTACAAGAAGACAGCGTATTTCTAAATCCCTGAACCCTTAGCTCGTAAAAATAGGAACAACATAAATATAAGATTTTAAAGGCCCTATAAATATTAATCCAGTGGATTAAGGTCTATAATCAAGGTAGTCCTCCACAACCTATCCATTGATTGGAAGAAAGTTTCATTGAGGTACCCTCGTACTACCATGGAAACAATCTCCATTGGAAGTGGTAAATAGTCTAGAAGAAAATTGACTTAAGATTGTCAATTAATATTTTGGTGTAGAACAAATTGACCAATTTAAAAATCGTCGACAATACCACCCCAGGTACTAATTACAAAACGTTGTTGGTGCCTCGACTTAATTATTACGTGAGGATTTTCATCAGCCCATAATAGTTATTATGAAAATTTATATTGCCATCCTTATTAAAGTCAGCCTCCCCCGTAAATAATAAAGAAGAATATTTCATTCTTCTTTATAGATTATAAAGATTTCGAATAAAATGAATTTAAATAAGTTACATGATTTTCCTGGGTCCCCTTTGAGTTTCACATCAAGCCGATTTTAAATGAGAAGAGTATCAAAAACTTGGCAACAACGCGGACGCAAAATTGATACAATAATGGTGGAAACTAGATAAAACTATACACTATGGACGCAATATTGATCTGTGAATATAAGTGTATACAGCTGGACGCAAAATAATTCCAATTGTGAAAGGATGTAAAATTGATACAAAAATATAAGCCCAATATACAGAAAAAAATAAAATTGAAAAACTTTAAATCTAAGAACGGATTCGCATTTAGCGGCTAGATGTTGGTCAATATACTCTGCAAGAACCTGCAAAAAGTCGTTAATTCTAGGAGATGCATTTCACACCACCTTTTGAAAAGACGCAAAATTTATACAAGAATGTATATATATATATATATATATATATATATATATATATATATATATATATATATATATATACAAGAATGTATATATATATATATATATATATATATATATATACATTCTTGTATAAATTTTGCGTCTTTTCAAAAGGTGGTGTGAAATGCATCTCCTAGAATTAACGACTTTTTGCAGGTTCTTGCAGAGTATATTGACCAACATCTAGCCGCTAAATGCGAATCCGTTCTTAGATTTAAAATTGATACAATAATGGTGGAAACTAGATAAAACTATACACTATGGACGCAATATTGATCTGTGAATATAAGTGTATACAGCTGGACGCAAAATAATTCCAATTGTGAAAGGATGTAAAATTGATACAAAAATATAAGCCCAATATACAGAAAAAAATAAAATTGAAAAACTTTAAATCTAAGAACGGATTCGCATTTAGCGGCTAGATGTTGGTCAATATACTCTGCAAGAACCTGCAAAAAGTCGTTAATTCTAGGAGATGCATTTCACACCACCTTTTGAAAAGACGCAAAATTTATACAAGAATGTATATATATATATATATATATATATATATATATATATATATATACATTCTTGTATATATATATATATATATACATTCTTGTATAAATTTTGCGTCTTTTCAAAAGGTGGTGTGAAATGCATCTCCTAGAATTAACGACTTTTTGCAGGTTCTTGCAGAGTATATTGACCAACATCTAGCCGCTAAATGCGAATCCGTTCTTAGATTTAAAGTTTTTCAATTTTATTTTTTTCTGTATATTGGGCTTATATTTTTGTATCAATTTTACATCCTTTCACAATTGGAATTATTTTGCGTCCAGCTGTATACACTTATATTCACAGATCAATATTGCGTCCATAGTGTATAGTTTTATCTAGTTTCCACCATTATTGTATCAATTTTAAATCTAAGAACGGATTCGCATTTAGCGGCTAGATGTTGGTCAATATACTCTGCAAGAACCTGCAAAAAGTCGTTAATTCTAGGAGATGCATTTCACACCACCTTTTGAAAAGACGCAAAATTTATACAAGAATGTATATATATATATATATATATATATATATATATATACATTCTTGTATATATATATATATATATATATATATATATATATATATATATACATTCTTGTATAAATTTTGCGTCTTTTCAAAAGGTGGTGTGAAATGCATCTCCTAGAATTAACGACTTTTTGCAGGTTCTTGCAGAGTATATTGACCAACATCTAGCCGCTAAATGCGAATCCGTTCTTAGATTTAAAGTTTTTCAATTTTATTTTTTTCTGTATATTGGGCTTATATTTTTGTATCAATTTTACATCCTTTCACAATTGGAATTATTTTGCGTCCAGCTGTATACACTTATATTCACAGATCAATATTGCGTCCATAGTGTATAGTTTTATCTAGTTTCCACCATTATTGTATCAATTTTGCGTCCGCGTTGTTGCCAAGTTTTTGATACTCTTCTCATTTAAAATCGGCTTGATGTGAAACTCAAAGGGGACCCAGGAAAATCATGTAACTTATTTAAATTCATTTTATTCGAAATCTTTATAATCTATAAAGAAGAATGAAATATTCTTCTTTATTATTTACGGGGGAGGCTGACTTTAATAAGGATGGCAATATAAATTTTCATAATAACTATTATGGGCTGATGAAAATCCTCACGTAATAATTAAGTCGAGGCACCAACAACGTTTTGTAATTAGTACCTGGGGTGGTATTGTCGACGATTTTTAAATTGGTCAATTTGTTCTACACCAAAATATTAATTGACAATCTTAAGTCAATTTTCTTCTAGACTATTTACCACTTCCAATGGAGATTGTTTCCATGGTAGTACGAGGGTACCTCAATGAAACTTTCTTCCAATCAATGGATAGGTTGTGGAGGACTACCTTGATTATAGACCTTAATCCACTGGATTAATATTTATAGGGCCTTTAAAATCTTATATTTATGTTGTTCCTATTTTTACGAGCTAAGGGTTCAGGGATTTAGAAATACGCTGTCTTCTTGTAATAGATTTATTTCAATAAACAACTGTCTTCGAGATAACAATTACTATTTTAGTGTAAATTTTACATCAATCATCAAAAATATCATTATGTCACCACTGTCACTTTAGCCACCTATCTCCTCCCCACTGGCATAAAAATTGTCAACAGGTGTCGTCCCGTTGACGTCGTAACACTGCCCCCCTCTTAGAGCTGTTCGTCTCGAATAGCAGACATTCCTTCATTAGTACCACTGTATGGGGACAACCGGTCAATGTGCACAATTTTCGTTTTTCCCCGCTGTCCTCGTTGTCTCTGAATTCTATACACTACATCATTTATTCGAGTAACCACTCGGTAAGGGCCTTCCCAGTGTCTTTGGAGTTTTGGTGACTTTCCCTTTTTGCGTCGAATATTATATAGCCATACTGTATCACCTTCTTGAAATCCAGCACTATTAGCTCTTAGATCGTATCTTGTTTTCATACGATCGCTTGCAACCTTTATTTTACTCCCGGTCATCTTATAAGTATTAGATAACTTCTTACGAAGATCGGACACATAGTCCTCTACTGAACTATTATTATCTACTGGAGTTCCAAACATTAAATCACTGGGCAGACGAATATCTCGGCCAAAAAGAATCCGAGATGGTGTATGCCCTGTTGAGTCATGGATTGCTGTCCTGTAAGCCATTAGAAATATTGGTATATGCTGGTCCCAATCCCGTTGATGGTCATCCACAACTTTCACCAGATGTTGATTCAAAGTGCTATTAAAACGTTCTACCATGCCATCGGACTGGGGGTGAAATGGCGTTGTTCTGGTTTTGCGTATTCCCAACAATTTGCACACTCCTTGGAAAACTTGTGATTCGAAGTTACGTCCTTAATCGGAATGAAGTTCATTTGGAACACCAAAGCGACTGACCCAATTCATTACAATTTGCTCCACGACAGTTTTCGTCTCAGGACGAACCAGGGTTCGGTATTGCATATACCATTTGTTCAAAATAGCATTGTTTACAATCACATTTTATAGAGTGTTTTTTGTTATATTTTTTATGCATTTGTGTATCTCGTTGTTTTTTTTTCCTGACTTGTGTAAATACTGTTTTTTGTATGTTAACACCAATAAATTATTATTATTATTATTATTATTATTATTATTATATATACCTCAGGCCAGTTACTGAAGTAATCTAATACTACAAACACGTATTTGTTCCCATTATCTGTCATCGGAAACGGTCCAGCAATATCAGCTGCTATTCTTTCAAACGGAATTCCTACTTTGTACTGATGCATTTTGCCTTTACTCCTCACATATGGTCCTTTGGTTGCCGCACAAAGTGTACATCGACGGCACCAGTTCTCCACGTCATCGCGCATATGAATCCAATAGAATTTTTCTGTGACTTTTGATAACGTCTTACTTATTGCTAGATGACCTCCGGAGACTCCATCATGAATTTCTTGTAAGACCTCTACCACCTTTGATCGATGCACAATTATCTGCATCCTATGAGAATTTCCATTCACAGCTTCCCATTTCCTCATCAGTATTCCATTTTCTATATGCAGTGAATTCCATTGAGCCCAGTAACTTTTTTAAAATTTCGCTTTGGTCCGCTATCTCCATCCACTGTGGCCGTTCTAAATGTTCTTTCCAGGTGAGAATTGGTGATATACCATTATCTTCTTGTTGGGCAGCTTGTAATTCCAGATGGTTCCATCCTTCATTAGGTTTTACGGTGACTCCTTGAATAGCTACTATTCCCTGTTTCTCTTCTATTCTCATAGAGTGTTTACAGTCTGAGCTACATGGTCGTCGAGATAGCGCATCAGCATTCCCATGTATTTTTCCTTTACGGTGAATTATTTCAAAATCGTAGCTCTGGAGTCTTTCTATCCATCTCGCTAGCTGTCCTTCAGGGTTTTTAAATTGTAATAACCATTTCAGCGCTGCGTGGTCGGTACGTAATATAAACTTTTGACCGTAAAGGTACTTGCGAAAATGTTTTGTCGATTTCACCATTGCCAAAAGTTCTCGTCTGGTGACACAGTAGTTTCTTTCGCTTTTTGATAATACTTTACTGAAGTAAGCTATGACTTTCTCTTGGTCATTTATTTTCTGTGACAGTACTGCGCCGACGGACATATTGCTTACGTCTGTATCGAGTATGAAGGTTTTACCTGGCACAGGGCATGCCAGTATTGGAGCCTCGCACAACCGCCTCTTAAGTTTCTGAAATGCTTCATCGCATTGCTCGGTCCAAATAAAGGGCCTCCCCTTTTCAGTTAACTGTCAAAAACAAATCTGAACCAGAGAGAGTTTTTGACAGTTTTTTAATTTCACATTCCGATGTTTTTCGGAGGAATAAGAAATAACGTAGTTGACTGTTTCTTGTTCAGTTTTCGAGGTGGCTGAAACTATTTTGGATTAAAGATTTTTGGTGTTAACTTAAATTAAATATAAATGTAGTTCACAAGTGTGATTTATTTTGTAATAGTTGTGTTTGTTCTGTCTTGATGACTTGTCAATTTCAATTTTAACCTCAATTTAGTAAGTACCCTTCACTTGTATTAAACAATTTTGATTATAATAAGTTAAAATTTTTGTAGAATTCCTGAGGAAGAAACAATAAAGTTTCGAAAGCTTGAATTTAAAAAAGAGTTGTCTTTTTTGAACCCGTGACTGTATCCCTGGTGGAAATAAAAAATTTTTGTTTTTAACTTAGACAGTCGTCTAATATTCGTCTCTGTATATATATATATATATATATATATGTTAGATAGTGGATTGTTTGAATAACTTTTTAAAAAGGAACTTTATTTGTTACACTGGAGTCTACTTTGACTCTTTAGAAAAATACAATAATAATTTAGATGAGGTTTATTCGAAAGTGAGTATAAGACTGATTACAAAAAGGTTGTTGGTAATATTTATAATGTTTCAAGAACAAAGGAAATAGTGTTGCTGATTCAGCACAATCAGAATTACTGAGAATTGAAATACAATGCTCATGCAGCGTGAGCGGTTATTGAGAAGAGCTGTTACGCAGTATGTAATACGATATGTTTGAGAAGGTTAAGCCTGTCTCGATAATATTATATATCATAGTATATTTCTAATATAACAGCTTCCCCCTTATAAAAAAAGTTGGTGTTTTATGCAGCAACTTTTGAAATGAATATAAAATGTATATAAAAGGTAATGGTACAATTTGGAAAAATATAAGAGATACAAAAAATGTTAAATCGTAAGGTTTAAAATACAGAATATAACCTTAGCGTCTAAAATATGAAATGCAAGCACAATAAGCTTGATTCATAAAATAAAATAACATAAAAATGTTAGAGTTAAAATATAGCTTTAGCAGGAAAGCATAAAATACAAACATACTAAGTTTGAATTGTAAAATGGGATAAAATATTCCCAAGGTTAAAATATAGCTTTACTATAAAAGCATAAAATATAAGTATGATAAGTTTAAATGAAAATGACGTAAAAATGTTAATAAAATTGACATCAGTAAAGGATAGAAAAATAATGAAATATAATGATTAAACGAATGAAATAAAATTCACTGAAGAGTCTAGCACTAAAAGTCAGTAAAAAGGCACAAAACAGTTTGTCTTTATGTAAGTTCTATGTCTTCGGCTTCGTTGTCTTCTCTTCTTAAGGTAGGTCGTCTTCGTGAAGGAAATAGGTTAGCAAATGTCCTGTAGGGTTTGCTAGGCCTCGGTGGAGATGGGGGTGATGCAGAAACATCGATGGCTAGTCTTCGTCTTTTTGTTCTGCACTTACAAAATAGGTACAGAAATAACATTCCAAATATTAGCACAATGATAAAATAGGTGAACCAGGATATGTGTTTTGTTATAAAGGGTTCGTTGATCAAATCATCTAAATCTCTGGAGTATTGGTCCAACTTGTGTTTGGCAACTTCGAGGTCTTCCGTATTGAGATTGTTTAATTTTAGTGGTTTAAGATTTGGAGCTCGGATTTTGTCTGGAATATGTTTACAACATTCAAATGGAATTTGGATTGGATGAGTGTCGTCTTTTACGTCGGTTACTTCATTGGTACTGGCTTGAATTTTTGTGATACCTATGAAGGCGTAACAATTTGGTTGTAATTTTACTATTGAATTTTTGTAGATGACTTCAGTTTTTGAATTTCTTTCTGGACAGTTGATGGTTATTTGTAGAGGTTCTGCGTTAATAACTAACCATGTGTTTTCGTCTATTTTTTGGACGTTGTAGCCTTGGCTGATGATAAATGACGTCTGGCAGTTTTCTGGCAGAGTTTTGAGGTTCTTGAAGAGACGGGCTTCGCATATGGCATTGTTGTCAATAGGATATGCAAATAAATTTGGACATAATTTGGTGTTGAAATAAAGAGGTTTGCATTCTTCAAGGTTCGAGATAGGTATGTACATTAATGAATCATCATCTCTCGCGATATATTTTTGAGAAGTTGATAATACATGATATAAACCAGTTCTATTATCCAAAATAGGAATAGGGTATAATTGAAATGCTGAATATGTTTGAGGGTCTATTAAAGGTATGTCTAACACAAATATTAGATCCGAATTTGTTTGAAAAGCTTTTAGTTCTATAATGTCTAAGTACTGTGCAACCTTTGATAGTTTGATTGGAAGCGGTAAATTGTTCCTTTGTAGGTTTTGCGAAATTTCTTGTAGAGAATTTATTAAGTCTTTTGGATTTATAATTGACGTGTGAATTATTTTAAGCCTCGCGAAAGTGATGGAATTTAGGATGTCATTTAGGTTATCCTCGATAAATAAATAACTTGCCATAAGTTGTTCGCAGATTTCGATAAATTTCAGTTTTGCATGGACGTTTTCTATGTCCTTAGTCATGTCTAAAATTGAGGTTTCAATTTCTTTAATATCCTTATTGAAAGTTTCTTCGTCAACTTGCAATTGTTGAATAGTTGCGTTGAAATTTTTGATTACTGAAGTTGTAACGGATATTTGGTTTTTAATTAGGTTTTCGAGTTGGTGTTCGTCATTATGCAATTTGTTGATACAATCAGAATAATACTGACCGTCTTCTGCGTCTAAATTTCCGGTTATTGATTTGAAAATCGTTCCGATGCCATTTAGTATTCCTCGTTTGTATCGTTTCGTGTCAAGGTAAATTTCGTCAAATTTTGATTGTATTGATTGGGAAATTTGCGTCAATAAGCTAAGGTGAGTTTTTACATCTCCTGAAAAGACGTTCATGTAATGATATGCTGGGTCGAGTGTGTTGTATAATGTCTGTAAGATCTTGTCGTTTTTGTCGAAAGCTGTCTTAAAGGTAGATATGTTTTTGTGTACCAGTAAAGTCCATTTCTTGTGAGAAATCACAATGTCCGTGTCTTGGTGATAATATACTCCGATCGTATTGTTAATAGGTGTTATTTTAAATTGAGCAAGTGCTGATCCGATCAGCAGGAGAAACCCTAAATTTTTCATTCCTCGTGGTCCGGTTGAATGCGACTTCGTGAGCTTAGCTTCACCAAAGGTCTCTCTCTGCCAGGGGCGTCACTGGGTGTTCCTTCCACAGGGTTGCCTTTGATGCCGAAGACACCAACGATGGGACGGGATGAAATTCTTACTTGCTAATTGTTGAATCGTGTTGATTTGAAATGTTGCTTTGTTGCTTGTATTTCTTGATAATTATTATTGTTTCGCTTCTGTGCGTTTGAGAATAATGTAGGTTCTTCTGAACAAAGGATTGGGATCCACCACTACAGCTAAGAAGTTCTCCTTGTTCCAGAAGCTCTTTTCGTCCGGTTAGGCACCTTTTTCAGATGGGCTCCTTGTTCCCTCGGATATGTTTGCTACTGGTTAGGCTCCCGAACTGTGTGTTTTTCAGATCCGCCACGACTGCGCCAATGTTAGATAGTGGATTGTTTGAATAACTTTTTAAAAAGGAACTTTATTTGTTACACTGGAGTCTACTTTGACTCTTTAGAAAAATACAATAATAATTTAGATGAGGTTTATTCGAAAGTGAGTATAAGACTGATTACAAAAAGGTTGTTGGTAATATTTATAATGTTTCAAGAACAAAGGAAATAGTGTTGCTGATTCAGCACAATCAGAATTACTGAGAATTGAAATACAATGCTCATGCAGCGTGAGCGGTTATTGAGAAGAGCTGTTACGCAGTATGTAATACGATATGTTTGAGAAGGTTAAGCCTGTCTCGATAATATTATATATCATAGTATATTTCTAATATAACATATATATATATATATATATATATATATATATGTTATATAGTATTTGAGCCACTGTATATAAGACGATACGTGACTTTTGCTTCATTTCAGATTATCATATAATATCATATTTCAGCTACGTGCAGATAACAAATTCCCGCTATCATTTATCGCTTACAAAGTATCACATTATACTATATTACATTTTAACTTCTCACGATTATGCTGAATCGCTTGCTTGCTTTTCTTTGTTCATCATTTAGATGACACTGCATCTAAATGTCATAAATAGAACCACGAGACATTTCTGTAACCAGTTATCATACTCACTTTAAATTAAACGCTTAACATTTATTACTGTATTATTTCTAAGAGTCAACGTTGACTCTCTACAAATAAATAAAATTGTTTTTAAAAACTTAGCTACGAAACGCGAGCTATAACATTGGCGCAGTCGGTAGGATCCGTTAAACATCCCTGGAACAAGAAGCCTAACTTGTAGTGAAACGTTCGAGAACAAGGAGAACATCTCAACAAGGGTGCCTAACTAGTGCGAGTGATCTGCAAGAACAAGGAGACCTTCCTCACCAGTGGTGGCGGATCCCAATCCCTCGACGGAGGAAAGAACCTACCTATGAAGATATTTACGTAAGTCATTTTTAAGAATCATCACGTTTTATTACTGCTATTTTTATTTTTCACATTTCACAATTTATTTAAGTGTATTATACTGCTAATACATCCAACGAAAACGAAACAGTTCTGCTATCAATTTTATCCTTATTATTCCCCAAATGACATAATTAGTTTTATTTCATACGTATTATACTGTTAATACGTAATCGTGTGTATTATACAGCTAATACACTCACCAAGTTCCATTTTATTTTAAAGCGACATCGAAGCGTATTATACTGCTAATACGTACTTGTGTGTATTATACAGCTAATACACAAACAGACAAGAAAACCTTTTTTAAATTTAACTTTAATAGTTTGTAATTAAAAGCAACAAAATGTCAGAACAAGAAGCCACCGTTCAAATCGAAGAACAAATTGAGGCTTATAAACTTTCAGAGATATTCTCGATAATACCTGAGTTCGATGTGTTGTCGAGGCCAAAAAAGGCCCTTTAAAACAGTTAAAATTAATCAAAAAGTCACAATTTGTAGCTTAGCATCATTATCCATTCATACCTCAGCTCTAATTAAATACAACGCAATAGACGCGCTAAGTGTATATCAACGTTTAGATTCCCGTCCGCCTCGGCATGACTGGGCGGGTCCGACACGACGCAGCAGGCGGCCCCGGCCGCTCATTCGGCACACAGCGTTCCAAACGCCAGCCGACCTAACGTTCAGAGCTCCGTCCGCCCCGAAAATTACAGTATCGCGGCGGGGTTTCGACAGCGGCAGTTCACTCCGAGCCTTAGCACGCGCTACAACTACCAATTCACTCCGAGCAGCCAACGAGTCAACATCAGTAAGCAGTCCAGTCCACTACATCTACAAGCTTCCAGAACTTCAGTATACCTGACGAACCAAAACCAGTACGGCGTCGTAGTTGCCAGTGCATCTACACCCTACAGCGTGGAGGAGAAAGGCTAGCCTACAACGACATTAACCTACAATCGTGCCGCGGCTTTTAACCCGTTACGAAATAACCAGTGTTAGCTCAGTATTGTTAGGGACTAAATTAATTAAAACAAATTGTGCATCGACCAGCGCAAGAGTTCTGCTTAGAGTTACATATTTTTGGTATCTCTGGCTTTTATTTTTTCATCAACGACTCTTACCAGGCAACAGCGCCTGTCTACATACTCAAAAGTTGGGGTACCTTGCACCAAAAGCGGTGCATGCGTATGTCAGCCGGCGAGGCAATAAAGGGGGTAATAGCTGTACCCACCGACACTTTAAAAAATCGTTAACCAGTCTACAAATTCCAAAAATCGGCCCTGAGAGCTCGTTCAACATCCAGATCTACGAGGACACCACTATCGAGGCTGCTGGCGCCCATCAACTTCAAAAATTTGCAGTCTCCGAATAAAAACATTTTTTATTTTTCACAAAACCACCCTTGTTTTCGTAGACACGTCGCCCAACTAAGGGGCTTTACAGTTCCAGCAATTAAAAGAAAGAAGTTTAATACAAACCAGTGTAGTGCCATTTAATAAAACTAAACAAAAGCGTAAAAAACCATAGTGCAGTGAGTGCAACGCCCACAGGACAGGTAAGCAATTTACAGTAACTGTAATACTCTCCTGCAACTGCCTTTATAAACATTAACTGCTAAAAACATTTACTGTGATAAACATTTTTATGCTGCTCTTATAAACTCTTATAAACTTATTAACTTTTTTCAAACTCTTATAAACTTTTTACAAACTTTTATAAACAATTATAATGAACGATAATACTCCGATAATAAATACGGCACGTCGCACCCGTCTTGGAACAATATACAGTCAACCAGAAGGTGACGCGAACCCCTATAGAACGAGCAACGAAACAGCAACATCAGCGAATATGGAGCAGAACGCACAACAGTTCTCTTTCGAAGTCAACCAACAACATGCACCCCTGGTAGCATCAAGAAATGGCTCGCAGGAAGCCCCAATTTTCCCAGAAAACAGACCATCATGTATGCTCTCACAATCAGCGTACACCCCGGAGCCGGTGCAGCAAGCAGCCGCTGCCCACTCAAGCACCACATACATCTCTGCACCCCAACCAGCTCAAGCGCCAGTTCAACAACTGGAGAATGCCTTCTCCAGTATGGCTACAACATTCATGCAGGCGTTACAACAAATCACCCTGCAGAGTTCGCAAGATAGAGCATCCAGAATTCGGCCAACGCATACGTTCGGAGGACAAAACCATGAAGATCCCACTGCATTTATACGCCGAATGGATCAGCATTTTAGAAGAACCAACACCACCGATGAAGTGGCTAAATTAAATATCACTGTCCAGCAGTTGCGAGGCGACGCTGCGAGGTGGTATGAACCTTACAAAAACCTAATAGACAACTATAACACGTTCATAGATAGATTGTATGACAAATACGATTCTACTTTAAATATTACTCAAAATATGGCAAAATTATATGGCGAAAAGCAAGGTGCCACAGAAGACACCGAACTTTTCATCACTAAGAAACATTGTCTATTCACACGATTGGAACCCGAAAAAGGGGAGCAACACAAAGCAGCGACAATTCTGGATCAGCTGCGACCAGAACTTAGAAGCCGCCTGAGAGGCGCATCCATTCGATCCACCGACGATTTAATTCGACTTGCGACACAGATAGAAGCAGATGTAAAAGAAGACGCTCGAGGAGCGTGGAAACCATACAGACCAAAAACCGAGATGAATCAATCTACAATACCCGCCAATAAAAACAATCAAGCAAATCAAAATAAAAATACCACTTACCAAACACAAGGACAAACGTCCACACCAGCATTTAAACCAAGTTCGAGTCAGCCTCCCTCGCCAGGCCGACATTGTGGAGGATGGCATTTCAATAAGGATTGCCCCAACAGGCAACCTACACAGCAGCAAACAACGGCGACGCAGAGACCACAAAATCCTGCCCGTCCAAATAATAATTCTCAACAGCTACAAAACACAAAAAACTACACCAGGGCCGGGGAGAACCAGCGCCGTCCCCAAAATACGGGCCCCCAACGGCAAGAAACAACAATGCAGACAATGACCGAAACTGGCGAGCAACAGCCGCTCCCACAGCCACAAATGTAAAAAGCACACAAGAAAACTGGAGGGAAAAAACAATTCCAGCCACCCCACAAATAAGAAAAAACAATCCACCACAAGTCAGTCAAATAAATACACTCAAAAATATCAGCACTTATGAACAACCCGTCGAGACATACGATATATCTAAACTTTTTACAGCAAATTTTGGCAAACCAATTTATAAAACTATAGGCATACAAACAGCACCTCAAGAAATTTTACCACTATATCAGACAGCCCATCAAAAATATTTATTCAGGGTAAAGAGCTAGTGGATAAATTGCAAAAGAGCAAAACTACACAATTATTTTCACTTGCTTGCGGTAGCAACGCATTCGCATCGCAAGGCACCCTAGAACTAAACTACAGCTTACAAGACCTACACACGTCAGGCATATTTCAAGTATTCGAAGACCTAAATGAAGACGTCATTTTAGGGGCACCTTTTTTAAACTCGGAAGAGGTAACTTTGGATTACGGACGCAAATGTATCTATGCAGGCGTAAATCAACGACACACAATTTATTGCGATCCTGCTACCAAACAACAAGTTGCTAACAACTCCTTACCAAACACCCTGGTAATACCAGAAGAACATAAACAAGAGTTAACACCATTATTTTACGAATTCACCGATTTGTTCGACGAAGTACCAGCTAAAGCCACAACCGATAGTGTTCAGCATACTATTCATTTAATATCCAACAAAATTATACATCAAAAACCTTACCCTTTGTCACCAGACAAGAAAAAGATCTTGAATGAGCAAATCGAGGAAATGTTAGAGGCCGGCGTAATAGAGCCAAGTCGCTCACAGTACAGTTCACCACCTGTGCTCGTGCAGCGGCCAAATAAAAAGCCGCGCTTTTGCATTGACTTCAGGAAGCTCAATGAAATTACGGAGAACGAATCGTCTGTTCTACCCAAGATTTACGAAACGATCAAAGACTTTGGGAAGGCTAAATACTTTACACTTTTAGATTTAAAATCCGGCTATTGGCAGATTCCAATGGAACAGCACTCCAAACAATTCACAGCATTTACCACACCCGACGGCGCGTCATACCAGTTTACCGTTATGCCTTTCGGGCTAAAGACAGCCTCTGCAACATTCCAAAAGTTCATGGTGCGAGAGGTATTAACGGGTTTTCTACATATATTCGTAAACGTCTATTTAGACGATATTATAATTTACAGCGAGTCAATCAAAGAACATGTCCAACACTTAAAGTTAGTGTTCGAACGCATAAGGACACACAACTTACATATCTCACCTGAAAAATGCACAATCGCAGCGCAGCAATTGGATTACCTTGGACACCATATCAGAGGGGCTACGACCGAACCCCAACAGAAACATATCGATACTATCTTGGACTTTTCACCACCACAAACCAAAAAGCAACTGCAGAGTTTTCTCGGAACCTGCAACTGGGTCCGCGAATATATCCCAGAAGCTGCCCAGTTGACTAGGCCATTAACAACTTTATTATCTAAAAACACTAAATTCAAATGGACTCCTGAATGCCAGGAAGCTTTCGAAAATCTAAAAACAACCATCCTCAAGGAACCTCTAGTACTACACCGCCCAGATTTCACTAAACACTTTTACTTGCAGACCGACGCCTCACTTCGTGGGCTCGGCGCCACCCTATTTCAAAAAGACGACCACGACAACAAACTCGTCGTGTCATACGCCAGCGCAACATTGACCAAGGCAGAACAAAAGTATCATGTCAATGAGCTGGAAGTTCTGGCCACTTTATGGGCGATCAAAAAATATAAAATATACCTAGAAGACAAACCATTCACACTACTCACCGATAGCAAAGCACTAACATGGCTTAATAAAAATCGTGACAGCAAGACTAAACTTATGCGGTGGTCGTTACTGCTGCAGGAGTACCAATTCGATGTGATCCATTGTCCAGGCAAGGACAACCAACTATCCGATTTCCTGAGTCGCAATCCGGCTCCCCATCAAATACATGAGCCCATAGATGAACAAAAGCTGCTGCCTCCACCATTCCTTCATCAGGCCGACGAAGCAACGTCACCCGCGCCAATGAATGCGATGGACCACCTTCAGCTCTACGAGGAGGTAGTATGCGCTCAGCAACGTTCAAGACGTATCCAGCAGGATATCGTACTATGGCAAGCCATTAATCACAATAGACCTCAAAATAATAAGGAAACTACCTTTCACCAAAATCATACCGTATCAGACAACCTTCTCTGGCGTAAATACCAGGGGAGAGAATTACTCATTATACCCAGAAGTAATCTCAAAAAAGTTATATACCAGTTCCATGACACAACAGAGGCCGCACATCCCGGCAGAGACGAAACGTTACGCGCCATCATCCACAGGTACTACTGCAAAAACATTCACAAGCACGTAGCGCAGTACTTAAAAAATTGTATCATCTGTTCAGCAGTAAAAACTCGACAGAAACAAGCAAACGCTCCACATCAGGCTCACAGCCCAACATGTCCATTCCAAATGCTTAGTATCGATGTTTTAGGTCCATTCCCGGAAACCAGGAATAAAGATAAATACGCTATCATTGCCACCGATGTCTTCACGAAATGGGTCGAGGCCAAGGCGTATCCTGAGGTAACCGGCAAAACAGTGACGACGTTCCTAGACGAGGAAATCATTACAAGATATGGGCTGCCCAAAACTCTACTCTCAGATAACGGTCCAGTCTTTCAAGGAGCGACACTAACCCGATGGTGCGAACGACAACGAGTAAGCCAACTATTTTCGCCAATATACCACCAACAAGCGAACCCTACCGAGCGACGAGTACAGGAATTGAAGAAGGTACTGCGAGTCATGCTTCAGGGGAAGCAACAGTCGACATGGGATAGTCACCTACAGAAGGCAGTGCAAGTGTTGCGGACGCGGCATAATGCAGCCACGGGAATGGCGCCATCAAAAGCAGTGCTCGGCTACGAGTTGCCAAGGCAGGGAGAGTGGGACACCCCACAGTATCGTAAGTTGCGTGAAGAACCTGTCGTACCACGACGCGCGCGAAACAGACAAATATACGCACGGCAATTAAACTTTCAACAGAAATACTCTAACCCAGGGGTCGAACCCCAAATTATGTTTCAGAACAATGATCTAGTGATGACCCGAATCAGAGGAAAAATGAAAAAGGCGTTCGGACCAGTGTGGACCGGCCCTCATCGAATCGCACGAAAAATTAGCAACGAGGTGTACGAAGTGGACCAAGACGGCCGCATCTCGATCGTACACGTGGACCACCTGAGGCCAGCTCCCAGGGGCAACGAAGAGATGGAGTTCTCGAGTGAGCCAGAGTCCGACAATGACGATGCCACTGACGTGGATGATACCGATTCAGACCCAGAGGATGGCGACGACCAACCAGGCCCTCAGGCACAGGAAGGCGTTCCAACTCCCAATCCCATCCAACCCGATGACGTGATGCCAATCCCGCAACCGTCAACATCTAACGTTGCCAGCCGGCAACAACCCTCTGTTTTAAATGTTTCAGACACCTCTACAGGCCAGCGAGCTGCCCTACCATCTACAGGTCAGCAAAGCTGCCCAACAAACTTCAGGCCAGCAAGCTGCCCAGCTCCCAACAGGCCAGCAAGCAGCGCGACTAGTATCCCGACGACGACGACGAGCAAGGATAGTCATCCTTGACCCAACCAGCCCAGGGCACTCCAACGAAGTGTGTAAAGTGCCGACGAACATCAGTGAGGACGCTAGTGCAGTGCCCACGACAAACACTCGTTAAGTTTAACCTTATCCATTTTTTAGCATTGTATACATTTTTATTTTCGGGATTCATTTTATTTTCATTTGTTAATAGCAAGTTAGAGTTGGAATTGTTCAGTAACACTCAAATTTAGAATTGTGAATAAAGGACGTAACAGCAATCAAGCAGAACTCTAACGCCGCTCTTTTCAAAATAAGGGGGGTGTTGTCGAGGCCAAAAAAGGCCCTTTAAAACAGTTAAAATTAATCAAAAAGTCACAATTTGTAGCTTAGCATCATTATCCATTCATACCTCAGCTCTAATTAAATACAACGCAATAGACGCGCTAAGTGTATATCAACGTTTAGATTCCCGTCCGCCTCGGCATGACTGGGCGGGTCCGACACGACGCAGCAGGCGGCCCCGGCCGCTCATTCGGCACACAGCGTTCCAAACGCCAGCCGACCTAACGTTCAGAGCTCCGTCCGCCCCGAAAATTACAGTATCGCGGCGGGGTTTCGACATACATACAACCATATCCGAAGCCCTCCTCCTTAGCCAGAGAAAGACCCCCTCCCACACCTACGCAAACAAACTTCCCTACCCGGTGATTGCCCTCATTAAAGAAAAAAATAGACTCAGGAAAAATTTCCAAAAAACAAGAAACCCAATAACAAAAACTCAAATTAATCACATCAAAAAACAGATTGCAACGGACATAATAGATCATAAAAACAAACAAATAATCGAGGCAATCACCTCCCATCCTGACGATCCATATTTTCTACCTAGACGCTTCCGGCACAAAACCCATTTAATACCCCCACTCCAAACTCCCACCGGTCGCGCCGAAACCAATGAGGAGAAGCTGGACTCCTTTTCCCTCCATTTCTCCAAACAGTTTTCCCCCAACCAAATATTCCACAGATACCAGGGGAAATCCATGGAGTACGAGCAATGGCTCACGGCAGCAAGGCTCGACTCCACGGACGAACCAATTCCCATCTCTCCATCCCAAGTCATCACCCAGATAAAAAACCTGAACCCTAAAAAAGCCCCAGGACTAGACAATATACCTCCCTTCGCATTAAGGCACCTACCCCCAAAAATTATCATGTTCATCACAAAGTTATTTAACTCCTGTTATAGACTCTCATACTACCCCTCCATCTGGAAAACCGCGAAGATAGTACCAATACCCAAGCCCAACAAACCTAAAAACCTAATGACCAGCTACCGTCCCATCAGCCTCCTGTCAGTCCTGGGGAAAATCCTAGATTCCCTGATCCTAACCCACCTGCTGGAAGAAGCTGGGAACGACCAACTCCTATGCGACTTCCAGTTCGGTTTCCGTTCACAGCACTCTACCACCCAGCAACTCTTCAGGGTAGGCGAAATTCTGACCACAAACGTCAATCGGGGTCATCTAACAGGGATGGTATCCCTGGACCTCGAGAAGGCGTTTGACAAAGTCTGGCACCCCGGGCTGCTGTATAAGCTCCACATCGCGAACATTCCGATTCGTATTATTAAATTAATACAATCATACCTTTCAAATCGCCATTTCCGAGTGGCAGTCGAACAAGGGTGCTCCAACCCCCTACCACTACTCTCTGGCGTCCCCCAGGGGTCCTCCCTTGGTCCCGCCCTCTTCCTATTTTACATTAACGATATTCCCAATCCTAAAGACCACAGACTGACGTACGCTATTTACGCCGACGACACGGCGCTCATAGCTACTTCTAAAAACGCAGACCAAATAACAAGACTTTTACAAAAACAGACGGACCTAGTGACGACATACTTCGAGCGATGGGGCCTGCAAGTCAACCCTGACAAAACGCAGGCACTCATCGCCACGAAACGCACAAAAAACATCACACCGACGGACAAAATCCGCATCAAAAACACGGCAATCACCTGGACCAAACAAATCGACTACTTAGGCGTAACCATAGACAGCAAATTAAGTTTCAAACAGCATGTAAAGAACATAAAAAGAAAAGCCTATGTTCGCTCGGCCCAAATCCGCGGTGTAATAGCAAAAGCCTCCTCCCACCCCGCCTCCCTCCTGTACCGCTCCTACATCCGCCCCATCCTTACGTATGCATCCCCCGTATGGTACCCCCTAACCAGCAAAAAAGACAAACAAAACCTCCAAATTATACAAAATAACCACCTCCGCCTAGCCACCAATCAACCCAGAGCCACCCCCATCCCCTACCTACACAACCTATCCGGCACCCCAACCATAGAAGAACATGTACATTTCCAACTGATTCCCAAATTCGCCCAACAACTTCACGTCCACCCCAACCCCCTCCTAAAATTCCCCCTCATACAAAAATTCCCATACAAACCACCCCACCCATCCCTAAACTACGAATACGGACTAATACACACCTGACGACGAAACAAAAACAACACAAACCAACCCAAAATAAAAACAAAATCAAAACAAAATTAAAACTGCTAAAATAGAGAGTCTGTCGCCACCGTCACCGAGTCCCATTCAACCCATACCACAGCAAAACAAAACCTAAGCAACCAAAATCCAAATCCCAAATTCACCATACTCCTATCATAGAACAACCCAACAGAGAAAATAAAAACATAGACAAACAATACCATACCTCGGTAAGCGCCAAGAAGGCGGACACCGTAAATAGCCTGAGGGCGCAATACTAGAGTTGGACAGCGGCAGTTCACTCCGAGCCTTAGCACGCGCTACAACTACCAGTTCACTCCGAGCAGTCAACATCTACAGTTCACTCCGAGCCTTCATCGAGTCAACATCAACCAGCGAATCCAGCAGTTCAGCCTACTACATCTACAAGCTTCCAGAACTTCAGCATACCTGACGAACCAAGACCTGTACGGCGTCGTAGTTGCCAGTGCATCTACACCCTACAGCGTGGAGGAGAAAGGCCAGCCTACAACAACAGCAACCTACAATCGTGCCGCGACTTTTAACTCGCTTCGAAATAACCAGTGTTAGCTCAGTATTGTTAGGGATTAAATTCATAAAACAAATTGTGCATCGACCAGCGCAAGAGTTCTGCTTAGAGTTACATATTTTGGTATCTCTGACTTTTATTTATCATCGACGACTCTTACCAGGCAACAGCGCCTGTCTACCTACTCAAAAGTTGGGGTACCTGGCACCAAAAGCGGTGCTTGTGTATGTCAGCCGGCGAGACAGTAAAGGGGGTAGTAGCTGTACCCACCGATACTCTAAAAAATCGTTAACCAGTCTACAAATTCCAAAAATCGACCCTGAGAGCTCGTTCAACCACCAGAGCTACGAGAACACCACCTTCGAGGCTTCTGGCGCCCATCAACTTAAAAAATTTGCAGTCTCCGAATAAAAACATTTTTATTTTTCACAAACGCACCCTTGTTTTCGTAGACAGATGGAAACCCCATCAACTTACAAACATTTTTAAATTCTTGCACATATGCTCAAGGAATGGCAATTAATAACCAGTTGTTATTATTGACTATTCATATCAAAAATAAATTGCGTGGCAAAGCTGCCGAATTGATAAATTCTAGAAATCCGGCTACATATGCAGAAATAAAATCCTTATTAGAAGCGCACTTCGGAGATTCTAGACACCTAACATCTCTAATCACTGACCTACAACGCATCCATCAATTACCTAACGAATCTGCGTTAACCTTTGTATCACGGTTGCAAACGCACAATGCAAAAATGCATGCCGCAATCCAAAAACAAGCTTTGTCCAAAGAACAGAAGAAATCTAAAACTGATTTAGTCGAAACTATGACGCTAAATAATTTATTAACAGGCTTAGAACCAAATTTAGGCAAAATTATACGTGCTGGCAATCCACAAAATATGTTGGAGGCTATTAATCGAATTAAAAGAGAATTGCAACTCTCTTATTTTGAGTCACAAAAATTCTCAAGAAATAACCAAGCTAAAAATCCAATTCCTCCCCAACAAAAGAGACCAATTTCAACTTTCCAACAGAAAATGTGTTCACTTTGCAATCGCATTGGGCACACTGTAAGTGAATGCCGTACTAGGCAACAACAACAATTTATGCCATCTACGTCCCAAAACTTTCAAAGACCAAACTTCCAAGGAAATTCAAACTTCCGAAATTTTTCGCAAAATAATCAATTTATTCACAGGCAATTTCCACAAAACAATCAATCTAATTATCCACAGCAAAATAGGCCTTCAGCCATCAGACCAAACCCGAATTTCAATCAGCAGGGACCATCTGCAATCCAACCAAATCCAAACTTTAATCGTTACGATCAACAAAAAGCCCATCATTTCAACTGTGAACCTTATGATAATTACTTTGATAATCCCAATCAATATGAGACCTACTCTACCGATTACTCCCCAAATTACCAACTTCAACAAGACAATTGTGAAAATTATAATTTCGAAACCAATCAAAATTTCTCAGAGAACTATAATTCTCAGTCTGACCAGTATGAGGATTATACCGCTAATCCTCAGGATTTTTACCAAGGTTCCAACCAATTAACTCATCCTCCCAACCAGGAATCCGAACCAATTGCAGAATTGAAAACTCAGATTCAAACGCTGAATCTAAAAGACAGTTTCAACCCATACCTGAATTTCCCGGAACACAAATTCATGTAAATACTCTTTCGCATGCATTGCTAACTGTCAACTCAAAAAATCTCTATTACATGAAAGACATAACAGGTAAATTTAAAATTTTGCTAGACACAGGCGCCGGTATTTCAGTTTTTAAACCTAAGACAGCTGAAAACTACAGGCGCAGATCCCCTGAAAATGTGATTGTTCAAGGTATAACGAACGAAAAGATTAATATTAATGAATCTGTTCTCATACCATTTACCACAAGTGATCCTCATAAAATTTATATTCACGATCTAGACATAGACTTCGACGGACTTTTAGGCGCGGACTTTTTCGAACATTACGAATGCAGGATAGATTTTAAAAATAAACAATTAGTCACGAATTTTAAAACCGTACCGATATTCAAAGTTACTGATATTTTACCATCGCAACCAAGCGTAACCCGCGGTTTAAACACCACAAAAAATCGAAACTTAATTTCCATTGAATCGCGCACGGAAAAAATATTCAAATTAAAATGTGACCTACGAAATACCGAGGCTATACTGGTAGCCCAAGAAAACGAAAAAGTACGCTTACCCAACGCTATCGTCAAAATAGACAACAACGAAGAATTTTTAACATCTGTAATAAACGCAAACGCTATCCCAAAAACTGTAGATTTGTCGAACCTTAAACTCGAACCAATAGAAAAATTTAGGGCAATCTTTAATTTAAATTGTCAAAACTCAGACTACCAACAACAAATAGACAGGAATTTCGAAATTAAAAATCAATTACGCTTAGAACATTTGAACGAAGAAGAAACCGATTTAGTAACAAAACTTTGTCTAAATTTTTCGGACATATTCTATCTAGAAGGAGATAACTTGCCATTCACAAACGAAATTAAACATTCTATTGACACCAACAATGCCAAACCGATATTCACAAAATCTTATCGTTACCCCCAAATTCATAAGCAAGAGGTAAAGTCACAGGTTTCAAAAATGTTAGACCAAGGCATAATCCAGCCTTCGATTTCTCCCTGGTCCTCCCCAGTTTGGGTAGTCCCAAAAAAACTTGACGCCTCTGGCAAACAAAAATGGCGAGTTGTAGTCGACTACAGAAAACTTAACGAACTGACTATTGACGACAAATATCCCCTTCCGAACATATCTGACCTTGTTGATCAACTAGGAAAATGCCAATACTTCACAACCCTAGATTTGGCCTCTGGGTTTCACCAGATAGAAATTAATCCCGAAGATGTCCAAAAGACTGCCTTCTCTGTAGAGAATGGCCACTATGAATTTCTTCGCATGCCATTCGGTCTTAAAAACGCCCCATCCACTTTCCAAAGGGTTATGGACAACATCCTACTAGGTATCCAAAACGAACGTTGCCTCGTCTATATGGACGACATCATCATTTATTCCCCAACGATTCACGAACATATTACCCGACTAACCGAAATATTCCAACGTTTAAGGAAAGCTAACCTTAAAATACAGCCCGACAAGTGTGAGTTTCTTAGGAAAGAAGTTGTCTACCTAGGACACCTCATCACCAAGGACGGTGTAAAGCCAAACCCTGCTAAGGTTGAAGCAATCCTAAACTTTCCTCAACCCAAAAACCAAAAGGAAATTTAATCTTTCCTGGGTTTAGCAGGCTATTATAGACGTTTTATCCCCAATTTCTCTAAAATATCAAAACCTCTGACCAAATTACTGCAAAAAGACATACCCTTTAATTTCGACAATGACTGTACGAATTCATTCAAAAATTTAAAACAAACCTTGACAACAACTCCGATACTAATTTACCCGAACTTCGACGAGCCTTTCCTATTAACCACAGATGCGAGTGCATTCGCCATTGGTTCCGTGCTTTCGCAGGGCCCCATTGGTAAAGATTTACCTATCGCTTATGCCTCCCGAGTTTTATGCAATGCCGAAACTAAGTACTCCACGATAGAAAGAGAGCTCCTAGCTATCGTATGGCCAGTAAAGCATTTTAGACCATACCTGTTTGGCAGAAAGTTCAAACTAATCACCGATCACAGACCTCTTACCTGGTTATTTTCAATAAAGGACCCGGGTAGCAGATTAGCCCGTTGGCGCCTCAAACTTGAGGAGTATGACTACGAGGTCATATACAAACCCGGCAAAATAAACAAAAACGCAGACGCCTTGTCCAGAATCAAAATAAACCACTTTAACGATCGTTCCAAATTCTATTCTAAAATTTTAGCAGCTAACGAAAACACAAACGATGACGAAAGCCTAACTGACGAAAACGAAATAACTAACGAACATATCGCTCAGGAATTTGACACATTCTCTAGACTATACAAGACAAAATCCCTAATAGATTACTCGAAAATCGAAATTACAAACAAACAATTATTAGATCGAGAAAATAAAAACATAATTACGTTCTTTCGGCAAAATAACTTAACAGATCTCCATCACCAAATTATAGAAGATATTTTCGAAGAAGTAAATCAACCCGACATAGAAATTATTATATCATCGCTGTACCTTTCGACCCCGAATCTGTAATAGAACACTTGTTTTTAACGTTATATAAAAATCAAAATAAACTAGATCTTTCCAAGACCTACTATGTCGAAAATAATCTGGACCTCCCAATACTCGAAATTCTCTCATTCATTTTTGCAGACAAGGACCTAAAATTAATCATTTGTCAAAATCTAGTGCATTGCCCCGACGAAGACCAACGCCCGATAATCCTCGATCAAAATCACACCGGCAAAAATAATTTGCACCGCGGAATAAACGAGACAATACGCAGAATCAAAAACAAGTATAATTGGCAAGGGTTAACGAAAGATGTCGAAAATTTTATCAAAAACTGCGAAACATGTCAAAAAACGAAAGTTTGTCGAAAAAATTTAAGTAGTCCACTAGTAATTACAGAAACACCAAAGACACCGTTCGAAAGAATTAACATTGACTTATTTGAATTCCCTACGCGCAATTATGCATTGACTATTCGCGACGAATTGACTAAATTTACACAAGCTTACGCAGTCCCCGATAAATCCGCCAAATCTGTAGTAAATACGCTACTGCTTTATTTTCAACATTATGGTACTCCATTAAGAATACATTGCGACTATGGAGGAGAATTCGATAACAATTTATTAAGAGATTTGTGTAGATTATATGATATAAAATTAACCTTTTCAAGTGTAGGACATCCCCAGTCAAATGGTTCAATTGAACGATTTCACGCCACCTTGGCCGAAATGATAAGAGCTAACAAAACGGAAAACCCGAATGAACACCCATTTACCATTTTGCCATATGCAGTAATCTGTTATAATAACTCTGTAAATAAAACTCACGGATTTACCCCATACGAATTAGTTTTTGGTCATACATCTGTTCGTCCACCGGAAACATTATACAATCAAAAAGAGTTAATCACTAAATATGTCCGAGATTTAAACAATCGCATTTCCCACTATTATAAAATAGCTCGAAGTCGAACTGAAACTCAAAAACAAAAAGCCAAAGTTCGGTTTGATGCCCGAAAATCGCCCCACATATAATGTTGGCGACAAAGTATATGTTAAGGAATCTCAAATAAAGAACAAATTACAAGATAAATTCAACGGTCCGTTCGAAATTAAGGAAATTTTTCAAAATTCCGCTACGCTACTAAATCTCGAAACGAACCAAACAACCAAAGTAAACTTTGACCGAATGAAACCATATACTGAAAATTAAATTTATTTTCAGGTTTCTGCTGCTGCTCGGATCAGCACTTGCCCAGTATAAAATAACATCGATCAACAACACGATCGGAGTGTACTACCACCGAGCACAGACATAGTAATTTCTAACGAGAAATGGACTCTACTTGTACATAAAAATATATCGACTCTTAAAACAGCATTTGACAAAAATGACAAAATCTTACAAACCCTCTACAACACACTCGACCCAACATACCATTACATGAATGTCTTTTTCGGCGATGTAAAAACGCATCTCAGTTTATTAACTCAAATCTCTCAATCGATACAATCAAAATTTAACGAAGTTTACCTTGACACAAAAAGATACAGGCGAGGAATACTAAACGGCATCGGAACGATTTTCAAATCGATAACTGGAAATCTAGACGCAGAAGATGGTCAGTACTATTCTGATTGCATCAACAAGCTAAATAATGACGAACACCAACTCGAAAATTTAATCAAAAATCAAATATCTGTCACGACTTCAGTCATCAAAAATTTTAATTCAACTATTCAAAAACTACAAATCGACGAAGAAACTTTCAATAAGGATATCAAAGAAATCGAAACCTCAATTCTAGATATGACTAAGGATATCGAAAATATCCGCACAAAATTAAGATTTTTAGAAATTTGCGAACAACTCATGGCAAGTTATTTATTCATTGAAGACAATTTAAACGATATTTTGAATGCCATAACATTCGCTAGACTAAAAATTATCCATTCGTCAATAATAACTCCTGACCATTTAGTAACAGCATTACAAGAGATTTCTCAGAGTTTACAAAGAAACAATTTGCCTCTACCTATTAAATTATCAGCAGTCGCTCAGTATTTAGACATTATTGAGTTACAAGCTTTTCAAGTAGATTCTAACTTAGTATTCGTTCTAAAAATACCTCTTGTCGAACCTCAAAATTACAATACCTTCCGCCTATACCCGATCCCAATTCTTGATAACAGAACTGGCCTTCTGCACATTCTATCTATTTCACAAAAGTTTATCGCGAGAGACGATGATTCTTTGATGTACATACCAATTTCAAATTTAAATGAATGCAAACCACTATACTTTGGAACGAAACTATGCTCAAACCTGTTTGCATACCCTATCGATCAAAATGCCATATGTGAAGCCAGAATCCTGAAACAATTGACTAAACTCCCCGAAAATTGCCAGACATCCTTCATCATTGGTCAAGGATACAACGTTCAAGAACTTGAAGACAACACATGGTTAATAATAAACTCCGAACCACTCCACATCACCATCAATTGCCCAAAAAGAGATTCAATAACAGAATTAATCAACAAAAATTCAATCGTCAAACTACAACCCGGATGTTACGCCTTTGTCGGAATCACCAGAATACAAGCTAGTGCCAAAGACTTTTCAGACATTAAAGACAATTCTCATCCCATCCAAATTCCCTATGAGTGCTGCAATCAAATGCCCGACAAAATTAAATTACCAAAATTAAAACCTCTCAAGTTAAACAATCTAAACGTAGAAGATTTGGACATTGCCAAAACCAAATTGGAACAATATTCGAAGGACCTGGATGAACTTATAAACGAACCATTTGTGAACAAACATGTATCTTGGTTCACGTATTTTACAATCACATTCGTTGTTTCCCTAATTCTACTTTACATATTCTGTAAGTGTAGGAAAAGACGACGTGGAATGCTGAAAATCCAACACTCTTCAGATGACGCCCCTTCACCCTCTCCAGGACGAAGCAAACCATTTATGAAACTTCCCGGTTTCATCCCTCCAAGAAAGCGACCCGTTATCAGACCCCAAGAAGGAGATGACATCGAGTTAACATAGACTTTCACTTGTGATTTATCATTCGCATTATTAACTTAACCTTTGTATATTTTTACCTTTATCTTTATTATTTTGTATTGTATTCACTCACTATTTTATTATCTTTTCAATTTCAAAAGTTCCTGTATAACAGCAACTTTTTCGTTAAGGGGGAAGTTGTTATATAGTATTTGAGCCACTGTATATAAGACGATACGCGAGTTTTGCTTCATTTCAGATTATCATATAATATCATATTTCAACTACGTGCAGATAACAAATTCCCGCTATCATTTATCGCTTACAAAGTATCACATTATATTATATTACATTTTAACTTCTCACGATTATGCTGAATCGCTTGCT
The DNA here is from genome assembly GCA_963675555.1 of Leptura quadrifasciata. Taxonomy (NCBI): domain Eukaryota; kingdom Metazoa; phylum Arthropoda; class Insecta; order Coleoptera; family Cerambycidae; genus Leptura; species Leptura quadrifasciata. Next base: position 34,982,086 of record OY776682.1, read on the forward strand.
TGCTTTTCTTTGTTCATCATTTAGATGACACTGCATCTAAATGTCATAAATAGAACCATGAGACATTTCTGTAACCAGTTATCATACTCACTTTAAATTAAACGCTTAACATTTATTACTGTATTATTTCTAAGAGTCAACGTTGACTCTCTACAAATAAATAAAATTGTTTTTAAAAACTTAGCTACGAAACGCGAGCTATAACATATATATATATATATATATATACACACATGGTACAGTTAACAGATGTAGTTCTTTAAATATATTTTTACATGTCATATATTTGGATACACCAGCAATGGTTCTTATTGCCTTTTTCTGCAAGCCAAACATTTGAAGTGTATGACGTGAATATTAAAGAGGCCTTTTGATTGAATTTTCTCAATTTTATTCATGTTTGCTTTATCCAAGCAAGAGCCATATACGGCATCACAATAGTTAAAATTACTGAGCACTAACATATCAGTAATTTTAATTTTAAAGGATTGAGATAGAAAATGACGGTGAGGGTATAAATATATTAAATTAGCGTATGCCTTCTGTGTACTTTTACTTGTGTTTTTTAAATCGTAAATCAGTGTCCAACTCAACACCAAGATTTCTTGCCACTCTAGTAAATGCTAAGCCCTTGTCACCTACTGTAATATTTATATCTGCTTCAACTCGCTCTTTGTATTTTCCAAATATAAGAACAGATGATTTTGTAGGGTTTATAGTTAGTTTATGACGCTCTGACATTGCTTTAGATCAGTATTAATGATGTCATTGGCCTGATTCAAATCATCATGAAAAAATGAAAAATAAACTTACGTATCGTCTGCATATAAGTGAGCTTTACAACTGTTTAAACAATTTGTTAAGTCACATGTATAAATACAAAATAACAAGGGGCCAAGGATTGATCCTTGTGGTACAGCATACGTTATCTTTCCCTTATTTGATTTACCATTACATGTCTCCACATACTGAATTCTGTTCTGAAGTCTATATCCATTACAATATCATCAATAACACCTCGCAAAGCAGTTGTACAGCTAGTCAGTGTTAGTTGGCGATCTTGACCGCTGGAGAAAATGGATTGAGACGCAACGAGGGACCGGGCTAGACAAAACTGCAATGGTGGCAAATTTATTAAATACGTATGTTTATAAAACAATACCGACTCTCGAAACTGATGATTTGGCTTTTCTTTACACAATGTATAATGTAATATTATTCCTATTTTAACTATGTAACAAACAAGTCGATTTAATTAAACTTCTAATATTCATTAGTTTCTTTCTTTTTAATTTTATACTATTTTTTTAAATTTAATTTAACAACCCCCCCAGAAGGGTGGGATTGTTTTCAGTCAGAAGTGGGATTATCTTATTTTTTTGTGCGTGTTGTGGCGTGACATTTGTGTTGTGCCAATTAATCATGAGTAGACGACCGCCAAAAGTTCGCCAATTGCAGCAGCAGAGCACTGAGGGTGTCGTGTGTGATTGGTCGGACCGAAACGAGTTGTGTCCGGCAGATGTGAGGGAGCCTGGTACCCCACAGACTGAAATCGATTTACAAATTATGTTAACAGAGGATAGGTCAGAGATAGCTGCACTAAGAAACCAACTTGTAAATAGACAATCACATAGTTCTGTACATGATCACTCAGATAATTCAGTTCGTGAAGTGGCTGGGACAAATGTTACAAATTGGTCGTTCTTTAAAGATGATCGTTTAATTCCTGGTTTTAATCCTTTAGATTTGACTCGGAGTGTTGAAGATTGGTTACGCAAAGTAACCCTAACCATAACCAAATCACCAATAGAATACGTTTTAGTTTTGGCTCTCTTCGAATCGAACTTTGCTTTTCTGTTTACTTTGATCATTATCTAAACGAGCTTTAACTTCCTTACGTTTCGAGGACAAATCAATACGATTGATTTCGTCCTGTAGTTCATTCAGTATAATGCCTTCTGAGATGGTACGTGGTTTAGTACCGAACAACAATTCTGATGGTGTCATTCCTATTGCTTGATTTACAGTGCAATTTAAACCTCGTTGAATGGCCTTCACTTGAACATCCCATGTGTCATCATCCAATCCTCCACACATCGCAGCAAGGGAACTAAGGATTGTTCGATTATAATGCTCAACCTGGTCGTTGGCTCGTGGGGTTGCAACCGCATTCAATGTATGTTTGATTCCCTATTCAAACAAAATTTCTCAAACGAGTGTGATGTAAAGGCAGTCCCTCTGTCTGTTATGACACGCACTGGTACCCCAAAAATATCTATGACATTCTTCAAGCTTTTAATTACATATCGTACCGTAGTGTTTTTCACAGCTTCAATAATACAAAAATTTTGTAAATCCATCAACAATAACTAACATTTGAGTATTTTTCCGTTTACTAGTTACAAATGACCCCACGTGATCTAAATGCAACGTATGAAATGGGACCGTCACCTTATCAATGGGATGAAGTTTTCCCGGTTTTCTTCCAGATGGGGCTTTGTAGTATAGACAATTTAAACAGGCGTTAACATATTTTGTTACAAAACGTCGCATTCCCGAAAAATAATAGTTTTCTTGGATTTTTGCCAATGCTTTTTCTATTCCAAAGTGTCCCATGTCATCGTGACACAATTTACAAATTTGCCATCTATTAGATTTTGGTACTAACCACTTATTTGAACCGTCTGAAAACTTTCTGTGCACTTTTCCTTCTTTAATTTTGTACAACTCAAAATATTGTTTATTGCTCGACCTATTGCCCTTGCTCAACAAAATTTCCCGAATTAGACAAATTGCTTCATCTTGAAGTTGAGCTGCTAATAACCAATCAGCTTCTGTGACATTAATAACGCATGATATGGTTCGAGGAGGGTTGCCACCAAGACAGTCTATGTGATTCATTTTAATACCGGCTCGATATTCTATTGCAAAATTGTAGTCTTGTAATTCTAGCCACTCGTGGAATTATATCCTTTTTTCGGCAGTGCTTCGTATTGCTGTACCATCGGTTATTAGTGTAAATCGTATTCCCACTAAATATACTCGAAAATGACGGAACGATTCAACGACTGCAAGAGTTTCAAGTAAATACGAGTGATAATTTAACTCAGTTGGTGACGTTTGTCGACTAAAATAAGCAACTGCATGTCGCTTACCAGTTTCATCTATTTGAAATAGAATTCCAGCTATCCCCACTTTGCTTCCATCCATATGGACCTCCGTTTTCCAATTTGGATTAAAAAATGTTAAAATAGGTCTGGTGGTTAACAGGTATTTAATTTGTTGAAAGGCGTCTAATTGCTCTCGATCAAGTTTCCACGGTACATTTTTTCGTAATAAACGCGTCAGCGGTTCAGCTAAGACAGCAAAATCTTTAACAAATTTTAGAAAATAACTCGCAAGACCAAGAAACTGACGTATTTGTTTAACATTCGCGGGCGCCGGCATTTGCTGCACTGCTATAATTTTCTGTAGGCCAGGCCGCACCCCGTTTTCTGAAATTTCTCTTCCTAAATATTCGACTTTTGTCTGGAAAAAGGAACATTTTGACGGTTTCTAAGTCAGATTATGCTGTCGCAATATCTGTCTAATACCAGCTGTAATTTTTCCAACCCTTCTTCAAAATCTTTGGCAGGTATAATTATATCGTCAATATAAACCTGCGCAATAGTGTTTAAATAATTACTCAATACCAGACTCATTAAGCGTTGAAACACGCTGGGAGCATTTGCAAGCCCAAACGGCATACGCAAAAATTCAAAATGGCCATCTGGGGTCACAAATCCCGTTTTTGCAATAGATGACTCCTCCATAGGTATTTGATAAAATCCCTGAGACATGTCAAGTGTAATAAAATATTTACGGTCACCCAAGCGATCAATTTGATCTTCAATTAGTGGTAGAGGAAATTTATCCTTTATTGTAATTTTGTTAAGAGCACGAAAGTCTACGCACATACGATGTCCACCATCCTTCTTTTTTATTAAAATGATAGGGCTCGCATACGGCGATCGTGAAGGTTGTATTATGTCATTTATTAATAATCGCATTAACTTTTTCTTTACACTTTCTGCTACAGACAGGCGATATGGGCGATAGACTCTCGGCTTTTCAGTAGTACACTTAATTGTCATTTTTTTAAGGTTTGTTTTCCCTAATTCGCTAGTCGTGAAACAAAAACGATCGCGATATTTTACCAACAATTGTTTAAGTTTACTTTTCACTGCATTTGTAATCTCACCACATGTGAAATCAGATATTCCTTGACTGTTTATGGGTCCGCTGACCTTTACACAATTTACGGAGTATTTATTACTCACATTCGGCGATATCTCTGTATCATCGGTGATTACTAAATGTTTTGTGCTATTAATAACCAAAATAGATGGGTGATCCAAAAAATATTGTCCAATTAATAAATAAAAAGTTATTTCATCATCATTTACTATTACTATATCAATTTGTAGACTGACACCTTCAATAGTAACCATTGTGGAACTTTTCCGCTTAATGAATCATTAAACGCGCGTAACTCTAAAGATTTCTCTAGTATACTATATAATATCTAAATTTAATTTTTTTGCCACGCCATATTTCATTAATGTCAGTTCGCTACCCAAATCTATTTGACAATTTACACTTTGTTTATGTATTTTTGCCTTTTTACAGTATTTATTAGAATTTTAACATCTTTACTTTTATCCTTCTTGTTCGATTCTCGTAATTTAATTTTGCAGTTTTCTACCATATGTCCGGTTTTATTGCAATATTTACAATTTATACTGTTATATTTAGGACATTCAATGCGTTTATGACGCTTCCCTTTACACCAATAGCACACTATTTTATTTTGTCTATTATTTCCGCCAACAAAAGATTTAATTTTTCTTTCTTCATTTATACACCGTCCAGTGGAAGAAGTACTTGTGCACGGAAAATTTGTAACATATTCAGACAAGTCAACAAAAGTAGAACAACGTGCGGCCCTTATAGCCAATTTTATTTGCGAGTCTTTAATACCCTCAATAACACAATCAACTATCTGACTTTGAGATAAATTTAATTCGAGTTTGTTAAGTTTCGCTAGTTTGTGAGAACAATAATCATTTAAATCCTGCCCATGATTAGCTTGATACGTAGCAGCTTCATAAAATAATTTACCAAAAGTTGTTTTACTAGGAAACATTTACTTTAACATTGTTTCCCACTGAACCCATGAACATTGTGTGGATTTCAACCCATCGTACCAAATTCGAGCTAGTCCTCTCAATTTACCCAATGCCATATACATTTTTGTCACATCATCCCAATGATACATTTTGGCACAATCATTTACTTTTTGCATAAACAATTTTCAATACTCCGAGTCAAATCTGATGGATTAAACTCAGAAATTAAACGATCATCTTTAAAGAACGACCAATTTGTAACATTTGTCCCAGCCACTTCACGAACTGAATTATCTATGTGATTGTCTACTTACAAGTTGGCTTCTTAGTGCAGCTATCTCTGACCTAGCCTCTGTTAACATAATTTGTAAATCTACTTCACTCTGTGGGGTACCAGGCCAGGGTACCAGGACACAACTCGTTTCGGTCCGCCCAATCACACACGACACCCTCAGTGCTCTGCTGCTGCAATTGGCGAACTTTTGGCGGTCGTCTACTCATGATTAATTGGCACAAACACAGCCACAACACACACAAAAAAATAAGATAATCCTCACTTCTGACTGACTGGGGGGGGGGGGGGTTGTTAAATTAAATTAAAGAAATAGAATGAAATTAAAAAGAAAGAAACTAATGAATATTAGAAGTTTAATTAAATCGACTTGTTTGTTACAAAGTTAAAATAGGAATAATCTTACATTATATATTGTGTAAAGAAAAGCCAAATCATCAGTTTCGAGAGTCGGTATTGTTTTATAAACATACGTATTTAATAAATTTGCCACCATTGCAGTTTTGTCTAGCCCGGTCCCTCGTTACGTCTCAATCCATTTTCTCCAGCGGTCAAGGTCGCCAGCTAACAATTTCGACTATAAAATTGTAAGAGTTCATTATCAGGTGCAGATAAATTTTTAGAATGTTGCAAAAAGTGTTCATTGATTTCGTTCGGTTTATTTCGGTTCGGTTCGGGTAGTGTACTCTTATTAACTTTATTATAAATACTTAGTTCTTTTAATTTCTTCCAGATTGTTTTAGAATTATTGCCATTATTTACACAATATTCAAGATATGCTCTTTTTTCATCAACTATGGCAATGTTAGTTTGATTTCTTATACTTTTTTAATAATTCCAGTGGTTGTTCTATTAAATTTGCGTAGTGCTTTGTCCTTTAATAAAATCATGTTTTGGATATTATTAGTAAGCCACGCCGGTTTATGTTTTTTTATAACAATTTCTTTAACAGGGGCAATAGTATCAAAGATATTTAAAATTAACTCATTAAAATATGCAATTTTATCATTGACGTTATGTATATAAACTATATTCTCAAAAGGGGCAGACATTAAACATTCTTGTAGCAAGTCAATATCAATCCGTTTAAAATTTCTAGTTTTAAAAGTTTGTTGATTGTATTTAGGAGCACATATATTAAAAGAACGAAATACCAGCGAATGGTCCGATACATTATACACATCATTTGCAACACACGTGTAGTCGTCCTTTTCAACTGAGATTAAAATGTTTTAAGCTAGAAGAAATATTTGTATGCAATCATTAAACATTATAGCCTTTCAATTTTTAGAGTCTAGTAATTCAATATTAATGTCCCCTCCACAGATTATATCGTTACAAATAAATAAAAAGTCTTCTAGTATATTAATAAATTCAAGCAGATTTTTATTAGGGAGTCTATACAATGCACCAATAATGTATATTTTATTAAACAAACTGAATTTTACCCACAGCTGCTCTAGAGCGTCATGGGATATATTATTAATTATCTTATACCTTAAACTTGATCTCAGATATATTGCCACTCCTCCACCCCTAGATTGCCTGTCATTTCTTATAAAGTTATACAGGGTGTTGCATTATGAGAGGGACATAGCTTAATAGGAGGTAGAGAACGTCAGTGGTAACCGGAACCTCCCATAGAAATGTCTCATTGGGCCTTCATTACGAAGTTACAGGGTGTTAAACAATTTTTGGCCAAACCTGTTTTTTGTCATAACTTTGACAGGGAATGAAATAACGGATTCATATTTGGTACGGCTAATGTACTAACGAGCCCCAAGAGGTACATGTATAAAAAAATATATATCCAGGACCGGACTCACTATAATTTATGTTTTTTCTTTGCATCAATAAAACATCACCCTGTATATATTTTTTTGAAATTTCGATACGATATCCAAAAAGAGCAGTAAAAAACAAACAAAATGGCCTATTTCGTTTTTTTGTTACACCTTCGTGGTTATTTAAATACGTTGTTAAATGTGCAAGAAAATGGATTACAGAACCCTATTAAATGAGAGGCACGTGAAATAAATAGTTTTATAACTAAAATTTGCAAAAATTCTATTGAGCCTAGGTGGTCTGGGTGAATCCTAATTCTGGCACGTTTTAAAGGTCCATTTTGGTAAAAAACTGTGGTCCTAATAAGTAATCGGGTATGAAATAACAAAATTTTTAATCAATCACAGTAGGCTTGTTCAAAGAATAAAAGTGACAGATAATTTAAACCATTTAGGCCTAAGCAACCAGTTACTTTGATCAAGAAAATCATCAACATTTTATACTTAATAAAAATTGGAAAAGAGAACAAACTAAAATCTAAATAAATAAAATATTTTCCATTCAATTAACAATAAATAACAAAACAATAACTAAATGTGTTTAAAAATAAAACGTAATTGACACTAAAGTAAATTTTCAAAATGTCCTCCCCCACATTCTGTGCATTTTCTTGCGCCTTTAGAAAGGTCACCAATTGCTCGACGTATCATTTCTGGATTATTCCGTATTTCGTCGCAGGTTGTAACGATGCGCTGGATTAAATGTTGTCTACTTTCAATTTCAATGCTATAAACCTCGTTGTTTAAGTGGCCTTATAAAAAGTAATCACAAGGGTTACAATCAGGAGATCTTGGTGGCCATTCATGTGGACCCCCGCGTCCAATCCATCTATTAGGATACACATTGTTTAAGTGTTCTCTTACTTGAAGGTTAAAATGTGGTGGGGCCCCATCATGCTGAAACAACATGCCTCTTATACCGATATTTTCTAACATATTCGGTAAAATGTTTTGAAGAAAATCAAAGTAAATTTCACCATTCAATCTTTCTTCAAAAAAATGTGGCCCTATCAAATGTCTATTCACAAGTCCGACCCAAACATTTACAGAAAACCTGTGTTGCGAACGGCGTTGGCGTACCGCATGTGGGTTTTCCTGTGCCCATTTATGATTATTTCGTGAATTGTTTACTCCATCCCTTGTAAATTGTGCCTCATCCGTAAATAAGGTTCTGTAAATGACTGGGCGATGGTTAGACAACCAATGACAAAATGCCAGGCGGGGGATATCGCCGCCTTGTTGAAGACGCTGTACCTGCTGGATATAATATGGATGGTAACGTTCTCTTTTTAGGGTTCTCCATACTCGCCAATGAGGAATACCAGTTGCCAAACTGATTCGTCTAGTGCTCATATTTGGGTTTTCTTGAACTACGTTTATAATATTGTTTTGTTCCTGCACACCTTGTTGTAAAACACGCTCCACAACTGCAGAAGTAGGAAACTTTCCGTGTTGTCTTGCATACTGGAACAAAGGTTTTATGATTAGGACATCGACGACCAGGAAAACGCAGCCGATATTCTCTTTCCGCCGACCTACCATTTCCATTACAGAAACCATAGATGAATATTATGTCAGCATATTCCACGTTTGTAAATTTTACTGGCATAGTTAAAATATTTTCACAAGTTTTCACTAACTAAATGCGGATTATTGACACATTAAATTACTAACAAACAATTATTCAACTGTTTAGGAGATTTCTTTTTATTATCTGTCACTTTGAACAAGCCTACTGTGATTGATTAAAAATTTTGTTATTTCATACCCGATTACTTATTAGGACCACAGTTTTTTACCAAAATGGACCTTTAAAACGTGCCGGAATTAGGATTCACCCAGACCACCTAGGCTCAATAGAATTTTTGCAAATTTTAGTTATAAAATTATTTATTTCACGTGCCTCTCATTTACTAGGGTTCTGTAATCCATTTTCTTGCACATTTAACAACGTATTTAAATAACCACGAAGGTGTAACAAAAAAATGAAATAGGCCATTTTGTTTGTTTTTTCTTGCTCTTTTCGAATATCGTATCGAAATTTCAAAAAAATATATACAGGGTGATGTTTTATTGATGCAAAAATAAACATAAATTATAGTGAGTCCGGACCTGGATATATTTTTTTTTATACATGTACCTCTTGGGGCTCGTTAGTACATTAGCCGTACCAAATATGAATCCGTTATTTCATTCCCTGTCAAAGTTATGACAAAAAACAGGTTTGGCCAAAAATTATTTAACACCCTGTAACTTCGTAATGAAGGCCCAATGAGACATTTCTATGGGAGGTTCCGGTTACCACTGATGTTCTCTACCTCCTATTAAGCTATGTCCCTCTCATGATGCAACACCCTGTATACATCAATATGTACCAGGTTGCAAGGTATATTACCAGATAACCATGTTTCAGAAATACCAATGATGTCATACTTTTCTATTACAAGAGCCTTAAAATCAGCAAAATTATGTGTTAAAGACCTTACATTCAGAAACGCAAATTTTAAATATTTCATGCTTTTACTCAGTAAACAAGTAGATAAATATATGAAAAGAAAAAGTATATGAAATATATAAAAACAATTTTAAAACAATTTTAAAACAAAAAAAATAAAATAATAGAATAACAGTTATATTAATTAATCGGATACACAGTTCAGAATGGCTAGACGTGCTTTAACCATTCCGGAATATATTCCGGCATATTCACTCTACTTGGTTCATATCTTCATATCAGTTCGAACACCTAATAAAATAATTTTTGGTACTGAATCGCTTATTACTCCGAAACTTTTTTTAATTTAGCTCCCAAACTATCCACTTTAGACTCTCACATTTATCCATTTTTGTAATACGCTCTAGGGAAGCTAGTGACCCAAAAAATATGGGAATGTTATTAAACGTATATTAAAAAATATTTTATTTGAGATTGTCCTCGGTCTTTTGCAATTTAAATCGAAGTAAAAATGATGACTTTCTTTAAAATTGACATTTCTTAGTACTAATAAAAAAGTGAAATCAATTTTCTTTTATTTGCATTTATATTATATTTATATTATTCTGGTATTTATTAAATATCTGGAAATTCTGGAATATCTTTATGTTGTAGCTAGTAATATGAATGGATCAGTAACCTTGGCTCAGCTCAATATCAGATCACTTTTACCAAAATTCAATCAATTAAGAGAACATATTTTATTGGCTAACTATTCTGCCCTGTGTTTGACAGAAACTTGGATTAGTCCCGCTATAAATGACGAACTTATTCTAATAAATGGGTACAAATTAGTAAGAAGGGACCGTAGGTTTGGTAGAGGGGGCGGAGTAAGTATGTACATTAAAGAATCATTCTCCTTCTCTCTCATTGATAGTGCAAATAATATTGAACAACTGTGGGTAAAGATCAAAATAAATAAGCAGTACTACGCAGTGGGAGTCGTGTACAGACAACCAGATCTCTCATATAGTGAATTTTTAAATATATTAGAACAACAATTTTCAATTTTACTGCCGCAATATGACGAAATATTCTGTCTCGGCGATTTTAATATAGATATGCTAAAACCTCACACCAGCTTTTCTTAAACTAAATCAGATACTGGAAGCATTTAATTTGGATCAAATTGTCCATTCTCCGACTCGCCTTACTCTTAATTCTACAACGCTTATTGATCTCATAATAACTACCAATAATGAGGATATTGTAGAAAGTGCAAATGTAATTCCTCTCGACCATTTATCTGATCATGAATTAACCTGTTGTGCATTAAACATTAAAAGTATATCCAATATACCTATTTTTAAAACAATTAGAAACTTTAGAAATTTTAATCAAGAATAATTTTACGCTGATCTTATTTTAATTAATTTTGAAATTATCTATGATATGAATAACGTAAATGACAAATTAGAGTTCTTAAATGAAAATGTTTTATACCTTTTAAATTTCCATGCGCCTTTTAAAACTATAAAAATTACTAAGAAATTTTCCCCATGGATGACTGATAATATACGTTTACTTATATCTCTTAGAAACAAAGCACGCAACAGGTGGCGCCGAACTAAAAATGAGGCTCATTATAATTACTACAGAGAACTAAAAAATTATACAACACTTTCATGTAGAAGGGAACAAAAAGCTTATTTTGATGACAGGTTGAGAGTAAATGGTACTAATAAGGTATGGAGGGACTTAGAATTGCTAAATATATTAACAAAAGAGGAAAGAATTCAATACCTAATCATTTAAAAAATGTCGATAACCTTAACGACTACTATGCTAATAGTATCCCGCGCACTCCTACAGATCAAAATACTATTAATTATTATAATACCAATGTAAATCCAAACTTAGAGTCGTTTAAACTCCGACCTGTTTCCGAATTTAAGGTGCAAAAAATTCTATATGGAATCAAAACCAATGCTCAAGGTCACGATGGACTTAATATAAATTTTTTACTAATGTGTTGCCCTCATATTCTGCCATTCATAACTCATATAATAAACTTTTGTTTAGAAAATAATATATTCCCAGATGCCTGGAAGCAAGCCCTTATATTACCAATTCCCAAAAATAATAATCCCATTGAATATAAGGACCTGCGTCCTATAAGTATTTTACCAACATTATCAAAAGTGTTAGAAAGAGAGGTAGAGTCGCAGCTCCGTGAGCATGTGACAAAATTTAATTTGTTACCTGATATACAATCAGGATTTCGCCCATCACACAGTTGTGAAACGGCCCTGCTGAATATTACAGACGATATATTAAGAGGGATAGATGAGAAAAAAGCTACAGTATTGGTTCTCCTTGACTTTTCAAAGGCCTTTGGCACTATAGATCATAAAATACTCTTAGCTATTCTCAAATTTATTGGTGTAAGTAGCGAAGCTCTTAAATTTTTTCATAGTTATTTGACAGGGAGAACCCAAAAAAGTGAAAATTATTGATATTGTGTCTGAACCTCTTGATGTGTTATCTGGTGTCCCGCAGGGATCAATATTGGGTCCTTTGTTATATACATTATATACAGCAGATTTCCAAAAAACTGTTACACACTGCCGAATGCACTTGTATGCTGATGACACTCAACTGTACCTCTCCTTTGACGCAAGTCAATGTATAAACGCAACGAATCAAATTAATCAAGATATTGGATCTTTGCTTAAAATATCTAAGACACACTCATTAAATATTAATGCCACCAAGACTTCAGTTCTTGTATTCGGACAGTCAAATATTAGATCCGAGGTATTACAAAGAATACAAATAAATGTAGAAGGACACAATATAATACCTACTGAAAAGGCAAAAAATTTAGGATTAATTTTTGATAGCTCTCTAAGATTTAAGGCTCATGTAAATAACTGTATTAGACTAGCTTATATGAATTTAAAAATGATTTACAACAATAGACATTACTTTAGCCAAAAAACAAAAACAATTTTATGTGAGTCATTGGTTTTATCTAGATTTAATTTTTCAGACATAGTGTATGGTCCGTGTATAGATGCGGAAGACGATCGTAGAATACAAGTTGTACAAAATTCTTGCTTAAGATTAATCTTTGGTATAAGACGTAGACAGAATATGTCACATAAACTGCCAGAGATACGATGGCTTAATATGTCTAGGAGACGCCTACTGCACTCTGCTTGTTTGTTTCACAAAATTGTAATTAACAAAATTCCCAAATATCTAAATAAAAAGATTTCTTGCCGAACAGATGTACATAATATCAATATTCGTTTTAAAGGTACACTTACTCCTCCCCTTCACCGTACTGAATTGTTTAAACGTTCGTACTCATACCAAATCACTAAAATTTATAATTCTGTACCATCTTCAATGAAAAGTTTGCCAGCATCTATATTCAAAAATAAATTTAAAAATCATCTCTTAAATCTTCAAAACGCGTCATCTGAGTCAAGGTAATTGTATTTATCTACTGCACCATCTACTGCACCTAAATTAAATCAAATTGAATACTATTATTTATTTATTATTATTTTATTATAGTAATGTAGCTTGTGCTATTAATAATGTTTCTTGTTTTACGCTTAAGATTAAAAACAGGGGCTGTCTGTGGACAGCCATCTGATCTTCGGCGTTTTCCCAACCTATTTAAAATGATATATATTTTTCTTGTATTCTAAATATGAACTGTAAATTGGGAAATAAAGACCTTTTATTATTATTATTATTATTATTATTATTATAACAGCGTAGCTTTTCCCAATTTCATGTGGTTGTCAAAATACATCATTTATCAACTGCTCCCGAATTTTATTCAACTCCTTGGCGAAATGCTAAGCGAAAGACGCCTGAGAAATAAATATTGTGATTAATGTAAACGTCAATTCTAGAGTTTAATATGAATACAATTGGCGGGCCCAGATTCCAGACGGGATGTTAAAAAAAACCCATAAATATCTGGTTTGTTTTTGGACTGTTGTTCTTACCACGATGGTCACTTCCTCGATATAATTGTTGCATGTAAAAAATTCCTACAACTCAGCTAAAATAAACCTTGCATATTTAAATACAATTTTAATAACTCGGCAATTATTATACAAATTTTCATGCATAGCTAACCGGTTAGTGAAGACTGAAGTACAAACACATCCGTCAGTGGCATATCTGACGTATAACGCAAAGGGGTGACGCTTCAAAATTACAAAGCCATTAAAAAAAATTAACAAATCTTATGATGGTGTATGAACGATTGAAACTAGCAGAGCGATGAAGCGTTGAAGATTTATCAGTTAGTACCAAGTCGGTATTTTAGGGCGATGACAATGTTGGTTTCAAAAAATAGACAGCAGATGGCTAAAACTCAGAAGTCTCTGTAACTTTAGTTATGTGCAAGTATTTTTACTCCAACATAGGGGGTAATCGATTATCGAAACAGTATTTATTACTATGTGCTCGAAAATTGAACGTTTGGTAATCCGAATTTGCAGATTAAATCCCTATGTCTACGCTAAGTTGAATAAAAATTAAAACTAATATATCAGCTGTTGATAAACGCTAGTTTAGCCCAGCAGAAACACGCGCCATTGTGAGTTGCATGTCTTAAAAAATGGTAAGTGGAGTTGAAACTGCGTTTATAAAACAACGTAAGAATTCGGACATGCAATTTTACGTGCCACAAATTGGAGATTATTATTCAAATAAATAGAAAAAACTGTCAGTCTCAGAACTGACTGAACTTTTACACACAATGTAGAAATTTTATAATTATGTATGCCATTTTGGTTTAAGTTTAAAAATAAAACGGGTTAATACAGAATCTAGCCTACTTAGGTTGAAAATTGAAGAAGACAGTGTTATATACATTGTAAAAAAACAACTCAATTATTATGCGTCTGCCTCAGGGTACTCTGCTTAGAGCATTTGCATTCATAGATATTACGATGCTCTTTGTCAGTAAAATAGAATTTTTTGAATTTGGAATAGGATGCGTACAATATATTTTCTATCGAATTTAGTTTCTCTGGTCCTCATTTGCGGCTAGTTGTGTGAAGAAAATTTAACATTTAAATGTAAAATACAATGTGGCATGTTGGCACACATGGCGATGCATTCCCACATAATGGTGATGCCATAAGTAGTGTAGGATTGACTACAGTAATTTCTAATTTCACGTATTTAAGTGTTAGTTACGATTTAAAATATATTTACCGACATCCTTAGGTACGCTAATGTCAAAGTCCATGAACGAGAAACGTACGTTGCCCCGTTTCAGGTTGGATGAAATTTAATCGATAATTGCGGAAATTTGCACTTCCCTTAACTGAATTCTTGTACCTCATTTAGAGATGACAAATAAACTAATATATTAACAATTTCGTACGTTTAGATGGCGGTTTCAATAGACAAATGCAAAAAACACTTTAGGATACTGGAATTTGTTGTAATATACAATGATTATTTATGGTTGTTGTTTATTTTTTATGCTAGTAATTTTATTTATTTATTTATTTATTGGTGAAATATCAAATAAGATAAACTGTGTGTTGAATATAAGACGAAGACACCCCGACATGTTAGTTATTTTTTGTGCTTGAGTTTTTGTATTTTACACAGTCCTAGAAGTCCATAAGGTGCATCTTTTGATATTGTGTTCAGATCAAATGCCAGTTGCAAAGACAGCCTGAAGCTACTGGAGAAAGTTGTTCCCAATCTAATGTCGATAATGAATTTATTACTTTTTAAGCATCTTCAGTAAAAATCAAATTAAACGTCTGACAAATCTTGAATATTTACCGCCTATTTCAGTAAAGGAAAACACCAGTAAACATTTTATTAAAAAGGGAAAATAAGGTAACGGAAATAATTTTTTTCCACATAAAAATATCGAGACAGAAAAAGTAAACAACAAGACGATCTGGCAGAGAAAAGTGTTGAATTTAAGAAATCACATTAAGTTATTTAGTTTTATTGTAACATGGTTGGTTGGATAGTGAATTTATAAGAATAATAAATATTTCTATCAAAAAAGAATATTGTTAAGGCTATTGTACTTCCTTTTCTTCTTTTAAATTTGAAGTTCAGAATCTTCATAGGATTCTTTATTTTTAGCGTAATGCTGAGTTTTAGAATACCATAAAGGAAACATAGTGTTAGGCGAAGTCTTTAAGAAGAATTTTACATATTTCAGAAAGATATTAAAAATACTTAAATTGTTCTTATTATTTGCTTATAGATTTATTACCTTGTATCATAAATTTTTTGCAATCATTGACTAAAATTTGTTTGCTTCTATATTATTATGTACTATTGACATTTTAATATTCCTGATTAGTACTTAATGGTTTCTGTATAAATAATAGTATTTAAAAAACAATGTATAAAGTCCTATAACTATTAATCTCAAAACTATTTAATGTGTTAATTTATAGTAGCCTGTGAAAATTTTACTAGTTGTCATGGTACTTTTCTCGATCAATATGGCACGCCACACCCGAATTTTATGAAACGAATTTATTTTATTAAGTTTATTCCACCGTAATTTAAAGTTTTCTGAAAAAATATATTCAAGTGGAATAGTAAAATTGTATTTGAACCCTAAAAAAAGTAGCTTTATACTTAATATATCTTATAACCTTGCAGGCATACAAAAATGCCTCTTAAACTTTACACCCGCAATTAAAACAAGCGCGTACTGGAAATTACATTGAAATCATTAGAAAGCCTTTACCTTCACGTTCCTGTAAAGTTCTGAATTTCAGTTTCAGCGATAATTTCAGACGCTAGGAAGTGGAAGCGGGAATAATACGTTGACCTTTGACCTCAAAGAAAATGCGGCTACAGTTGTAAGCTCTATCCGAGGTAAAATGAATCTCGGCTACAGACGTTTTACTATTACGATTTAATTAATAGAATTTAATTGCTTTTAGTTCAAAATCCGATTGATTTATTTAGTAATAAACACGAATTAGTTGAAATGGAATTGAAATAGATTAGCAATATTAGAATATTTATAAAATTTGAAGTTTGTGTTTTATACAAGTGTATACGTTCTTTGCTAAGTATTTGGTATTAGTGGTATTTTTGATATTTCGATTTTGTGTTTATTGAAAACTATTAAGATTATTTTTCATATTTAAAATATCTGCAATTGGCTTAGAAACCCCCTCTGTGTAGTGTATTAGGTAAGTATTTTACATGCCATGTATTAGTTAAAATACTCAAATATCTAGTTAATGCCCCCTTTCATTATAATATTATTTACATTTTAAAAGCACATAAGACAATTTGTATTTTTATATATGTATAAACAAGGTCTTCATAATTCAGCTTATATCATCTGTTGATGTCTCAACTCGACGAATTATTAACAATTTATAGTCATAAAAAATGGTTTTAGCTGCTGGAACTGCTTTATATATCACATTAGTGATAAAATTATCTGGGTGTTCTTTATATTGCTTTCTTTAAATAAACAATATGTCATTACACCAACATCGATATGCGAAAGAGTTGAAATGATACTGTCACAAATAATCATTAAACTTAAGCATAAATAAATATAAAAACTATTATCTAATCTTCACTAGCACTACGATTGAATTACTGGCAGCGGCGAAGATTAGTTACTTTATAAGGAGCTGGGAAATAATGCTTCTGAAAAGTTAGACGACTTTCCAAAGAAGCGAGGCGAATAGAAGTTAGCCGGGAATAAAAATCTATTTGTTTGAGAGGTAGCAAAAAATAATTAAGATTAGATATTCATATCTGACTGGTAGGTACAAAACCGTGTATTTAAGTGTAGAGAAATAACAGAAGTGTTTTTGGTTCCTTGGGGATCTATTCCAGGACCCTTGCCCTTCATAATGTTTAAAAATAATATTAATTTTAAACCTTAAAATAGTGCCCAGCCGTAAGCTGAATTCAGTCATTAATAAAGATGATTGCTTTAATTTGAAAAAGATTTGCAATGAATTTGCAAATGATGTGATATAGTTGCAAATATGTTAAATAATGTTCATTTATTTAGATTCAGCCAAACTAAAGACCTTACGATCGTCTTTGGCAGTAATTTAAGCAGTTTTTTTTCTTACTAGAATTTAGGTGTTATAATAATAAAAACCATAGAATAGATAACATCTTGACATTACTGTTCAGAGCATTTTTCATGTTAAAATTAAAATGTACTTCCATAATTTAGACTTACTATTGAAAATATACAAACACTTTTCAGTAAATGTTTTTGACATAAGAATTACCTATTTATCCATCAAAAGAGTGTAACTCTTCAACGTGATTTATTAAACATGTACCAAATAAATGATTTGGAATACCGCTGAGAGAGTTCTTTCTGTACACAGAACTGTTGATATTCTAAATATAATTAAGTTCTTCTTTTAAAATTGATAAAATATTATTAAATAGTAATAATAATTGAATAATATTATTAAATGAAGATAAAGGCGTATATAATTGTTAATTGTTCTACAGATTTTCGCACGACATGATTATCAGTATTAAAAGAAGAACAAACGTTATATCATGTAGAATATCAACAGTTCTGTGTAGGTAGTAAGTATTTATGAATATGACGTAAACACAATATTAAAGCTGTGTATTTAACGTACGCAGCATATAAGAATTAATTGCCTTCATAACGACAAAGGCGAAAAATCTGATTTTTCCAACTTTCGGGCTATATGCTATATAATATGCAACTTTGCCAAGATCCTAGATTGAGATTCTATTGCATGAAATCATATATTCCCAAGTACACAACCAAATTTCAAGTCACCAGCGGTTTTATGCGCGAGCGTTCTACGACATACCACAAGAGGACTACAAGGACTCTTGGACCACTATTTTATATTACATTTACCAATGATATTGTAGATGGCTTTGGCAATTTAATGTATGTATGACTGCATTTGATTGCAAAAAACTTAGATAAAGTATTGAATACAATTTAATACGACTATACCATAAACGATGCCATACTACACAGACCTGAAACTGCGAGATTTGGCGGTGTGTTTGATAAAACTCTATAATTTAATGTACAGAAATACCATTGTCACTGAATCTAGTAAAATATATGGACTTATAGTTAGATACACTCAAGATAGTTTATTATTGTTATGTTAGATCGAAGCTAGAATATGCCTCACTTGTTTGGACCCTACACTACAATGTGCATATTAATAGTTTAGAATAAGTATAACGCAAGTTTGTGAAGTTACTGCATTGTAAATCAGAAGTTTTTATCCAGCGATAGGTTTTCCGTAATAGGACTTGCTGTATAAATACTCAATAGTTGGTCTGAGCGTCTGAGCCGTAGGCGATAATGTTCCTCACAAATATTTCTTCATAAAATAATTAACAACACTATTGATGCGCTACAATTGCTAGCAAAAATTAGTTTTAATATACCCAGAACTTCTCGCAACGGCAATGTTTTTTACATGACTACACCACGTACGAATATTTTTAAATTATCGTCAATTTACGTAACTTGCGACAACCACAACGGAATATGTACTATGGACATATTCAACTGCAGCCTGTTTTAAAAACTTATTAGTATCGAAGAGTTTGATTGATCTGTATTCTTTTTTTTATTTGTCTGTTGTACTATCGTTGCTTACATAATGTACATAAATAAATAAATAAATAAATAAATAAATAAATAAATAAATAAATAAATAAATAAATAATTAAATAAATAAATAAATAAATAAATAAATAAATAAATAAATAAATAAATAAATAAATAAATAAACACCACAGAAATTAGACAACCCCCAATTCCAGAAGCCAGGGCTTGTGCGGAAGGGGGTTACACATTGAAAAAACTCGGACATACAACCATTTCCTCCGACAGTGCCGGAGCCAGGATTCGAACCCGGTGGTATTCGAAAATAATAATGTCCATATAAATGCAGAAAAGTTGGATAATTTCTTATTAGTTTGTGTTTGCTAATAATGATTTTCCAAACTTAGTACTTTAATATGGCATGAAAGAACATTGATAAAAAGATAGAAGTAGGTAATTTATTACCAATCACATTTTACTTGAACAATTCCTCCCTACTACTACATTCCTCTAGTACTCATCTATCAAGCAATGGAATGTAAAGAAAAAAAAATCGTATTATATTGTTCATAGTATGGGACTCTCCATACACTTGAACGTTTTTTCTATTAACGTATAATCCCTTAATAATTTTCGCCGGTTCGCCTGTGGCAATTTATTTTTAGATTGCGTGCAAACTAGTCAGAACATCTGACTAGTTTGTATTCATATAAATGGCGATAAACTAAATGAACTGTCTCGAAGATTTGTTTAATAAAGTAGTATTTTCGGAGAATAAACGCTTGAAGTTGAAATCAAACAGTTGGATACGAATAAGGAGGTGCGCAGGTGCTAGCCCGCAACAGCCAGAGACCTATTTGAAATTTTCATTTCGTTTCTATTAAAAGTGCACAAGGTCGCGACAAACTATCAAAGAATTGATAATGCCACACAAACCAGACGGCTTTATTGAGTATATATTAATACACTACAGATGGGTATTTGTGTGCCTTTTCCTATTGCCGATATCTTTCGTTTTTAATATATGGTTGTACTTTAGAAGCTGGTTGGTTTTTAAATTGAGTAGCGCTCCTAAGCAACACGATACAAAAGTGGAACATGTGCAAAAACAGGTAAGTGGTAATTAAAATTTTTCAGTGGTGTATCAAATGGGACAAGCAAAGAAAGGCCATACAAATAGACAGGTCATCTACCTACAACATCGTCTACCAATATTTATTTCTTTAATATTAAATAATTATTCATTATTCTACATCAAGATATAGGTAGATGCTGAAAACGTATTATTGTCTAAAATTAATTTTATTGACAGGTATGTGAATGGATCAAGAATGGGCAAAAACCACAAATGTGTACCGCTAGACCAGGGTGGCAAATGATGTCATTTCGCAGACCAGTATACAAGAATACTTTGTACAAGATAAATGTAAACCTGGTCGACATTTTGGAAGTGGACATAGAGAAACAGGTATGTTTTAGTTGATGACAACAAAACCTTTTCTATTTTCTTGAATACATAATTTCTCTAATCATCTTGTGCTCAATATAGTTATTGTATGCGCTTTATGGGAAATTCATGATTTTATTAAGAATTTGTCTGTTTCAACCAAAAAAAGGAAAATTTCTACCGGTTCTAATAAAAAGGAAAATTTGAACAATATTTTGTTGAAATAAAAACAGCACAATTCACTTTTAAGTGATTCTACTGAAATTAAGTACGCAATTAATACCGTTTCTATTTTTATTGTTCAAATTGGTTTTGCAATCAGCAACGTCCAACTACAACCTAAGCTCGTTTGGTAATAACCTTAAACAGAAACATTTTGCTATAAACAACAGCAACAAAAGAAAGTTATTGAATTAAAATTGATTGAACAGGCTATTGACCGAGGTCCTTCTGCTTTTTTGCTATGAATTATAATAATAACTTAGTTTATAAGAACGTGACAATTTGCACACATTTGGCGCTCACCCTGTATGACGCATATGGCCCAGTTTCAGCGTGCTGTTTTACATATATACGAAGTTTGAAATTAAAAATTTTATTTGTAACAGAATTTATCGTACTTATAATTATCGATCTATACGCATACACTTTTAATTTCTATAATGATTAATACTTTATTTTTGGTTATAGCTTATCTAGTTGATTAAATGAAATATAATAATAACGGGATTTGTACATAAGTTGAGAATACTTGGGAACAGATCAATAAAACATAAATCTCATCTTGAGCATGCCCATTGAACTTGTCTTGTTGAAAATATTTCTTTCTGAGGATTTTATATTTTATTTGCCTTTAGGTTTATTGAACAAAATGTCTTCATAAAACGATCCCTATATTCAATTTCTCACAAAAAAAACACAGTTTTATTACTTCCTACATTTTGTGCCACGCCATTCTTAAGCCAGGGATACATCTAACAAATGTTGCCATTCGTTCGCACCATCATTGCTGCTTGTCCGCAGACATTCTGGAACCGTTTTTAGGTAACATGACACATATGAACGGATGACGTGTGATTTCCAGCATTCGCCGCGTTCCACTCATTTGCGAAGTGTGTGTTGTTGTGACCACATGGCAAATAATTTTTGGTTTAGTCATTTCCAAAAGAACGGTAAAATCTGCTCTGGATATTCTGGTGAAGTTTTTAAAAATTGTATCATTCAAATCCGATAGTAAGTTCATACTATCATATCTATTTCTACTTAAGATATAAGAAATATTTATTATTTTTGGCCATAACTTTTTTTAAATACATATATTGGTAAAAAAAGTATATTACCTAAGTAGAACTATGACAAGTATAGTGATATAGTCTAGTATACTTTAACTTGGCGTGTGTATGTATGAGTTAATATTTCCGTACGATTTCATTTTCTCCCATATTGTACACAAACTTAAAGCAATAGTCCAGAAACATTGTCTACGTGGACAATATTTCTGGATCTTTGTGTACAAGAGAAAATGAAATCGTACGGAAATATTAACTCATACATACACACGCCAAGTTAAAGTATACTAGACTATATGAACTTTTTCCCAATAATTTCAGTTGTTTGCCAAATTAGTTAATTTAAATTAAAAAATAGTGCCAATCTTCATATCTTATAGTTTTAAATTATCTAATTTTGCAAACAACTGAAATTATTGAGTAAAAATTCGTATCACTACACCTGTCATAGTTCTTCTTAGGTACTTCTTGTACTTTATTTACTAATATATATATATATATATATATTTAAAAAAGTTATGGCCAAAAATAATTAATATTTGCTTATCGGATCTCTCTCTCTCTCTCTCTCTTGGATATGCCAACTTTAAGTATAAATCATTCATCCAAACGGTTCTTTGTTTTCTCTTCTTCTTTTCTTTTCGTCGCTGTAAAATTCTACTGATAACGATATATGCAGCACTAGCTATAACTAACTGATTTTCGCTAATACTTGTGAGAAGACCAAAACCTTTTTCGACTGTCGACGAATGGTATCGAACTACTGGAAATTATTTTAAACGCGTCCACATAGCAACGTTTGCATATATTCTTTTGTTCGCATTCTCTTTGATCTTTTCATTTTACCAACAGCCGATGGAAAACGTTCGTTCGCATTGCTAGCCATTCGCGCAACAATTAATTCTTTGCAAACTACCATCTACCCTTGACGAACGCATAGATATAAATGTTGGAGAACGCGAACGAATGGCAAAGTTTCTTAGATGTATCCCCGGCTTTACATGTAAAGGTTGTTGTACTGTTTTTTTTATTATTATTGTTTTTACACTTTCATCAATTTTATTTTTCAGGTCGTAAGAGTTGAACCTTTAGTGTCGATGGGACAGCTCACGGCAACCCTCAATCCCATAGGTTGGACCATCCCAGTGTTGCCAGAAATTGACGACTTAACAGTAGGAGGGCTGGTAATGGGAACAGGAATAGAATCATCATCTCACAAATATGGTCTGTTTCAACATATCTGTTTGTCATATGAGCTAGTTTTATGTGACGGAAGCTTGATTAAGTGTTCCCCAGAAGAAAATTCGGAATTATTTTACTCCGTACCTTGGTCCTATGGAACCTTGGGAATACTAACAGCTGTGGAAATCAAAATGATACCAGCTAAGAAATATATCAAATTGACATACAATCCTATGCGAGGCTTGGAAAATATCGCTAAGAAATTCGAGGAGGTCAGTAGAGACACTGGAAATGAATTTGTTGAGGCTCTGGGATATAGTGAGGAGGAAGCGGTGGTTATGACGGGAATATTATCAGATACGGCTGAAGACGATAAGGTATAAAGCTAAACTTATTCCTAATTACAAATAACTAACTATTGTTTTTATGGCTCAAATCTATAGAGTGCATCACTTGGCGCTATTTAAAAAATAATGTCGCCTAAGCTGAGACGGATGTGATTAATGCCTTCAACAAAATTAACCAAAATTTGCGTCCGGACCCAATGGCTTACCAGCTTTCTTCTTAAAAGACTGCTCGGGTACATTGGCTGCACCGCTATAGCACATATTTTTAACCTGTCCTTGCAAACTTCTGCATATTCTGATAAATGGAAAGCATCTAAAATTTGTCCTATACACATGTTAGAAAATTGATTTTAACTTTCCCACATTTATTTAGTGTACTCTTTTTTTTTGTAACGGTTGGTAATAAAGTAACAAATAAGTAAGGCAGAAAGTGACAGACAATAGTATGATATATGGAAGATAAAAATATGATGTATGTAAGAAAAACTATAAGTTAAATTAGTGAAATATGTACTTTAATGTTTATGGTGTATTTATTATCTCAAAAACAAGCAATAATAGTGAAACATTTAACAACACAAAAAAGGTAACAAATCGGATATAGAAAATTACCGCCCTAGTACAATCATAAATAACTTTGGCAAAGTGTTTGAAATCGTCATGTATACTTTACTTTGTCCTCAAAACAGCCAGTATGGTTTTAAGTCTGTCAACGATCGACAACAAAAAACCTACTTTTTATAACACAGTACTTACTCAAGTTATTATGTCATTTATATGGACTTTTCTAAGGCTTGGTTGGTTCCTATAAACACTAGGTATTATTTATTTCATTAAATTAGATTCAAAATAACCTTAAATTTTTAAAATAGTGCCAATTTTGTTATTACGTATTTTCTGTTCCTATTATTTATGTCAACTTTTTTGTAATATTAAACGATTATTTATAAATTTTTAAGATAGACTCAAATGTAATTTAATTAAACTGTGAAAAATACTACTAAGGCGACGTACCCAGAAAAAAAAATTAATGCCAATTTTAATTATTCTCACTTTAAGTAAAAATCATGGCTACTAGATCAGTTCTAAATTTAATGAAAAGTATTATAATTTAACTGTTTTTATTGAAAAAGTAAAAATATCTCTGGAAATATCGATTTTAGGTATAGGATATTATTCACAAAAATCGTACAAAATTAATGTGCCAATTCAAAAATACAACAATATACAGAGTGTTCCATTTGAAAAAAAAAATGAGAAAATTCCCTTTCAAATGTCCTGAATTAGCGCTAGTATAAAATACACCCTGTATAATTATAATCAATATTTGGTGGTTGTGTCGTTGTAGTACACCCCTTGTCTACATAATTTCAAAATAAATATTCTTAATTAATAGTAATACATACAGCTAATTAATTTGTTAAACCTTGTTTCGATCAAAATTTTCATATTTTTTTGAATAACTTTTCAAAAACCAAAAATCTGGAGGTCGTTGGAAAGGTAATTTTACGCTGAATGAATAAATGTAAGAATATATAGGGTGTTCCATTTCATTTAAATGACCTCGTATATATTTCAAAATATTTTTAAAATGTGGGCCTTTTGACACTACCACTTCCATAAAAGAATTATTTTTCAAAGTCTTCTAATAAGGCCGATATTGGACTGACGCACTATTGGGACACACTGTATTATAGAACAATAACTTATATTCTATTTTTACTTTATATCACAAGTTATCATAATCTATCTGTATGTTAGTTTCCGGCCTTGTAAATGGAATGTAAATTCTGTTGGGTTTGTGTATTTAAATAAAAAAATAACAATAATATTATAAAAAAATTCAACATTTCAATTTCTCAATTCGAGCAACGAGAAGCAGCAGCGACTATCATCAAGAACTTGAAGATAACAGATGATATTCGAAACGTCGTTTAGACAACCAGAACTCCTTCGGAAGCATATCAACCACGCGGGAGAGCAACCGGAAATATAATAACATGGTTCCAGGAGTCTATGATGTTGAAAAAATTTTTTTTCATCTAATGCGCTGGAATATTTTTGAAGCGAATCATTAAATCGTTTACGAGAAAAAAAATATGTCGGAACTGTAGTTTTTTTCTTTTTAACGTGTCAATTATCGAGCAACGTATTTTAGAGATTAGTAACATATAAAAATATCAGTCCTAACTCACATCAGAATAAATGTCAATTTTAATATTTCAGATAAACGTGATTGGAAGGTGGTACAAACCATGGTTTTTCATTCATGTTAAGGAAGCGCTTACGCAAAATACATCGATAACTGAATACATTCCACTGAGAGATTACTATCATAGACATACCAGGTCAATATTTTGGGAACTTCAGGTACATAAATATATCATGCACCCATAAATTACTTGCCTTCTGCTTCCGGTGTTTGTGATTCAGGAACTTTCTAATCTAAAGCTTTTCTAAGCATTTCTGTTGAACTTTATCTTATCTTAATAAGGCCGTTGTGTCACCACTCATCCAAGAAATTTAACAAACTATTACTAATGTTACTACGTTCTATTTCCAACTCGGTTATTTCTTTCAGGATATAATACCCTTTGGCAACAATATATTATTTCGGATATTATTAGGTTGGTTGATGCCACCTAAAGTATCCCTATTGAAACTTACACAAACGAAGGCGATTAAAAAATTGTACGAAAACAACCATGTGCTTCAGGACATGTTAGTGCCTATTGAACATTTTGTAGATAGCATTAACATTTTCAAGGACACATTTAACGTTTTTCCTGTGTGGTTGTGTCCTTTTATTTTGCCATCACACCCTGGAATGGTACATCCAATCGATAATGCCGAAAAGCTGTATGTGGATATTGGCCTCTATGGTGTTCCTAAAGTTGAGAATTATGCCCCTGAAGGAAGTACCAGAAAAATTGAAAAATACGTTGCAGATGTGAATGGGTAAGTTAAGGGTGAATGCTTAAAATACACGCTGTTAGTACGTTGCCAATCTGATGAGATTTACGGCGTGTTTAAATACTTTCTAAAGTACCAAAAAATTCATGACTGAAAAAGGCAACGGAAAACGTACCTTGATGTTTGTTTACAACTCAATTTTTTCATAGTCTGATAGTGTCCTTTATCAACAAAAATTATTTATTACAAAAATATTGTCTATATGACAATGTATGTTAAAATGACTTTCTCTCTTCCTGACAAGATAATACGTCGTTTTTATTAAATTACTGAGTCAAGATTACTGCAATTATGTATATAACTGTTTGTGGCATTCTAATAATTCCTATGCACACGTAATTGTATGCTATATAACATGTTCTTATCTAATTGCGAAATATTAATTAATAATAGCACACGATGGACATAAATTATCTGCGCAAATGTACGTGTATGAAGTACCTATGAGTTTGTCAGCCTCAGTACTGTTCTTTTTAACATGTTTTATGAAAATTGAGTACCTAGCTTTGCGATAAAATATCGGTTATGTGAATTCAACCATTCAAATCTAAATTTCAATAATACATTTTTCTCTAAACGTTCTTGAACTTGTTTCACCGCATTTCATTTTTGAAACATTGAATATTAATGTTAGTCACATTACTATTCCATATAAAATGTACGAAAACTGAATAATAAATTAGATGTATTGTTACTAGGTTCCAAATGCTTTACGCTGATACCTACATGACACGAGAAGAATTTAGAAGGATGTTCGACCATACTTTATATGATAAGTTAAGGAAAGATATGAAATGTAAAAATGCCTTTCCCGAAGTTTACGACAAGGTATCCAGAGCTGCAAGATACTAATTAATAATCAAAGAATTTCAAACCGTGATTGTTCAGTTAAACGAAAAGTATGATAAGTATAAACGATTTTTTGTATTTTGTATTATCAAAAAAATATATATACCTACATATATTTTCTAAATGTGTATTTTTTAACCCCCGACGACGGGATGCGTATATAGGATGCACTAATAAAAACTCTCAATCGTAATGTTCCGAAAAGTAATATAGATATTTGGGTTCTACAAAAGCCATTTTCCAGAATGTGTAAATGGCTTCAGTTTTGGATCAACTCTTTGAAATGAAGAGTATTTAAAAAAGCTTTAATTTTCAATGAAATTTCTGTATATATATATATATATATATATATATATATATATATATATATCTGTACATACATTTGTGTTAATTGTGATTTTTCTGTTTATTTAGGACTGTAACCACAGGTTTACTGTAATATACTTAAATATTATTGGAACTTCTGCGTTTTACTGTTGTGCGCCAATATCCATTGGCTGGATGTCGGTCTCGATAACTAGGGCCGAGTAGGACTATTACTCTTTGCACCTAGATTATCTCTGTAGACCTGGACCGGCCTTCGTGATAGGTGGGCCCGCGTACTTCTACCAGACCCAGCTCACAAATGTGAGATGTGTCGTGGTATTTTCTGCGGACCTCCCCTGGTCCTGGCTGTTGAACCTCGCTGGCTGAGGTCTCTTCTGGCGCTCTTCTTGTCTTGATGTTTTCTTTCTTCGCCAGCTTGTCACCCCCGGGGGTAGTCATCGGTCGAGTGGGAAGTTTTGGCTGGTACTGACTGCCGGTACGTAGGACATCAATTGATATCCTACCCCGGATCGTCGGAAAGGTAAGGATGAGCTGTGTAGCTCGGGAGTGTGGAGACCTAAGTGCTTCTTTTAGCACTTTCGGTCTCCACGGAGCAGGTAGGACAACGGGCGTCGGACGGTATGTTGTCCGACGCCCGCAAGGAGGTTGGGTTAGAGTTGAAAACGTCATGTCTCTGGTAGTGGTGGTCCGTCCTGGCGTATCTGAAACAGATCTGTTAGCGGGAAATAAAGGTTATACTTACCCGTTGTCCAGTAGCTGAACCCTCGGTCGCTTGTACCCCGGGGCGTCGGCGGGGTCGTAATCAGTGGCCTGTCTGATCAGCGGGTTCCTATGCTCCTCGGCTTGGGCGTACAGCTTCTTCGCTCGTTCCCAGATGATTTCAGTGACCGTGGTGTACTCCAGGTCTCTGACGATGTCTGCGGTTCTCACGTACCATGGGGCGTCAACTACCGTCCTGAGGGCGATGTTCTCCACTGCCTGGATTCTTTTCATGTAGGACTTCGCCTGGTAGCCCCACCCTACCGAGGCGTACGTCAGCTGCGGCCTGATGAGGGTCTTGATAAGCGTGAGCTTATTCCTCAAGTTAAGTCGGCTCCCATTTCCCGTCATTGGGTAGATGAGGGCTTTCGTACGTCGGGCCTTGGCTGTGATGTCGTCCGTGTTTTGTCTCCATGTTAGGCTTCTGTCCATGACCACGCCAAGGTATTTGACGGTGTCGTGCCATTGGATGTCCTCGCCGTTCATGGAGACGTGCTCTGTGGGAATTTATTTCCGCACTCGTCTGAAGAGGATGGCTTGGCTCTTGTCGGCGTTGACTGCGACTTTCCACTTCGTGCACCATTCTTCCAGGAGTGTGGCCGCTTCCTGGAGTTTTCTGGTTGCGTCTCTGGCCTTCCAGGATCTGGCAATCAGGGCGGTGTCGTCTGCATACAGGGCTAGGGCTGTATGGTCGGTCCGGGGGAGGTCCGAGGTATAGATGGCGAACAGGTGCGGTGACAGCACCGATCCCTGTGGAACTCCCGCCTCCACGGTCCTGTAGGTGGAGAGTTGGTCCGAGATTTTCACCCTTAGCTGTCTGCAGTGTAGGTAGGATCTCACTAGTTTGACGAGTTCGATGGGGTAACACATACTCATCATTTTAGCTAAGAGACCGTCGTGCCAGACCGTGTCGAATGCTTTGGCGACGTCTAGGAACAGCGCCGCGGTGACTTGACGCTGGTTGAACCCCTTGGTGATCTCCTCGGTGAGGCGAAGCACTTGGAGTTCCGTGGAGTGTCCTGTTCGGTATGCGAACTGTTCATCCGGGATGATGTTCAGCTCTTCTATCTTCTCTGTTAGCCTCTTCAAGATGACCCGTTCTGCAACCTTGCTCATGGCTGGGAGGAGGCTGATGGGCCTGTAAGAAGACGGGAAAATTAGTTCTTTCCCTGGTTTAAGGATCATAATGACGTCGGCCTTTTTCCACTTGGCTGAAAAGTGCCGTAACCTTAACATCGCGTTTACGATGTTGACTAGCGCCGCTACTCCTTTCCTGGGCAGCTTTTTGAGAGCGATGTTTCCTATCTTGTCACATCCCGGAGCTTTTCTCGGCTTTAGGCTCCTCAGGATTTCCTTGACTTCCTCGGGGGTAGTCGGACGGATGTGGTCGTCATCTGGCAGGCGGCGGATCCTTCATACTCTGCGTTCGACGTCGTCCACCCAGTCCTCGTCCTCGTCATCGAGCTCGTTCTCTCTGCACTGCAGTTCTAAGCTATCGGCGAACGCCTCGGTTTTTTCCTGGTTAGTGTAGACGATCCCTCGCTCTCCGTGAATCGGGCGCATAGGCTTCCTTCGGTTTCGCAGGGCACGTTGTGTGTTCCACATGCTTCTGTCCTGTGGATCCAGTGACTCAAGGTGGCGTTGCCACCCCTCCTGACGGTGTTCCTGGAGGGCGGCTTTCACTCTTCGGCTGAGGACATTGTACTCCCTTCTGTCGGCGGGGAGCCTGGTCCTCTGAGCCCGTCTCTTGGCGCTCCTTCTGTCCCTTATCAGCTGCCTGGTGACCTCTGGGAGGTTTACCATCGGTGCTGGGTGCCTTCTTACTTCTATTTCCGTCGTGCTGGCCTTTATCGCTTCCAGGATCTGCTCCTCTAGGGTAATGATGGCCCTCTCAACGTCCTCCACGGTTTCTAGCCTGGGAATTTGTGCGATGTACTGCTGCAGGTGCTGCCGGTACGATTCCCAGTCCGTTCATCTCTTCGTGAAGGTGGCGTTGTCCTCACTCGCCTGTCCTCCTAGGGTTAGGAAGATCGGGTTGTGCTCGGTAGATCCCTCCGTTCTGGTGATGATCTCTGCCTCGAAGGTCATCTCCTTTAGGATCGCGATGTCCATTACGTCTGGCCTGTGTCTGCCGTTGTCGAAGGTGGGCTGGTCCGGTCCTACCACCATCAGTTCGCCGGCGTGCTGTCCCAGGAACCTCAGCAGCTCTCGTCCTCGAGTGTTGGTTATGCCGCTGTTCCATTCCTGGGATTTGGCGTTGAAATCGCCAATTGCGACGACCTGTGTCCTGGCGGGCAAGATTGCGTCCAGATCCCCCTCGGTAAGCGTGCTGCGGGGTGGCTGGTAGCATGAGACCACTTGTATGTCGCCATTTCGCGCTGTGGACACTACTACGGCGGTGGCGTTCATGTTTTCTAGCTCAGGCAGTACTGTCGGATGGTGGGCTATGGTTTTCTTCACCAATAGAGCCACTCCTCTCGCGGGTCGCTGAGGGTTGTTTACCCAGTCCATCCTGTAGGTGTGGTATCCTGGGAAGTTGATCTCCTTGGCCGGGGCCATCTTGGTTTCCTGCAGTGCCATAACGTCTATGTCGTACCTGGTCAGGAGCTCTTCGACTTCAAGTCTCCTTTCTCGCAGGCCGTTGACATTCCAGGCCGCCATCTGCAGGACTTCCGGTTTAACCTGTAAAGGCATTACAGATTAGTTAAATTTGGCATTTGTGCAAAAAATGCGCTCATCGCTGAGCACATTTGTTGCATCTGTGCGAACACCGCTGTGAGGTTTTTGGCCTCTGGCGATGCTTGTTGTTTTGCGGCAGGGGCGGTGTTCTGTCCTGCCTTGCCCTGGGCTACTCTGGCGTAGCTTGTGCCTGGCGCTACGCCGCCCTTCTGTGTTGAGGTCATCGTTGGCCTCTGTACCGGCCTTTGGGTGGCGCTGGCTGATTGTTTGGGGTACTTTGGCTGGCTGGCCGGGTGGGCCCCCTGGCAGTTCGCGCATTTGGCCGGTTCGTCTGCCTTCTTTTTGCACTCCGTCGTCCGGTGTGCCTCGCCGCACTTCACGCATTTCGGCTGGGCGGTGCACCTGGATTGGCCGTGACCGAAACGCTGGCAGCGGTGGCATTGGGATGCCGCTACCTTGGCTCGCTGTCTCTCAGTCCTTACAACTAGAGAACAGCACCTCGTTACTTGGAGTATCTTGTCCTGGTCCTGTGGGAGTAGGATAAGCATGAGGGGCACCTCCTGTTTTGTCCGTCTTGACATCATTCGCTGGACCGCGGTAGGTGCGAATCCTTGGTCCTGGAGGTCTTCTGCCACCTCTTTGCAGGTAACGCCGCTCGGGATCCCTCGAATGACCACACGTAGCTGCCGTTCCTCTGGCAGGGCATACGTGTGGTACTCCCTCTTTTCATTTGCGAACATCCTTGTCATCCTCCGATAGTCCTCGGACGTCGCGGGCTCGATGGAGATTCCCTCCCCGGTAACTTTGGCCTTGTTGAAGTTTATACCGGTTTCGGTTAAACGACGGCTCACCGTTGTCCACGTCTCTTTGTTTCGCAGCACTACCGGGGGTACACGCTGGCTTCTTATCCTTGTTTGAGGGGCCTCGGTCTCCTCTTTCCGGGTTTCTTGTTGGGGGACGCTAGCCTCCTGCTGGGGGCTCTGGATCCCGATCTGCTCTGTCTAGGTGACTCGGACTCGGGGGGGCACTTGAGGGGCTCTTCAGCCACCTTCTTTGCCGCCTTAGGGGCCTCTTCGTCCGAGTCCGTGTTGGCAGCGGGCGGATTTTTTCTTTTCCGTGTTTGCGATTCTCCCCGAATCGCACGCAGAAGCTCTTCATGCTGGGACTTCTGTTCCCTCTGCATCTGCTCCAACCTTTCGGTGAGCTCGTCTATTTTCTTCTTGAGAGCATTGTTCTCTGTGAGACGTTTTATCGTCTCCTTGTCGTCCCTTGGGGTTGGGGGGCCCCCTCGGGAGCTACCGGTCTGGGACGTTTCGTCTTCACTGTACTCCGTGTTACCGTCCTCCACGGTAACGTCGTTGTCGGTTTCCTGTAAGGGAATACCTATATTATTATGGGAAAAAGTTATAATTAATAACAGAAAATGGTGTCTTGAAAAAGACGTGTGAACTTCCTCTTCAACACTATCGACGTCACTGTCTGTGGGGCTTCCACTTCACTGTTTACTGTTGTGTTTGTGAAAGTCTATTTTCCCTTATTGACCCACTGGAATTAACTGATTCTTCACTGAGCTGCTTAGTCTCGCTCATTCGACTTGTGGGTAGTGTTGTTCAAACACTTTAAACTTGAACTGGCGCCCGAGTACTGAATAAAGTTCGAGTGTCAAAGTGACAGCCTTAGTTCTCGCACTGTACGAGGAAAAGAGCGTTACAATATTTTATTATGAACATCGGCCATGCCTTCTATCGGTTCCTTAAACACTTCATTTTTAAGTAACCCCAGAAATACAATTTAACGGTCAAATTAGGAGATATAACGGGTCACCTGAGTACTTCCGTTTGTACTTATCCATCTTCCTGGATAAATGTGATGAAGATAATGACATTGTTGCTATTATGTGGACCTGCTCCATTTTGAAGAAACCACATTGTGTCTTATTGCATTGGTAAAATATCTAATAGCAATGGTAAATCGGTTTTTAAAAATTGTAAGTAGTGACCGTCATTTAAATTTCCTTCACACAGATATCGTTCAACTATCGATTTATTTACAATGCCACACCAAACATTTACCCCAAATCGTGTCTGGAATCTGGTTTATGTCATCCGCTTGATAAATGATTTCAATATTTAAAATTTCAATGCTTTTCTTCAATGAGTCTAATTCAAACCAAAATGATGGAATCATAGTTTACGTTAAAAATAGTTCAATAGCGGATATTAAGATAATAATACTTTCAGAAAAAAATTTGATAAAAATTACATACACTTTTAATAAGGTAAAATTCGGGTTAACCGCATCATATCGTCCACCTTCGATAGATGAAACATTATATACTAGTGAAGTGTCAACTTACCTACAAAATTTAAAGAAAGTGGAAATTGACATTTTTATTGGTGATATAAATTTAAATATCTTAAATAAATTTAATAATGATGTAATAATGTAATTAGAAAAAAAAACAAACATGTTTAATATATTTGGGTCGAAAATGGTAAGTAGAATAAACAGAATAAACGGCAGAGATGCAAAACTAAATGACGCCCAAGCGCAATCTTTATTTTTGGAACCTGTAATTAAAAACGAAATAATTGTGTTAATTTCAAAGTTAAAGAATAAAATTACAACTGGCCCAGATGGTATATATAGTATTTTAATAAAATCTGTACATCAATACATATTAACCCCTCTTTTACATATTATAAACATAATTTTTAAAACTGAACAAATTCCTAAGGATTGGAAAGAATCCATAGTAGCAATCTGGTATTGGTACTGAGCAATACTGAGCATGCCATATTAGAACTTATAAAAAATATAATCACAAATCTTGATGAAAGCAAAAAATGTCTTACAGTCTTTTTAGACCTAGCTAAAGCTTTTGACACTGTGTCTCATGTTGTTTTATTGAAAAAAATCGGTGTGCGAGGTCCTTTTTTAAATATATTTAAAAATTATCTTAATGATTGAAGGCAAAGAACAAAAAGAAAAGAACAAAAGTGGATCTGAAACTATCAATATGGGCTTGCCTCAAGGGACCGTAGTAGGTTCAACATTGTGTAAATGCAGATAAAGTCGAAATTTTTAGCTTTTACCATTACAGCTGATGATCAACTTCCAAATAAAAACTTAAAATTACCTACATGCAAACAAAAATAATTGTGTGATAACCCAAAATTATCAGTGTCCAAATATTCAAAAAGTTGAAGATATTAAATATCTGGGTATAATTATTAACCAATATTTAAAATGGAAGGAACACATGTCTTTTATTGCTACAAGAATTAAACAGGTAATGCAAAAATTCTATCAACTAAGAGATATTTTAAGCAGAAAAACCTACTTACTGTATATAACTCTCTAGTGGAATCAATTCTAAATTATAGCATCGTAGTCTGGGGTGGTGCATATAAAAAATTAATAAATAAATAATATTCTGCAAGTTACTCAAAACACACTTATTAAAATATTTTTCAGAAAGTCTTTTCTATTCTCAAGTGAGAAACTATATAAAGAGACTGGTCTATTTAACGTAAGAGATATTTACACATACGGTTTGCTATTGGCTTTAAAAATAATCATAATCAAACAGCAAATTATATGACTAATTTTTTAAGAAAATTGTCGTTTCTAAAATGAATAAATCTCTCACAACGATTTGTATTTTTCCAGGGCTTCAAACTATTCAACCTTCTTCCTTTACAAATAAAAGAAATAAAAAATTACAAAAAATATAAAATCTAAACGAAAAAATACATCCTAAATAACTGTGTTTTGTTTGACTCTATACTAAACATGAACTAATTCACATCGTTTCTGTCCTTATATTGAAACGCACTTGGTATTTTCAGCACGCTCTCGCAGGCCACCTTTAGCTCTAACGCCTGCTCACACATGCGTCCTCGAATATTCGCGTACTTTTACGAATATTTGTGTACACATATTCATTTATGAATATTAGGCGAACACACTCTTCACACATAACATCGTTGTTACCGATTATTTGTATGCGGCATTCATGGCGTGGCGTACCCCTTGATGTGCGTCTATTTACCGACTCGAAGCGGGAACGTGTTCGTGTTAGGACCAAATATCAAATGTTTGTGCACGAACACGAACATTCCATCCACACTTGCGTACATTTCTACAAATAGCAAACCTTTATATACGAATAGCGCATGTGTGGCGTAATGTATCAATTCTTCCTCCCTCTCTAAAGTATCATATTTATGTAAAAACTTTCTTACTTACTCTTTCTTACTTACTTACAATTTTCTTGAGGTCAGTATCGACAGTTGTGGCTTGTTATAACCCCATTATTAATTATGAAATCGAAATTCATCGCTCCACATAATTTGTCAGAAAATTGTGATTTCTCTCTAAAAGAATTGAAAATTGCGCCAAAATATCTAGCGTGCGTACAGTACCTCTTGGTGTTAAGTGATGCACCAAAAATTTATCTACACGAAGTTGCAGAAACGATAGTTATTACATTGAACTGGTGTAGTGACGTGTGAAAATTTTCTGAAAATATCCCATATGTTGTGAAAAGATGGATGGAATATCAGCTTGCTCTGCTTTGGATAAAATTTGACATAGTTGTTGCTCATCGGCCACCGATAAAAATTGAGGATGTGAAAAGTGTATCGACGAATCAACTTGTTCCAAATAGGGTAGAAGTTGGTACATCTAATAAATAATTTTAGAATGTTTCTTACTTCTTGAGCCAAAGTAAATTAATTCGTATGTTTTGTAAACTATCAAAATTTTATTAAGTTTCAGATGATAGATTAGAAGTTATAAATAAAAAATTATTGTCATGATTTTACTAATAACCTGTAGAAAAAAAATCATATGATGTATTGGTATTATTTTGACCTGTACCTTCTTGCCCTGAAGTTTTGGGACACCCTGTATAAACTGTTAATCAAGACACAAATTTCATTTCTACTGAAGAGTGGTGGAACTTTGCTCTGCACTGTGCCATGGGAAAACCAAATTTTTGTTTATATTGATACTATTAAATCTGTTAAAAACAATATTTGTACATTATCACTATGTATTACTAAAGCAAATATTAATATTTGTTGTTGAGAGAACCTCAGGTAGAATCATTTCCCGGTGCTCAAAACTAGTCCAATTCACGCCAATTCGCTTCGCTTTGCTTTACTTACTACTAATAGTGTTTTAGAAGGAGGTTTTTATTATACGTAGTTTTTTAAATTGTGGTGTATTGTTAATGGACTCCAATAAGTCATGGCCACTAGCTGTTATGCTTCTAGAAGTAAATAATAAGAAGAGTACTTTAGTTTTTATGACGTCTGTCTCTTGGATTGTTAAGATGCTTGCGTTAAGAAATGCAAAGGAACAAGTTAAATTGCGCATGCGATTGGCTGAAGACCAAGCAATGCTTGTATTACTATTTACCTGAGAAGTGAAAGATGATTTGCTTTTATAGTAAGACGCATTGGCGTACGCATTCACAGGCGTAGAGTGGATTGTTATTCGAAAGGTATTTTACAGCAGGCCAAGGCATACTTTTCCAATTTTATTAAAATCCAAAAAGAGAAAGAGGAAAAATATAACATTTAATGCTGTTATACTACTGTCGCAACGAAGACAGTAAAGAAAGAAAAAGGCGTTAGAAGAATGACAATAATTCTTGAAAAGTATAAAAAATATACATACATATATACAAATCAGATTAAAATATAGATAAAATTACAGACAAACATGTACTGAATAATATTACAGGAAACCTGCCAATTAGTCATAATATGTAACTTTTCTTATGGAATTATAACTACAATAAAAAAAATATAGCCAGATTGCCATACAATAGCAGCATATTCTAACTTAGATTTTACTAGTGCATGAAACATCAGCATGATTCCCTGTATATCAGTAAAATCCCTAATATTTTTGATGATGAAGCCTAAATTCCTATATACGATATTTTTACAGTTTCATTAATGTGGTGATTAAAAGATAATTTGCTATCGAATATGACTCCTAGATTCTTTGTTGAGACATTATCCAATTTATAATTATACCATATGGGATATATTTTTTTAGTAAATGTCATTACATTGCATTTTGTGGCATTTAAAAGGAGATTATTTAAATGACACCAATTATTGATTTTTGATCCTGCATTTTTAAGCAATCTGAGATATTGTTTATATAACTCAATTTTTTTTTATATCATCTGCATACAATAAATAGCATACATCGAAGTCATTGATAATATCATTTACGAATAATATACAAAAGAGTGGTCCAAGAATGGACCCTTGTGGCACTCCAGAAGTAACAGATATTTCATTAGAGACAAACTTACTTCCTATCTGAAAGATATGATCTAAATAGATTCAGCAAAGGCAAGGACAATCCAGCTTCTTCTAGTCTTAAAAGTACGATTATGATTCAGGCTATCGAAAGCCTTTGAAAAATCAGTATAATTGCATCTACTTCGCTATTTGCGTCCATGTAATGTGCAATGAATTGAGTAATAGTAAAAAGGTTAGTAGTCATGGATCTCCCCCTCATAAACCAGTGTTGTTGGGTTGTATCTGCGTTTGAATGTACGGGTAAATTGTATTATATAAGGCTATTTCAAACAGTTTGGCAAAATTGTATATGTAATTGTCTATACTTTTCAATGTTGCTTTTATGATCCTTTTTGAATACAGGACAGATTCCCGATGTTTTCCATACATCTGGGATTATACAGGTGCGTAGCGATAAATTAAATAGGAGAGTCGGAGGTTTATTGAGAGAGTGAGAGTATAGGCACAATCTCGTATAATGAATGCAGGGACATCATCAGGACCTTTAACAAATTTAGGTTTTAGCTTAACCAAAGCTTTTTTTATGGTGGAGGCAGCGACGGATTTGAGTTTTGTGCCGCCCAAGGCATGGTTAAATTTGCCGCCCCTGAAGAGTCAATACTGCCAATAAAATAAAACTGCTTTGCTTATTTATAAAAACTTTTAATAAAAACACTGTTATATATCATTTCGCGGAACCTCCTGCTGCAATCGTCACAGTTATTTTATATTGCCCCTGACCTGAGTTTTGCCGCCCCTATCTTGCTGCCGCTCTAGGCACGTGCCTACTATGCCTATTGCTAAATCCGCCGCTGGGTGAAGGGGAAATCCTACATGGACACCCGGCGCTAGAGTCTGCCGCGCCGGGTAGTGTCGGACTCCTACCGACTAAAACCCCTCCTGGATCAGTGTTTCTGTTAAAGAACGCTATAACCCCGATATACTTTTCGACGTTGTAACAAAATCCGACTTAGGAAATACTTCGTAAGAAAAGCGTGCTTCACGTAAAAACGCCGTGGAAGAGGTTTTTAATTCTTGGAAACATAATTTTGCTCTTCGGAGCATTTTTTATGCCAAATTTTCGCTAACTCTTCAAGGAGCGTTAATTTAGAAAGTGTAGTAAATGTCGCTGCACAGGGACGTAATGTCGCCCCGACCACCCAATTTTAGAAAGTATACTAAAATTGGACTTGAACTTCAAAATTTCCAAGATTAAAAACCCTTTTACGAATCCACGTTGTCAAGCACTGCAACTCTTACGCGGTATTGAATATGAGGACAAGTTAGTCCAACGACTATTCAAAGTATATCGGAAGTTATAGCGAAAATAGCCCTTAGCGACATGGGACCCCCATCATTTCCTAGCAGTCGGATTTGACGGGGAAATGATGTATTTTGACGGGGTTTGCCCTAAACCGGTTCCTCAGTGATTCGGAGTCAAAAAAGTATCTATACCATGTACTCACACGTGCATGGGATCTGCCTTGCCTGAACGTAAAATTTGTTATTGCATAATACAAACGAAGTAGAGACGCTTCAAGCAATTTTAAGCTCCGAGGAGCGACCAAAATTTATGTGAATTAATAAATACGTTTATAAGACAGGCAAGCAAAAGCCCACCAAAATTTCAGTTACATGAAACTTTTCTTGAATCTTTTTGTGCATCGTTAGCTTATCAAACTGCATATTGGATGGTAGTTGGTACCGTATGAATCGTCCCGTTCCTCACCATGTGTTGTACACGGGTCAGACCATTGTTTGTTAACATTTTCTCTTGAAAAAAGTTGTTGTAAAAACATAAATTTTTTTAAAAGATTTAATATATACATTTTGAACTTTATATTGTCTTTTAGTTGTGTTTTCTAACAAAATTCCTTTTCAGGTTTAATTTTAAGAGAGTGTAATACAGACAGTGTTAGATTTATAGTGTTACGACGTCGTTCAATTGATACCAGCAGAGCAGCAGTTAAGCATAAACGACAGTAAGTATGATTTATCCATTATTCTCCGTCTGAAACAGTCACGTTGAACCCTAAAAATTTTGTGAACGTAATATTATTATTTAGAATTTAAGAAAAGGTTGAGGAAAAAGAAAATTAATTTTTTCTTTTTCCTATTTTTTTTTAATTTTTCTAAGTTTTTCGAGCAGAAAATACGTCCTTCAGACTTCCATCAAAGCATGGATCGTTCACATTTCCACGTAAACCTGGAACTGTTTTCACTCTCCATCAGACCACGGGTATGTTCTGCGTTGTCATTCTCCCCACAGTACACACACTCTCGTGTGTCAACCTTTCCTATATCAAAGAGATATTCTACAAAGCTACCATATCCTGTGAGAGCCTGGGTGAGGTGGGAGCTTATCTCCCTATGCCCCCTCTCCATCCACGTTCTTATATTTGGAATCTGTCATGTTGTCCACCCCCCTTTAGTTGAGTTTTTCCAAGTAGTCTGCCATCTCTCGAGGAGTCTCTCCCATGCCTCTTGCTTCCCCATCCCTTCCAATACTTCTCTTCTGTCCTTGGCCAGTAGATCTATGGGGGGGACCCCCACTAGCACCAGGACTGCTTCGTACGACACAGTTCTGTAAGCACTGCAAACTCTGAGTGCAGCACTCCGCTGTACTCT
The DNA here is from genome assembly GCA_963675555.1 of Leptura quadrifasciata. Classification (NCBI taxonomy): domain Eukaryota; kingdom Metazoa; phylum Arthropoda; class Insecta; order Coleoptera; family Cerambycidae; genus Leptura; species Leptura quadrifasciata. The sequence continues at coordinate 35,022,264 of OY776682.1, forward strand.
CTCAAGCCTCCTTCTGGTGCTCTGTACCGCCATCGAACTCTCCCATACTGGGGTCGCATACAGTAAAATAGAATGCACCACACTGCACATTACTCTTCTTTTGCTAGCCTTGGGCCCATACGTGTTACTCATGAGCCTCCCTAAGGCAAAGGCGGACTTCCCCTCCTTTTCTGCTGTCTTCAATGCATGTAACCCATAGGTTAGCCGCGGATCTACTCATATTCCAAAATATTTTAAGCCCCTGCTAGGTCTAATCTCCACCTGCCCTATTCTTACTGTGAAGGGTGGTAGAATTCTCTTCCTTGTAATGATGATGCACTCCGTTTTCTCTGGGGGTAATTTTATTTACACTCCATTTAACCACCGCCCTATTCTCTTAATGGGTTCATTTACCCCTGCCCCCTGTAGCTGTTATGGTCAAGTCATCGGCGTACCCTGTCGCCGTAACACCAACGTCATTGAACATTAAATTCCACAGGGTTGGATCTAGGATCGATCCCTGTGGAACCCTGCAGGTCACCTTCTACCAGTGTGCGCCATTTTTTGGATCTCATCCAATTCTTCTGTTCTCCAGATAGCTCTTAGTGATTCTGAGCAAGTAAGGAGCTACTCCCACTCTCCTCAGACTACTGACAATCTCGGCCCACCCCGCTGTGTTAAACGCATTTCTGACATCCAGGGTCACTACTGCACAGATCTCTTTAGAGTTCATGGCATCTCTCGAAATCTCCGTAATCTTCCTTACAGCATCCACCGTCGATTTGCCTTTCCTAAAGCCGTACTGATTATCCGCCAATCCCCCTTTTTGCTCTATTTCAGTCTCTAGTCTTCACAATACAAGGTATTCTAGCAACTTGCTCCATGTGTCCAACAAACACAGTGGCCTGTAAGAGGACGGTTCTTTTTTGTTATGAATACCAGCCTTGCTCTCCTCCATCTGTCCGGAAAAACCCCATTCTCCAGCGCTTGGTTCATAATTCTCAGGGTAACCGCGGGATACTCCTCTGCAACTATCTTCACAATCTCGGGTGGGATATCATCTGGGTCCGGAGCTTTACCGCTTTTTTTTACCAAAGTTTGAAGAACGTCATCTTCAGTAAGTTTTGCGAAATGCAGATGTTGACTCTGAAGCGATGAATTTAAATTGTTATTTATAAGGTTAGTTGGATTTGTAAACGCGTTACTAAAAAAACTAACAAAGCCATTGACTATATCTTGCATATCATCCAAATTGCTTCCGTTAGAGTTAAGTTGTTTGGTATAGTAGAAACTACACTTTTTAGAATTCACATAACCCCAAAATGACTTTGGCTCACTTTTTAAATTTAACTCAACATTTCCAATATAATTTTTACAAGCATTATCTATATCAATATTAACTGTAGTTCTGGTATCTTTAAACTGATTGTATGTTTCTAAACTGCCAGTACTCTTGTATTTTTTCCAAAGTGAGAATTTGGTTTTTATATTTTTTTATAATTAATCCATTAAACCCTGGAAGGTATATTTTATGTGTTATACGTGGAACATTTAGGAATACAACTATCAAATAATAGGTATATTTGATAGTTGTATCCCTAAAGATGTTCCACTTGTAACACATAAAAGTACCCTCCAGGGTACTATGTTATTCTTATTTCTATTTAATTCTCATTTCTATTTTTATTTAATTTAAGCTTATCCCGATTTATTATAGAAATTATTAAGTTATATCGCTATAGTTATCCGTGGCTTAATTTTTTTATCGTTAGATTTTATTTTTTAAATTTTTATATATTTATTTATACAATGTAACAACTTATCTTTGAAAAAACAAGCCTCATTCCAACAAGCAAAAACTCATCATGAGACTTAAAATGAATATAAATTCTTATGAAAGTAATACATACGAATAAAAATTTATCATATTCAACTTTTCAATAAAATAATATTAGATCGTTTTTAAATATTCAAAATATTCAATTTGGTAGAGTTATGAACTCTCATTTTGGTGTTATATCAGCCTTCACCACCAACGTTGACCAATATTATGCATTTTTCATTATTAAAAAATGCGTCTACTCGAGTGTTAATTTATACTTACATATATTTTTTTTTTTTTTGAAAAGTGCCGTATTTTTTTCATTTGTACAATTATACACATAATTTAATAACTTATTCTATAAGCTTTTTAATATTAAAACAAAAAAATCGATTCGTATATTTTTAATGGAAAATGTTTTCTTTTACCTCAGGACCTGAATAATTAGGTATCTAGAATTATTTCTGATTTTTTCTTTTAGCACATAATTAATGAATCTTAGATGGCCCACCCAGTAATTCCATTTGTTCGTTACCGACTTACTTTCATTTTTTTAAATAAATTGCTGAACATAACATTTTAAAAATTGTTTTAAAGTCGATATCGAAGATCCTATTACAAACTTTACGCCCTTATCCCCACCAATGTTTACGCAATGATATCGTGCAACGTAAATTGTTTGCTTTTTAATTGAAGTGAGGAAAATAATGAGTAAGGTAGTAATTTCCCCCTGAAGACTTAGTCACGCCTATGGTTGGTAGTGAATTCTTGTAACCATCAGGCAGATACGAGGAGTTTTCATTCATAACTCGCCGGTAGAGACCACCGGTTCATTCAATTATTACTCGCTGCCGAAAAGCACGAGTAGTCTGGGGTCCACAGTAGATTTTGCTCGACACCTGCCGGCATTCTCGTGTGTTGCTTGAATCTACCTGCATTCCAGGGGCCCAAATCAAAGCTTTTGCGGCCCACACTCTGGCTGCACCTCATTCTTCGTCTGCTAAGTTTAAAATTTGAAAGTGTTTCCGTTGTTAGAAATCCATGTAGTTATATTTCATCGGTGTGCTGTTTTTGTAAATAAACTGACTACCCTTTGAACATTTTTGAAATGGATAAAAAAGAAGTGGTGGCGGCTTTCATAGTGATGATCATAGTCAATCAATGTAAGTGACAGATTTGTAATATGATTTTTTTAATACATACCTAATCGTCTGTAAAATCGCGCACTTTCACAGTGTGTCATCGTGTGCGTCTATTTCAAAATATAGGAAGTATAGTGTAATAATAGCACACCTATATTTCCTTACAATGCATCCGTCAACAAAAATTTACAATAAGTCGATACCATGTGGATACACCTAGCCCATCTTAATCAGTAATCACACAAAGTTTTTAGAAAAAAAATATTTATTTCTGTCATAGGGAAAATTTTTAATTACTGTTTTTTTTTAGATACAAAAATGTATTTCAATAGAACTGCATGTAAATTAGAAATAAGATTTGGAAATTATTTTTTAGAACAGTCTGACAATTTGAAAAAAGCACGTTTATAGATTGGAGTATTTAAAATATTCAATTATTTTAAAATAATGTCGAATCGATACATGAGTAAAACAAGTTTTTTTATGTATGGTTTTAACGCACTACACATTAGTCATATCTTACGAAGAAATTGGATTTATCATTTCTCCTTTGTTAGATTCTCTTCTTATCTAATAAATAATCTTTTCTAATAATATAACATATGCAAATTACATCTTTTGTTGGCTAAATAGAAGTAAACCTCGCTCTGAGTTGGCAAAATGGGATTCAAGAGCAATTTTTACAAACCCGAAACCAACCTTGGCATAATATTGTAACAAAATAAGAAAATTTCACTTGATATATTAATTGTAGAATATTCCACCTTGTATGTGAGATAGAACAATACTGTTTGTTAAGGTGTGTTAAAAAAATACTTTAGAAAACGTGAAAGTTTTACAAATGAATGTAAATACCTAATGTGAGATTTTACCATCAGTAAACATTTAGTTCAAGCAGGCGCTGTATCTTGAGGAGCTTTTAAACAATATCCCATCCACTAGACGTAAATTTACAATGTCATTAATAAACGAATAAATTATTTTAACACATGTGTAGTAAAATTAAGTACTATACGGTTACTGTCTTGATCCACTGGTCAATAAGGTTTTCGGAACAGAGATGATTATAATCACTTCCTATTCCGCAAATAAAATTTGCCCACCTAAGATATTTCAGCTATACGCTTTCTACCCTCGATTATTAATTTTATAACTGTCCACGTTCTAATAAGTATGTTGTGACGTTACTCATGTAGGTGGCATTTAAAGAGAGCATTTATTCTTCATTTCATTTATTTCAAAAAGTTGTCGTACACAACGTTTTCAAACGTCGAATATGAATAAATTCCGTTATTTTTTCTTCAGATACTTACGTCTATACTCTTTAAATGACCTCAAATAAAAAATCTAGAGGAGTCAAATCAGGTGACTTTGGAGGCCACCTGAAATGACGTTTTCTTCCAATCTCTGTTGAAGGTAATTAGTTGTTATTCTTGAATTATTAAATGTTTTTAATTTGTGAACCTAGACATCTGAAAATAAAATCCTTCCCCAAAAATTATTGTTTGGCCGCATGTTATTCTGTCCATCCTAAGTTCGTGATCATTTTCGTACAAGTACTGGTGCAATTGGTGTTTAGAAGATTTATAGTTATATTTATGCAAAATTCGGCTTATTTTTTGGTGACTGGTTTCTATTTCAAACGCAATTTGTCTTTAAAAAATATTTTTTTTCAATTTCCACTCGAGCCAAAACATTCATTTCCGTTTCTTCTCCAATAATTCTTCGGAACTGATTTTCAATAAAGGGCTGGTAGTCGCCAGTTCATTTTTTCTACATTCGCCATAAACCATAAATAACTAACATGTCCACTTTTTCATCCCTTGTATAAATTTGCTGCATTTTGAACAAAATTAACAAGAATTTTAAACAACTTTTAAAGATAATAAAAACGCCGGTAAACCAACAAATGTTTGATAAGCTAAATATTTAGTTGTTTTCAAAGACAACTTAGTATAAGGGTTATAGTGAGTCTTACAAATAAGAGGTGAATGAAAATATCTTACAGAGCATATTTTTTTTAAATTGTAATTTGGGTAGCTAATACTAGAAGTTAGTAGTAGCATTTTTATTTATTTTTACTGAAAATATACCCTGCGCCCCAACGTCCCTTTGGGAAACATGCCTAATGACAAATTGATTCTCTCGACACTAGGTGTGAACATTACACTTCAATTTTCAAGTCGCTTTCATTAAATTGTTTTCATATAATTTACTTTTATCATACAACATAATGATGTGTATATACCTATATATATATATATATTTTTTTTGAAAAATAGTTTTTTGTCTTTCTCTCTTCACTCGTACAGCGTATACTTACTAAAATTAATTTTACTAACTAGTTGCAGATCTTACAGGATGTAATTAGTTTTGTTTTAATTCGTTTAATTCGAATTAACTTATTTAATATCCTATCAGTTATATTTTCATAATTATTAAATGAAACAATGTTTCCTGTGAGAGCTAAAAATTCTGTATATAGCATTCCTATGTTTAGGAACTCCTAAAAAAGTTAAATAAATGTTTTATTACGTATACTTATATATTTGGTCAGCATAGTATATTTTTGAGAATTAAAAAAAAAATCTTTCATGATAAAGTTTTTAAATAACGTCGCTGACGTCGTCTATGCATAATATCACATCGTCGAATTCACTTCTTTATCCTTCTGTATAAGAGAATTCCTCTTTTATACAGAAGAATGAAGAAATGGATTTGACGATGTGATATTTTGCATAGACGACGTCAGCGACGTTATCTAAAAACTTGATCATGAAAGAATACCAATTTGATTAACATTCTGATCAAATACTTGCACAATTTCCTATATGTAGTGCCACTGAGGTTAGGTATATACAGAGGACACAATGGTTCTTCGGCGATAGGAAATTTGAGCGCAATTTACATTTACCCATCCCAGTATTATAAACCAGTGTTGCCAGATCTACTTTATTCGATTTAATTGACGAAAATAAAATAAAATTTGTTTTTAAATTTTATAAGAACTATGAAATAACTATTTTTAGTTCATTTGCTTTCCCAGCTTTCCAAAACATGAATATGATTTACGTTTTAAAAAATGAAAATGGTTTGCATAATAAATAAAATTGTAGGAATTGTAAATCATCCCTTGGGCATTGTAAATTCTCCTAGTAGTTCCTAGTATCGAACAATTTCTGCATCGTGTGTATAGTGGCCAATAACTTTCATATTTGTTCGCAGTCGGCAATGTCCCATCTCAAATTTCACCCATGACTTTTTGTCTTTTCATGGTACTATACGTCATCAGAAATACTACTACTAATAGCACAGTCTTTATATTAATAGAAAAATATACCGCGATTAATGAATAATTATGAAGTGAGTAATTATATTAATATGTATAAAAGAAGGTCAGGCATAAAGTACAAAATTACTTGAATAATAAAAAGTAACAGTTTTTCTTAATTATGGTCAATTAAAGATTTTATTCTTACCTTACATTAAATAGATAAAATCAAAACATCCAACGTTATTATCGCTATGCTATAGTATATAAATAATAATGAGAAATGTTACAATGATGTGTTAATTAAATAAAATAAGGCTAAGGCTGTCCGTACAAAATATTGCTACCAAAGGATTCATCTCAATTAGTTTCATTAAAATCTATATGTTATTCCTTAATCATCTTCTATTGTTTTAGATCGCTAAAATTATTATTCAACAATTTGTGACTCCGCTAGGTAAAGCAACATCCGCGGTACTTGGCGTTCTTCAACTTAGGGAAAGAAAAAAAATGTAAATCCAATTGAGTAGATTACTGCAGGAAAGATTTCTTACGTTATATTCGAAAAAAGTCTATTAAAAAAATTATTTTTTGATTTATAATTGCAGTTTTTTTCTATAATCATGTGGGAGATAAATTTAAAAAATCATTAAACTGATTGAAAAAAAAAAAGTTTTGCAAAAATTTAACCGTTTTCAAAGAAGTTAAGTATTATATAATTAAAATTTCAGGCAGTCATCCAGTTAATTGACATAGTTACCTAGTAACGATATTGAAATCGTTGCAAAAATTAACAAATAACAGAATGAAACGCATTCGAAGTGACTTTTTGAAGGTTTTGCGACAAGATTTTTAGTTACCTACCTACTTCCATTTATTCTACCAACACGCATTTTCATAAATAATTGCTACTTTTTTCCACGTGCTAAATGCCCTGTTTAAACCTTCTTTGAAAAAATTTAATCGTTTGGAAAAGGATAAAAAATTCTCACCGAATTTTGAACACTTTTGTTAGCATATCTTTCAAGGTAGAACAAACGAAATTAATATTCAGATACCGTCTTTGTTTATAGTTAGAGATATCATTTTTGTCACCGTGCGAATAAGCTTACTCAACTATTTAATGTAATATATACCTGTTGATACCAGTGCTTATGTAAGCAACACTTTATATTTATCTTAATTCTTATTCAGATATTCATAACTCGACAGTGAAATTCCCAAGTTGTTTTATCTTCAATTAAAAACTGGGAAGTAAATAATATGACCACTAACTCATAGACCGTGCAAGGTTACTTATAAAACTATATTACAAAACTCGGGTTTTTTCTTCGTTTGCAAAATTAACATTACTTCAAATTTAAAATTGGTGTGACACGAAATTCTGAATGAACAACTTTCTATTTTTGTCTATCATATTTGTGACAAGCAATCCTCCGCAACTCTATGACTGTGATTCGCTTTTTGTATCAGCCACCAATTCAGCCAATATGTCACCTTAAGACGTACTGCGGTGTTAAAGAGGTATCTGCAATTTTATCGACTTTCAGATAATAGTGCCAACATTTAAAATAGACTATTTCTGCTCTTTTGTTAAGAAAGAAAGACGAATTTTGCATATTGAAACACACTGTAAGAGTGTCACATTGTTTCAAATATTTCGCTTTGTCCAAGTCATTAAATTTTATGTTACTAATTTAAACACCCAAATTCCAAAGGGCTATCTATCATTTAGACATTTGGGAATACAATTTCAAAAAAATACAAGGGAGAAATACTTATGTTGTGTATACAGAGTGTTGAAAACTCTCCTAACAAACGTGATTTTATGTCAATGCTTACGTGTTAGGCTTTCAACCATGGGATCCCGGGTTTGAATCCTGGCTAGGGTATGGATGTTTAGTGGCGTTTTTCATGTGTTACCGAGTTGGTAGCAGTGGACTAGACGAGGTTATGTGAGAGACAACACGTCTAGTCGCTGTACCACTTCTGAGTTCGAGTCTCAGCTGTGACAGATGGCAATGTCGTAGGGAATGGTCGCTGTATAACTGTCTATGTATATCTGTAATTGGGAACATCGTTCCTGTAAAGTGGTGAGTAAAAAATAAAAAAATCACATTATCCAAAAATGCTTCCTAACAGAACTGTATTAGTTAAAAAAGTTTAGGCTTAAAGAGTTGTATCTGTTATACGACTTTTGTAATTGTATCGAAAAGTATCTTCGTATTCCTTTCATTGAATAACCCCTTTTATCCCTCTATCGTAATATAATAAAGCGCTAGGTATAACGAATGATATTATTTTAAAGGCCCTTATAAATTATGTACGAAATTACGAAAAATAATCACGCATTTTTAGGTTGTTTTACACATTGTTGAACCTAAGCTTACGATTATGTTTATGAAATTCCCAAGTATCAAAATAATGTAAAAAGATTTTATTCAGTCAGATTCACACGTAGGATTTAAATTTACTGATAATTATCTCTAACATAAAAAGCAAGAAAACAATATACCAAAAAAATTAAACAATAGATTAATTTACATAATTTATATTATTTTACCAGTTATACAATAGGATGGACGTCATTTTTGGTTACACTATGGACAGTATACGTGTTTATTCCAAGTGTGTTAAATTAATTGAAATACCTGTAATATTGTAATTTTCACAATATAATTGCAATTAGGTAGGTATTATTATGTGCCAACGGATTCCTTCATGCAAACGTATTATAGTTTTTGTTTGCCCACATTTTCAGTGAAACATATTGAGAAGTAATGGTAATATCACTGAATGGACTGATGCAGAACTTATAAACATAGATAATAATTTTTCTAACTTTAGATTATTAACAATGAGCGATCTACAGGAAATTGTATCAGATTTATGTAATAAGACAAATGTGCATGATGTATTATGTGCTAAAATTGTTAAGAGTTCTTTCGATGTCATTGAACATGATGCCTTACACTTGGTAAACATCTCATTACGAACAGGAAAATTTCCAGATAATTTGAAAACTAGTACAATAACACCCATACCAAAAATAATAAATTCAAACGAAGCTTGTAACTTCAGACCGATTAATACTTTGCCAGTTATAGAAAGGCAAATATACAACTCTCTGAATATTTTAATAATCAGTAATCAGTCTGGTTTTAGAGAGAATCACTCGTATGAGTCAGTATTACAATTAACTATATCTAATTGGATTAACCAGTTTGAAAACGATCGATATAACCTAGCTGTATTTTTAGACTTCAAAAGCGCTTTCGAAACTATCGATAGACTGACTCTTAACAAAATTAAAGTATTATGGAATAGATACCATAGTATTAAACTGGTTTGAGGACTACCTGAATAATAGATACCAAATTACAAAAATTAACAGTAGACTTTCTAATCCTCGTAAAAATAAATTCGGGGTGCCTCAGGGTAGTGTTCTCGGACCTATATTGTTTATAATGTATTTAAATAATATTGTTAAATTTATGTCTTGTGACTTTTAAATCTATTTGCAGACGATAACTTAATTGCTGTAGTTGATAATAATTGCGATGATGCCGTAATGAGGATGAGTACTACTGACTAACTGAATACTAACCAAAATTGAAGAATATTTAGCGATAAACAAACTCAAACTGAATGTCAACGAAACAAAGGCAAAATTTTGACTACGAAATTTCAGTATGATAACATTACTAGGAAATAATAAGTTGGAACTGATTATATAATTTAAATATCTCAGAGTAATTATTGATAATACTCTAACATTTAAACATCACTTATTCAACCGCACTTCGATTATTGTGCAAGTATTTTATACCCTTTGAACAACAATTCAAAGAACGCTTTACAAAAATTACAAAATCGAGGCATGAGGATAATTCTGAAATGCAGCAGATACACTCCAATTAGTTTATGGTTAGATGTTCTTCAGTGGATGATAGTTTCCATTAGACTAGTTTATTTTTCGATGATATTTACTTATAAAATAAATCTCAACTTACTCCCAGCTTATCTGAACCGATTTATAACAATAAATAAAGAAATCCATTATTATTATTATTATTATTATTATTATTATTATTATTATTAGCCGTTACTCGAGTCCGAGTATAAAAATGTTACAGTCGATAAATTGTGTACAATAAAAAACAAGTAAAAGGTATAGTCTATTGTAATTCCCATTAATCTACGGTGCACACGACTATGGCTATAGAGGCCAATTCGGGAGAGCACATGTCGAACGCAGTAGGACAAACATAGACCTGGTTAGGTCTTGGATTCGGCCTTCTTGCAGCAACATTTCCTTGATAGCTGGCCACAACCCCTCGCCATTCGGTTCTGTCCGCTGCAAGTTGTTCCCATTGCTCGTCTGGAATACCGCAGGATTTTAGATTTTCATGGAGAACGTCTTTGAACCTCTTTCGTTGACCGCCACGCCTTCTTCTACCGCTTAGCAATTCACCATAAAGTGTACATTTAGGAAGGCGGTTATCATGCATACGATGAACGTGACCTGCCCATCTTAGGCGTGCTCTTGAAATAAGCACCTCAATTGGAAGGCTGTTTGCTCTCCTGAGTACTTCCACGTTTGATATGTGATGGAACCAACGGATTTTCATCATACTTCTGAGGTGTCTTTGCTGAAAACGTTCTAATTCTTTCACATGACGACGGTAAGTGACCCAACTTTCACATCCATATAGCAGTGTTGGAATGACAACTGCTCTGTAGACAGCCATTTTCGTTGACAAAGCAAGGCCGTGGTTGTCAAATACTCTCTCTCTAAGTCCCCAGAGTGCTCTAGATGCAGCGTTAGTTCTATTGCGAATCTCGCTGTCCATGTTTGCTTTATCATTAACAACGTTGCCTAAGTAATTCAACTGATCCACCACTTCAAGAGAATTTCCGTTAAGTGTAATGTCTATTTGGTTCACTTGATGAGGAGTTGACATAATCTTAGTCTTTCCAATGTTGATTTTAAGTCCCAAGGAATCATAGCTCTGGGCATACACATCTAAAAGTTCTTGAAGCTCTTCCGGCGTAGAGGCTAAAAGTGCACAGTCATCCGCATACTGGAGATCACAAATGAATCGTGTGCGTGTCTTCGTGAAAGCTCTAAAGCACCCTATGTTAAAGAGACCGCCATCAAAACGGTATCTGAGACCTATTCCTCTGACTGTCAGTTTGTTGTCAACAATAATTGTTAGAGCAGTGGTAAACAAATTAAAGAGTAGGGGTGCCAGGACACATCCCTGCCTAACTCCAGTGAGGGTTTGGAAAGGTTCGGTTGCCTCATTATTATACATAACCTGGGCGTTGTTGTTTGTATGTAGACTGCGACATACTTCCACAAATTTTCTAGGGATACCTAAGCGGAACATAATTTTCCAGAGCACTTCCCCCGTCCACGCCTTGGTTAAATCAATGAAGGCCATGTGAATTTCTCCTTGATGTTCGAGTGCTTTTTCTTGAAGCTGTTTAAGTGTGAAGATTAAATCCGATGTGCCTCGGTTTGGTCTAAAGCCACTCTGTGTTTCAGGAAGTAACTTTTCCATAACAGGTGTTAGCCTATTTGCCATCGCTTTAGTGAGTATCTTCCCTCCAACAGCCAGAAGAGCTATACCCCTGTAATTTCCACAGTCCGCAGCGCTCCCTTTGTTTTTGAAGAGGTTGATTAAAAGTGTATCACGAAACTCTTGCGGGGCTTGACCATCCCACACGACATCAAACAGTTTTTTGAGGTAGGGTATGAGCTCTGACGACACAGCTTTAAAGATCTCAGCTGGGAGTGAGTCGGCGCCGGGAGATTTGTTATTTTTTAGCTGCCCAATGGCGGTTAAGATCTCTTCCGTTGTTAGTGGTTTATCTAAGTCTTCGAAGGTGTCATATTGAGGGATAAGATTTATAATATCGTGATCGGCTTGACTTTGCTGGTTAAGAATGTTAGAGTAGTGTTCCTTCCATCGGGCTCGTATTTCCTGGTCTTCTTTGAGGAGATTTCCATTTAAATCTTTAATAGGGCACATATTTTTCCGACTGGGGCCGTACACTGCTTTTACTCCTTGAAAGAAATTCCTGTAGTCGTGTGAATCGGCGTACCTTTGAATTTCTCTGGCCTTGCTTGCCCACCACTTGTTCTTTATTCTTCTGATTTCGCGTTGCGTTTCATACTTAGATTGGGTAAAAGCTTCTGCTTTTGATGAGTCGTTGGGGTGGTTGAAAGAAATCCATAATTCTCAAACAAGAAACAATAACAATTTCCACGCACAAACAGCTAATTTCCAGAAATCAATGAATTCCCTGTCTCGCAAAGGTCTTAAACAATTTACTGAGTTACCGATGGAGATAAAAACAGCTCAGCCGCTAACAATCTTTAAAAGAAAAGTGTCTCATTTTTTATTAAATAAGGTAAATTAAGCGCACAATATTTAATGTATAGAAAATGTATCGTATTAAATTAATTATTTTGAACTTCTATAATCTTTGTTCTACTTCATACTTTTTACTTCTTAGGATGATATGGGTGTATTAGAATTTGTGTAATTACATTAATGTACTATGTAGACCCTATATTTGTATTACACTCGTATTATGACTGTGTATATACACATTTATTAAATTAAATCAAATCTTGTTTTATGTATATGTGTGTGTATATTTAGCAACTATATTCTATTATGTAATTTGATATTAATTGCGTATATTAAACCTGATCTATTTAAATAAAATTTTATTTCATACTTTTACCCATTTCTACAGCTATAATTGTTTATATCTGTACTCTGTAGGCTATTCCAAATATCCCAAATATTTTTCCTTTGACAAGACTCGATGAATAGTTTCAATTAACACCGGTCCGTTGGAACTACCCTTCAATGGCTGCTTCTCGTCTAAAACGAGAAATTTATTCTAGCATCGTATAGAGATTCAGAATGCCAAGTGCATCTTGTTTCATCTCGTGTAGTAAGCTATAGTGGAGTAAGCCAATACAGATTGCAGATTGCAATGCAGAAAGGACACCTGTTAAGCAGTCCCGGATCCTGTTTACACCATTTCCGTTCTTGTAGAGATTCCTTTGGCTAGATGCATCCGGTCATGACTCGCAATACAGGTTTAAAAAGGGTTTCAGGGATAATAGAGGACTAGTAATATTTAGGAAGCCCATGCCATTACAATTATCGGTTAATTTACGATGATTTCGAACAGGTAGAAGTAATTCAGGTAAATTGGTCCTCGTCTGACAGGTTTCTAACTGCAGCTCCCTGCAACACTTTCGTACGAGGCTACAGGGTGGAGACATATAACTATTCGCCTGGTTGTCATGCCGCTTATTGTTCTTTTAGAAGTTCAACTATAAACATTTTATTGAAAACGCACTAGAAAGTACATTTTCTTAGTATATCAGTATTTTTAGGCCTAAATATAAGACTAAAAACGAAAGCGTAAAGCGGTCACTATAAAACGTTACTTCTTTCTCCTGCAACTTTTGCGATAGAAGGCAAAAAAAAGTTATTAATATTTATTTCGAATGTATTCCTGATCAATGAATATAGTATACGACATTCGCTGTTCTATTATGTCGTCCTCTTTTGACAGATTTAATTCCTTCTCAGTTCCTAGGTTCCAAACAGTTTTTCACCCAAACCTTATACCCTTTTAATCTTAATTCTTGAACAGCTACTTTTTTATTTGTAGGTACTATTTCCGAAGCTCTGCTGCTTATCTATTCCTTCACTGTATATCTGCTTACTTGCTGGATATTTATTAGCTTCTATTCAGTTTATTTCCCTTTGGTACTAAGTATAAATTTCTGTTCGATGTAATTCCTTCTGGTTATTTTGGGTTAGGATTTTCTTACCGTGTTTATTTTCTCTTGTAACTTCTATTTCATTTATTTCTTCTGATAATTTTCTTGGTTATGATTTTATATACAAATTTGATGTACTTTGTATGCTGAACAATTTGGAACTCCGCTTCTAGAAAATTCTACTTGTATTTATACTAAATTCACAAACAAATGAATTTTTCTTGTTCTTATTGGCAACTAAATTTATTATATGTTAAATTACCACCTCGCGCCTTAACCCACTCGGCTATCGACCAGACAATTGTCGATTGACAAATTGTTAATATACTTAATTTAGTTCTCCATTGTCTAGTTTTTGACATGTCCAAATTTTTATATTTTTTCAAAAGTTAATTTATGTCAAAATCTGACAAATAAAAATGTACTTTTATAATTTTGCCCAAGCGGGTTCTTTTCAACATATAATTCATGATCAATATATGCTATTGGACCTTCTTTGGTATTTACAATAAGAAGTATTCTTCTTAAATAACAATTTTTCAGCTTGCTTTCCCTTCAGAAGATGTGTTCAATCCATTTCGAGTTCCAAAGCAAAACAAACATTTCTTGAGATGTGACCTTTCAGCAGTACATTCTATCTATCTTTCTTTTTAATTGTATGACAATACAAAATATTGCGAATTACGTAGAATAAATACTTGTATCCTTATAACTTTTTTATTATTAACAGTTCAGGTATGGCAATGCCAACATGTCAGATACTTTTTACATTCCACTTTGAACTTATTTTTTTATGGGCTTTTACATCCTAATTTTCAAACTTGCTGCTACTATAGTACGCCAAATATTTGACGAAATGCGATTTATACTGTTTCTTAACTTCTCACCTTGTATTATGAATACTTATCTAACCAAGATTGCGCTGGAGGCTGTCAGGTAGGGGTACTAACCGTAGCTACCTTATCTTTAATACCCATTTACTTAAATGGCCATTTTAAACCAGTCAGGTGTACAAATTTCTTATAATTTTTTAAGGAATTTGCTTGCGTTAAGAATTTATTACGATATCAAGTCTTAAAATAGGATTTGAGTAAACACATATTGACTGAAATCAAACTAGCTATATGAATGATAATTTTATATAATGTTTACGTAGAGTTGAAATTCACAATATTAAAGAAAGTGGTAGTAATCAGACCATAAGAGTTATGCTGATTGGAAGCAGAATGTACATGTATGTAATTACTATTAATTTGAAATTGTGAACCTCCAAAAATAAATAATGAAGTGTTTTTGTCTTTTTTATTATAAAAATATTAAACATTTTCCAATTCCCATGTAACTATAAGCAGAATATGAATTTAACATTTTTTTGTTTTTGTAAACAATCAATAAACAAAAAATCATTAAATTACACCTTGTTATAATCGCTATTGAAGTAGGTCAAAAATACATTGGGTTTCTTCATCTGTTTATTTTACAGCAACTTGTTTTAAAAAAAATAGTGGCCTTGCGATATGCTGGGCCGGATTATGACTTTTTTCGCCCATAGGCAACTATATTATAAAGTCCTTCTTGACTAATGACATTTCGCAAATATGTTTTTGTCCTTTTCAAAGCAGAAAATGATCTTTCTCCTGATGCATTTGTTATTGATCGAGTAAGAAAAATTCTTAATGCAATTTCCATATTAGGAAACTTGTTTATATAACATATTTTTCAATGATAAATACTAACATGTCTCTAACATTAACGATATTTTCTATGTTTTCAATAAAATATTTGAATTCAATACATTCCTCAGCAAAACATTTGTCCAAATTATTTGAATATTCAGCTTGCAAATTATTTGAATCATTTCTTATGTCGTTCTCATTCATAATAATTAAGTTTATTTAAAAACTCGAACTTTTTTCCTATTTCTACGTAAGCCATCAATCGTGTTTTTAATTCTTGATGTAGCATATCAATAATAGCAAGAAAAGCATTAAGTTATATCACTTTTTCCGTCGAAGTTGGTTTCTCTGCTGTAAAAAATATGAGCATATAGCCCTAATTGTAGCGCACAATGTTGCCATTGAGATTTTTTAAATTTATTTATTATTATATTATTACTTTTTTTTATTATTTAAAGTTATTTGGTTTCGAGATAAAAAATAAAACCAAAAAAATTTCACTCTTAAAATCAATGAAAATCAATCGTTTTTGTTTACATAAATTGTCATTGCTCGGCTAGATCGATTTTAGGCTCAAACGATTCCCTAGACTCTAGCGCTGCCATGTGATTGCAGGAAGTGCCGAAAAATATTCATTGTTTACAGTTATTTTAATGTAAATAAATAGCCGAAAAATTTCACGTTTTCGGTGCTTCTCATGAAAAATGTATCGAGAGATATTTGTGGAGAGGTATTTGTGGATCCCACGCATTCACCAAAAACTGTCTAGAAATAATGTTTGTTACCGCCGAGAAATCTTTTTCAAATGAAAAAAGATTCATAATAATTAGAAAACCTTGTAAAAAGTTCTGGCTGCACAAATAAAAAAACGCATACAGGTGAAATTTTTAATATCGTCGATTATTTTTGGCATTAAGGCCGAAGCCATTCAGCCAGCCACGCATTTAAATTATTGCAAGCACTAGCACACAAAAAAAGAAAAACCTACTCCAACCTACCCACACATCAGAAAAAAAAACATGATGTAATAATCACCTAAACAAAGGATATAACAAGGGTCACAAACTTCTCGTCCAGGGGAACATCGTCGATTAAAAATTTTATCTCGTCATCTTGGAATATATAAAGTTTTGGCGTCTAACTTAAGCTGTAAGTTACAGATGAATCAATTAAAATATAAAAAACAGTTTCTTACTTATTCGGCTATATATGTATATAACACATTAATTATATAAGAGTCGACTAGATTGAAAGGAAATGTAAGTCAGGATATTACTATGTAATAATTATACAGACTAGATTAGAAAAAAAACACTTTTCCTCATTCCAAGTACGGCATAATCAAGAATAATTATTTATATTAGCCAGATGGCTATCTAAATATAGATTGCTAATTTATATTTAAAAAAATCGACTACATTATTCAGAATTCAGCCGGTTTACACAGTGGACAAAAAGTGTGATATCTTGATGGATCGGGGGAATAAATTTTCAACAATGGCCCAGTTAAAACACACATGAACTCTCTTACATGAAGAAACACAGAACAGAACATTTTACAAAATTGTACTCTCGCTATACCTTAAACGGTACTGAAGGATGCAGTAGTAGTTAGTAGTAGTGGTAATTATTGGGGGAGGCCTGGTGCCTGGCAAGTAGGCCACAAATAGGCCCTTTTTTACCTTCCCCTGACGTCCCCACAACCGTTCACTCCTACTCGACCTCCTACTTCCTCTTGAAATCCTCCTAATATTCCAATGAAGGTCAGGACGTGTTTCCATTCAAGAGGGATCTTCCTCAACCCCTATCAGTGATAGGTATCTTCTGCGCCTGCAGTGGCCGGTTAGGACTCCGATCAATTGGTTCAGAGTCCTTCGGCTTCTGCCTAGTAACCAGGCCGTCGTTGACTTTTTCGGTCCCGTTACGAAGTCTCGAGCCTGTCTGCAGTCACTGCTCAGCCTCCAATGTTCCCTGAATGTTGTATGTGCCCACTCATTAAGGGCCGTAGTAACATTGTAATTTCCAACATTGGCTCCGGGCCAAGATAGGGCTCCCTGGCTCCGAGCCTAGCCAATTCATCGGCTCTCTCGTTTCCTGAGATCCCGGTATGTCCCGGAACCCATATCAGGTTCACTTCCTTGTGCCTGGCAAGTTCCTCTAGGGCGTCCTCACATTCCTGGACGAGGGGGGACCTCGTCCTGGGAGAGCAGATTTCCCGAAGTGCTGCTTGGCTGTGGGAACAAATACAAATTTTTGTTCCTTACCGTTTCTCATTTCTTCCTTATATGCTACTTTTAGGATGGCATATACCTCTGCCTAAAAGACTGTAGTGTATGATCCTAGAGCAAAGCTCTCCTGTACCTCCCTACCTTCCAGGAATATTCCTGCCCCCGATGACTGCCTCTGTCCATCTACTAGAAGGGAACTATCTATGTAGCACACCAGGGAGTTCAGGGAAAAATTAATCTTTCCTTCTGCCCACTCTTCTCTACTGGGTAGGGTTAGAGTGTACTTTCTTTCTAGGCAGAAATTGGAATTTCCTGCTCCGCCAATCTGGCGATGGCCTCATGACCCTCTGTCCTTCCGCTACATCGCGAGCTACCTAATATTAATAATAATAATAGTATAATATAATAATAATATTCGAACGTTTCCCGCCTAAATTTCTAATCTATTTGCTAGTGATTGATTGATTAATTGACGTATCATTAAGAAGTTTTAAATAATTTAATTTTTCTTTTAAAATTGCCACAGTTTTCAATTCATTTGCCCTTGCTTGTTGCCGTTGACAATAGATGTCTAATGAGAGAACCTCGGAGCGGTGCGCGGTGCAGTGTTCAGTTTAGGGGTGGGCGGTAATTAGAGTGGTGGGAGATAATTAGAGGGCGGAGCTTAGGGGTGGGACGTAAGCGGGCGGGGCCTAGGAGCGGTTGGGGTGGGAGGCAATTAGAGTGGTGGGGGTAATTAGAGTATTGGGAGGTAATCGTGGGGGCTTAGGGGTTGGGACGTGAAGGGACAGGGTCTAGGAGAGGTGTTGGGGGGGCAATTGTAGTGGTGGGAGGCAATTTAAATATAATTAAGTGGAATTGCCAGTAACAATGGGGGTAATTACTGTAAATATGGGGGAATTTGCAGTAAATATGGGGTAAATATAGCAAAAATAAGGGTAATCGCAGTAACAATGAGGGTAATTGCAGTAACAATGAGGGTAATTGCAGTAACAATAAGGATAATTGCAGTAACAATGAGGATAATTGCAGTAACAGTAAAAGTAATTACAGAAACAATAAGGGTAATTGCAATAAAAATAATGGAGATTAAAGCAATTATGTTCGCCCATCCGTCTGAAACTTTGTCCACCTGTTCGTCTGTCTACCCACCTGCTCATTGCATTGTCCTATTGCACTTTGTATTTTTTTTACAATGACATAACAAACTTTCATTCTTGATTACTTACAAAATTATTATACCTGCCTAATTTTTGTATGAGATGAGATGAACAATTGCGATCCTGCCTTTTCTTTATGATGACCTACCTGCCTTATCTTTATGCCAATCAACAATTATTTTACCTGCCATATCTTTAGAGACATCTTACGCTAATGAACCTTTTGTGCATATCTGTCTTGTCTGCAATGCATTTTCATTATTTGCCTTATGATTGCACTTCAAAGGTATGAAATATATTCGATTGGGACCTACCTGCCTTATCTTTATGCCGATCAACAATTATTTTACCTGCCTAATCCTTACGTTGTTGAACCTTTTGTGTCTACCTGCATTTCATTATTTGCCTTATGATTGCACTTCAAGAGTTTGAGCGCTCCCTCTGTAACGGCTTTAGGTACACCGCAAGTGAGGTGGGAATGAAATACTACTTATATTATGATGAGGTTAGAAATAAAAAAAAGATTAATATAATACATTCATTTTATTACCCTTAACTAAAGATATTTATATTCAAGTCTACAATACAATTGTATAGAAAATGAACATTTGCGAGAGCACAATGACAATTATGCCGTCAATGTTCCAGACATTCTGGTATTGTCAATGATTTAAGGCTAGGTAGAAGCGGTAAACAGTCTTCAAGATCTATAATTTTATTCCACTCTAGATATTGTAGTAGGAAATTCTTCTTCATCACACCTTAGCATAGTATTATAACATCGTTTAATGGTAAATTATATTGATAGTTGTTAACAGCACTCTGACAAAGTTGCTCAAGAATTAATGACAATTCTTTCAGTTGACTCCATTCTAAGCCATGATAATTCTTCTCCAACCATTGATATTGTGCCTTTTCGCCATTTGTTAATGATGAGAATGGATATGGTGGTTTGAAAATATAATGTGTTTGTTGTTTAGTGTTACAGCAGACAATTCTTTAACTATAAACTCATTGTCCTTATATTGAAAACCTTGTAAGTCAATAATCAAAGTAGGAAATGTTCACCTAGCATCAAAAAAGCCGCTCTGGACTGAACCACCCAATGCACTGTAGGTTAAATAAGCATCGTGAAGTATAAGCGCATACACTCGGGTTTGCTTGGGGAACTTCGTCTTTCGTGTTTCAAATTCTATATTAATGTCGACAGTGAATGATTTAATTGCATCTGGTTGACAAGAGCAATCAATAATAAACAATCGATTTTTTCTGAATTCGTCAAAATCCATCAAAGGTTCACCCATGTTTCTACCATAATAACTACGTTGAAAGCTCTCGTATGCATAGTAGGCCGCAGAGTCGAGTTTCTTTGCAAAATCTAAATTCCAACGTTCATATGGAAATACTTCAGCATTCAGAGATAGCCGAATATTACTAATATCTGCATGAATGAACTTTGTAACATCTTTGGTTCTGTTATTCGAAATGTCATTGTTTTGAAAACCAATAATGATGTAACGAGGTTTCCCGAGACTGCTAGCGGCTTTAACAGTCCATATGTCAGTAGTAGTATCACATAAAGTAGGCAGCTCATATAAATCCCACATACGATAAGCCATCTGAATTCTAGCATTATTACCACTCTTATTAATTCTGTTTAATATTTTAAGCCATTGTCTGTCTTCAGGAACAATATGTCTAATCTTCCACTCAATTTTACTAATTTCAAGCTGTGCATCAACTTCACCAATATAACAGTCGTTGAAGGACCGAGCTATGATTAGAATTAATACTTGCTTTGGATTTAAAATACCTTTGGTGTAATCTTCAGCAAAACCCATGAGGTATTTAAGAGGAAGTCTACCACTGAACACGTGACTGGTACTAAAATACCCTGCTTCTGTTGTGTGAGTCCCCAACCTGTAGTCATTAGTGATCGGAGATGTGAGTCTCTATATGATACCATAGTTTTCATTGCTGTAGTGATTCGAGGCTTTCTAACGACGGCCACTTGCTGTCCACCTATTTCATATCTTATCTCATCGAATAGATAGGCTAGTGCATTATTAAATAAATAACATGGTATGGTAGCATCCTTAGGTGTAAATTTTGCTTCTATATAAATGTAGCTCTCTGCAACGTCAAGTATGAGATTTTGAAAATTGATAGAAATGTGTATTTCATCAGAGTTTTTATAATATTGCGAACCATATGGTTTATATGTATGCTCATGTAAGCTACCAATTGACTAGCCATATACAGGCTCGTCGAACACTTCAAGTTTTTCCCTAGATGTAATTAGTACCATTGTTAATGTATGATGCTCAATTCTAGCTTTACAATAATCTTCTCACCTCGAAAATTAACCTTTGTCATCCAATATGCTTAGTGTGATGTTATCGATATACTGACGCTCTTCAGGTGTGACGGGTAAATATATAGTCCGGCTCCCTAGAAAGTTTGTAACCGGGTTTAGCATCTATGTCACATTCGAATAGGATATGGAATTCAAGGGTAATCAAATAGGCTCCAGAAATAATGTTACAATCCACCATTATCATTCTCACTTTCATATTATTAACAGGGAGTGTTGATTCATGGTTCTTGTTTGGATGTAAATATATCGATTCGAATCCCAATAGACTCCCAATAGCGTTTGGTTCTGTAAAATCAATGCCATATTTTGACCAAATTTCACACTTCAGCGTGTTATTGTTAACTCGTAAATCTTCATTCATTTTTATCATTCGGCATTGCTTTTAGTATTGAGCGATATATTTCATCAACTTCATAGACTCCGCATAGTATATGGAGAACTGTGAGGGCCACTTTCGATCCAGTTTTATAACAAAATCAATTTTTTTTTATACATTTATTTAACGTCGGCCTATTTCCGCTACTGAGGCGCCTGTAGACGAACTACCCCCAACCAGGAATTTTGCCGAACCTCTTCCCTTAAGAAGAGTAGGGATCTTTTACTTGCCTAACATTTAATAGACAAGGGACCGACGGCTTGACATCCCCTCCGAAGGATGGTATATCTCCTATACAACCCTCGCCTATGGTTGTATAGCTTCCGCGCATACACTGATATACAAGCCGCTGGAAGATGTGTGAGGCAAGAACGTGGTTTCCGTTGGAATGGTCACCCATCCAAGTACTAACTGCGCCTGTCGTTGCTTTACATCGCATACCGAAGTATGTACATAGTAAAGACGCACCTACGCTCGCCCCCAACAAAATCGATTATTCTTCTCGTCTACATTGACTATGGAGTTGTAAGATAGAATCCAATCAATCCCAGTCCATATCGGCTAGCAGTATTTAATTCAATGGGTGGATAAAGTTCGGCACTGAGCACGCTTGAATGACTCGATAATGTGCGCGACATAATTGACATTATTTGAACATTGTTGCATGAATTTATGGTAGCCCATCCTCCCTTGGTAAAAAAATACAGTGCCATAGGATGGATAAATGGACATGAGCGCTGGCGGACCAACTGTTGGACCATAATTGCTTTAATCACCATTATTTTTACCCCCATTGTTACTGTAATTACCCTTGTTACTGCAATTACCCTCATTGTTACTGCAATTACACTTAATTATAAATAAATTGCCTCCCACCTCGCTAATTACTCAATCACGTGACCTTGACTCCGCCATTTCAATTACCTCCCACCACTTCAATCCTCCACCACCACCACTGCTAGACCCCGCCCTCTAACGTCCCGCCCCCTAATTACCTCCCACAACTCTATTTACCCCGCACCGCTCTAATTAATACACCACTCTAATTACTACAGCAATTCAATTACCTCCCACCACTATCATTATCCACCACCGCTCTAATTACCCCCACCACTCTCATTACCCCCCACCGATAAACTGAACACTGCATCGCGCACCGCTCCGAGGATCTGTCATTAGACATGTACTGTTAACTTAGACATTCTCTATATGTTGCCTCAGAATTCCTGTTAAATTAATATGTTATAACCTCATTTCCTTAAGAGATTTTAGTTTCATTCACGTATATTAAAAGCTACTAAGATTTATGGTGTATTTAATAAACGAGTTATTGTTTTATTGTATACTTTGAGAAGAGACCGCTTTCTTAGGAGGAGAATGTTTTTACAAGAGGATACAGGAAATCTATATATGTATTTTATAAAGCAATTTTAAAACCATTTGAAAGCTTCATAGTTTTATAGTTGCTTGAATTGATCAAATTTGCATTCGAAGGCTTTTAAAAACCAAACTGTTTTGTTAATTCCAGAAAAGTCCAAAAAGTTTTATGGTCAAGTTTTAAGTTATATTAAAAGGCTTTTAAATCACAGCATTTAAATTGTTAGTTGGATACACAACGACCATTCCCTACGACATTGTCATCTGCCGCAGCTGAGACTCGAACTCAGGAGTGGTACAGCGACTAGCCATGTTGCCTCTCACACAACCCTGCCTAGTCCACTACTACTAACTCGGTGACACAATAGAAAAGCCACTACACTTCTATACCCTAGCCAGGACCCGAACACGGGACTCGTTGGTCTCAAACCAAACGCGTAAGCATTGAGTCAAAGTTCAGCATTGAACTAAATATTTTTCTATAATATCTACTTATCCGAACTATTAATTGCGTTAATAAAGTTCAGGATTCCAGACAATTCCATATAAGGCAATCATTTGGATAGACTGACGTCACTAAAAGTGGTTTTAAAAGCGATTTATTAATATTGTCTGAAAGTTATTTGTGGCATTCTATGAATATTCTTTCCTATTATTTGGGTTTTCTACCACACGTATTGTTATCCTCTTCAAAACAAATCACCGAATCTACAAAATAATAGAATTATTGGAAAAAAGCCTCTGCGCCCGTGACGTTTACGCCAAAGGAAAAGTAGATTACTTTCCGAAACGTCAGCAAAATACATTATTTCTGTGTTTATTCCGATTTATATTATTTGCAAAACATAACCTCTGACTTTTCCTTTGGCGTAAACGTCACGGGCGCAGAGGCTTTTTTCCAATAATTCTATTATTTTGTAGATTCGGTGATTTGTTTTGAAGAGGATAACAATACATGTGGTAGAAAACCCAAATAATGCGATTTATTAAGTTTGAAAGTTTGATACCGTTTTTTGGTCCACCTTGTAAGAAGTCTCTGAGTTAGAGGATATCGCACTGGAATTCCTGTTTGAATTCTGTAATACCTTATTTGACACGCATAAATTAGATGCGATGCGCCTACCTCATCCTTGCTCCCTCTATTTTTGGACAGTACTCAGATTCCAGACTAGGGGCATTGTTATATTTGGAGTAGCGATTACTGTGTGGGACGAAAGTATAGGACTAGTTTGAAAAACAAAAAAAATTTAAAAGAATATTGTATGTACAAGGAAACATGGTACCTACGAAAACTGGTTCTGCCAACTCATTTGATTATCGTTTAGTATTTGTTATATAATTATAGTTGTAAAAATATATAACAATGAGTAAATTGTGTGAAAACAATGTTTGTACGGTAACTTGTTACGGTAAATACTTTCATAGTGTGTGAACATAATTGCTTCTTTAGTAGACGTCGTTTTAATTATAAATTGTTTTTATTACTCGGTTTATTTCTTTATGTAAATTTCGTGTTAGCTTGAAATAAAATGCCAAATAGAGAACGGGTTTGGTGCAAATATATTTCCATATTTTTTTACAGTTTTTCAATTTTTATATCGACTCATTGTTTAAAAATAATTATAAATAATTATAAGTTGCGACATTGAAATAATTTTGGTCATCACCAGTTTTATAAAAATAATTATTTTCGTTGCTCGAACTGAACTTCAGTTCAGTTCAGTTCGAGCAACGAGAAGCAGCAGTAGGCAGCTTTCAGTGAGAACCTGAAGATGGCAGATGAGATTCTGCCGAAACGTCGTTTAGACAAACGTGACTCCTGGAGGAGTCGATCATCGACGCGGGAGAGCACCCGGAAGTACAACAACACTTCATTTAACACCCGCGAAAACCTAAAAAACAACATATATATATATATATATATATATATGTTATAGCTCGCGTTTCGTAGCTAAGTTTTTAAAAACAATTTTATTTATTTGCAGAGAGTCGACGTTGACTCTTAGAAATAATACAGTAATAAAATGTAAGTATTTAATTTGAAGTGAGTATGATAACTAACTACAGAAATGTCTCGCGGTTCTATTTATGACATTTAGATGCAGTGTCATCTAAATGATGAACAAAGAAAAGCAAGCAAGCGATTCAGCATAATCGTGAGAGGTTAAAGTGTAATATAATATGATACTTTGTAAGCGATAAATGATAGCGGGAATTTGTTATCTGCACGTAGCTGAAATATGATATTATATGATAATATGAAATGAAGCAAAAGTCACGTATCGTCTTGTATACAGTGGCTCAAATACTATATAACAACTTCCCCCTTAACGAAAAAGTTGCTGTTATACAGGAACTTTTGAAATTGAAGAGATAATAAAATAGTGAGTGAATACAATACAAAATAATAAAGATAAAGGTAAAAATATACAAAGGTTAAGTTAATAATGCGAATGATAAATCACAAGTGAAAGTCTATGTTAACTCGATGTCATCTCCTTCTTGGGGTCTGATAACGGGTCGCTTTCTTGGAGGGATGAAACCGGGAAGTTTCATAAATGGTTTGCTTCGTCCTGCAGAGGGTGAAGGGGCGTCATCTGTAGAGTGTTGGATTTTCAGCATTCCACGTCGTCTTTTCGTACACTTACAGAATATGTAAAGTAGAATTAGGGAAACAACAAATGTGATTGTAAAGTACGTGAACCAAGATACATGTTTTAATATATGATTTGCAGGAAACAACTACTCAGCGGGCAAATACCCCGACCTGCATTGAATTACACCTTACAAATCATTAAAGAATGGTAACCAATATCATTTGTCAACTCCCTGACCAGACATAGACCGGTTTCGAACTTATTAGTTCTCATCAGTATGCCATAGGTCATGGAGCAGACAAATGATAGTGGCCAACCTGCTAGTTTTATACAAACTATAGTAAATTGAGTAGTGGTGAGAAGTAAGTGAAACCTCTCAAATGGTCAATTGCTACTATACACCATAGATGTCTCTATGGGCGTATAGCGACTTGCGATTCTGCAAGTACCTGAGAGCGGCGACCTTTCAGTCCTAGGTGGACTTAACCTACTGTTATAATATATGATTTGCAGGAAACAACTACTCAGCGGGCAAATACCCCGACCTGCATTGAATTACACCTTACAAATCATTAAAGAATGGTAACCAATATCATTTGTCAACTCCCTGACCAGACATAGACCGGTTTCGAACTTATTAGTTCTCATCAGTATGCCATAGGTCATGGAGCAGACAAATGATAGTGGCCAACCTGCTAGTTTTATACAAACTATAGTAAATTGAGTAGTGGTGAGAAGTAAGTGAAACCTCTCAAATGGTCAATTGCTACTATACACCATAGATGTCTCTATGGCATACTGATGAGAACTAATAAGTTCGAAACCGGTCTATGTCTGGTCAGGGAGTTGACAAATGATATTGGTTACCATTCTTTAATGATTTGTAAGGTGTAATTCAATGCAGGTCGGGGTATTTGCCCGCTGAGTAGTTGTTTCCTGCAAATCATATATTATAACAGTAGGTTAAGTCCACCTAGGACTGAAAGGTCGCCGCTCTCAGGTACTTGCAGAATCGCAAGTCGCTATACGCCCATAGAGACATCTATGGTGTATAGTAGCAATTGACCATTTGAGAGGTTTCACTTACTTTTCACCACTACTCAATTTACTATAGTTTGTATAAAACTAGCAGGTTGGCCACTATCATTTGTCTGCTCCATGACCTATGGCATACTGATGAGAACTAATAAGTTCGAAACCGGTCTATGTCTGGTCAGGGAGTTGACAAATGATATTGGTTACCATTCTTTAATGATTTGTAAGGTGTAATTCAATGCAGGTCGGGGTATTTGCCCGCTGAGTAGTTGTTTCCTGCAAATCATATATTATAACAGTAGGTTAAGTCCACCTAGGACTGAAAGGTCGCCGCTCTCAGGTACTTGCAGAATCGCAAGTCGCTATACGCCCATAGAGACATCTATGGTGTATAGTAGCAATTGACCATTTGAGAGGTTTCACTTACTTTTCACCACTACTCAATTTACTATAGTTTGTATAAAACTAGCAGGTTGGCCACTATCATTTGTCTGCTCCATGACCTATGGCATACTGATGAGAACTAATAAGTTCGAAACCGGTCTATGTCTGGTCAGGGAGTTGACAAATGATATTGGTTACCATTCTTTAATGATTTGTAAGGTGTAATTCAATGCAGGTCGGGGTATTTGCCCGCTGAGTAGTTGTTTCCTGCAAATCATATATTATAACAGTAGGTTAAGTCCACCTAGGACTGAAAGGTCGCCGCTCTCAGGTACTTGCAGAATCGCAAGTCGCTATACGCCCATAGAGACATCTATGGTGTATAGTAGCAATTGACCATTTGAGAGGTTTCACTTACTTCTCACCACTACTCAAGATACATGTTTGTTCACAAATGGTTCGTTTATAAGATCATCTAGGTCCTTTGAATATTGCTCCAGTTTGGTTTTGGCAATGTCCAAATCTTCTACGTTTAGATTGTTTAACTTGAGAGGTTTTAATTTTGGTAATTTAATTTTGTCCGGCATTTGATTGCAGCACTCATAAGGAATTTGGATGGGATGAGAATTGTCTTTAATGTCTGAAAAGTCTTTGGCACTAGCTTGTATTCTGGTGATTCCTACAAAGGCGTAACATCCGGGCTGTAGTTTGACGATTGAATTTTTGTTGATTAATTCGGTTATTGAATCTCTTTTTGGACAATTGATGGTGATGTGGAGTGGTTTGGAGTTTATTATTAACCATGTGTTGTCTTCAAGTTCTTGAACGTTGTATCCTTGACCAATGATGAAGGATGTCTGGCAATTTTCGGGGAGTTTAGTCAATTGTTTCAGGATTCTGGCTTCACATATGGCATTTTGATCGATAGGGTATGCAAACAGGTTTGAGCATAGTTTCGTTCCAAAGTATAGTGGTTTGCATTCATTTAAATTTGAAATTGGTATGTACATCAAAGAATCATCGTCTCTCGCGATAAACTTTTGTGAAATAGATAAAATGTGCAGAAGGCCAGTTCTGTTATCAAGAATTGGGATCGGGTATAGGCGGAAGGTATTGTAATTTTGAGGTTCGACAAGGGGTATTTTTAGAACGAATACTTAGTTAGAATCTACTTGAAAAGCTTGTAACTCAATAATGTCTAAATACTGAGCGACTGCTGATAATTTAATAGGTAGAGGCAAATTGTTTCTTTGTAAACTCTGAGAAATCTCTTGTAATGCTGTTACTAAATGGTCAGGAGTTATTATTGACGAATGTATAATTTTTAGTCTAGCGAATGTTATGGCATTCAAAATATCGTTTAAATTGTCTTCAATGAATAAATAACTTACCATGAGTTGTTCGCAAATTTCTAAAAATCTTAATTTTGTGTGGATATTTTCGATATCCTTAGTCATATCTAGAATTGAGGTTTCGATTTCTTTGATATCCTTATTGAAAGTTTCTTCGTCGATTTGTAGTTTTTGAATAGTTGAATTAAAATTTTTGATGACTGAAGTCGTGACAGATATTTGATTTTTGATTAAATTTTCGAGTTGGTGTTCGTCATTATTTAGCTTGTTGATGCAATCAGAATAGTACTGACCATCTTCTGCGTCTAGATTTCCAGTTATCGATTTGAAAATCGTTCCGATACCGTTTAGTATTCCTCGCCTGTATCTTTTTGTGTCAAGGTAAACTTCGTTAAATTTTGATTGTATCGATTGAGAGATTTGAGTTAATAAACTGAGATGCGTTTTTACATCGCCGAAAAAGACATTCATGTAATGGTATGTTGGGTCGAGTGTGATGTAGATTTTGTCGTTTTTGTCAAATGCTGTTTTAAGAGTCGATATGTTTTTATGTACAAGTAGAGTCCATTTCTCGTTAGAGATTACTATGTCTGTGTCTCGGTGGTAGTACACTCCGATCGTGTTGTTGATTGATGTTATTTTATACTGGGCAAGTGCTGATCCGAGCAGCAGCAGAAACCTGAAAATAAATTTAATTTTCAGTATATGGTTTCATTCGGTCAAAGTTTACTTTAGTTGTTTGGTTCGTTTCGAGATTTAGTAGCGTAGCGGAATTTTGAAAAATTTCTTTAATTTCGAACGGACCGTTGAATTTATCTTGTAATTTGTTCTTTATTTGAGATTCCTTAACGTATACTTTGTCGCCAACATTATATGTGGGGCGATTTCCGGGGACGTTTTTATCAAACCGAACTTTGGCTTTTTGTTTTTGAGTTTCAGTTCGACTTCGAGCTATTTTATAATAGTGAGAAATGCGATTGTTTAAATCTCGGACATATTTAGTGATTAACTCTTTTTGATTGTATAATATTTCCGGTGGACGAACAGATGTATGACCAAAAACTAATTCGTATGGGGTAAATCCGTGAGTTTTATTTACAGAGTTATTATAACAGATTACTGCATACGGCAAAATGGTAAATGGGTGTTCATTCGGGTTTTCCGTTTTGTTAGCTCTTATCATTTCGGCCAAGGTTGCGTGAAATCGTTCAATTGAACCATTTGACTGGGGATGTCCTACACTCGAAAAAGCTAATTTTATATCGTATAATCTACACAAATCTCTTAATAAATTGTTATCGAATTCTCCTCCATAGTCGCAATGTATTCTTAATGGAGTACCATAATGTTGAAAATAAAGCAGTAGCGTATTTACTACAGATTTGGCGGATTTATCGGGGACTGCGTAAGCTTGTGTAAATTTAGTCAGTTCGTCGCGAATAGTCAGGGCATAATTGCGCGTAGGGAATTCAAATAAGTCAATGTTAATTCTTTCGAATGGTGTCTTTGGTGTTTCTGTAATTACCAGTGGACTACTTAAATTTTTTCGACAAACTTTCGTTTTTTGGCATGTTTCGCAGTTTTTGATAAAATTTTCGACATCTTTTGTTAACCCTTGCCAATTATACTTGTTTTTGATTCTGCGTATTGTCTCGTTTATTCCGCGGTGCAAATTATTTTTTCCAGTGTGATTTTGATCGAGGATTATCGGGCGTTGGTCTTCGTCGGGGCATTGCACTAGATTTTGACAAATGATTAATTTTAGGTCTTTTTCCGCAAAAATGAATGAGAGAATTTCGAGTATTGGGAGGTCCAAATTATTTTCGACATAGTAGGTCTTGGAAAGATCTAGTTTATTTTGATTTTTATACAACGTTAAAAACAAGTGGTCTATTACAGATTCGGGGTCGAAAGGTACAGCGATAATATAATAATTTCTATGTCGGGTTGATTTACTAGAGACAATATTGATTGTACTGTTGTCAAATTCGGGATTTTCTTCGAAAATATCTTCTATAATTTGGTGATGAAGATCTGTTAGGTTATTTTGCCGAAAGAACGTAATTATGTTTTTGTTTTCTCGATCTAACAATTGTTTGTTTGTAATTTCGATTTTCTATTCTATTAGGGATATTGTCTTGTATAGTCTAGAGAATGTGTCAAATTCCTGAGCGATATGTTCGTTAGTTATTTCGTTTTCGTCATTTAGGCTTTCGTCATCGTCTGTGTTTTCGTTAGCTGCTAAAATTTTAGAATAGAATTTGGAACAATCGTTAAAGTGGTTTATTTTGATTCTGGACAAGGCGTCTGCGTTTTTGTTTATTTTGCCGGGTTTGTATATGACCTCGTAGTCATACTCTTCAAGTTTGAGGCGCCAACGGGCTAATCTGCTACCCGGGTCCTTTATCGAAAATAACCAGGTAAGTGGTCTGTGATCGGTGATTAGTTTAAACTTTCTGCCAAACAGGTATGGTCTAAAATGCTTTACTGACCGCACAATAGCTGAGAGCTCTCTTTCTATCGTGGAGTACTTAGTTTCGGCATTGCATAAAACTCGGGAGGCATAAGCGATAGGTAAATCTTTACCAATGGGGCCCTGCGAAAGCACGGAATCAATGGAGAATGCACTCGCGTCTGTGGTTAATAGGAAAGGCTCGTCGAAGTTCGGGTAAATTAGTATCGGAGTTGTTGTCAAGGTTTGTTTTAAGTTTTTGAATGAATTCGTACAATCATTGTCGAAATTAAAGGGTATGTCTTTTTGTAGTAATTTGGTCAGAGGTTTTGATATTTTAGAGAAATTGGGGATAAAACGTCTATAATAGCCTGCTAAACCCAGGAAAGATTTAATTTCCTTTTGGTTTTTGGGTTTGGGCTTTACCCCGTCCTTGGTGATGAGGTGTCCTAGGTAGGCAACTCCTTTCCTAAGAAACTCACACTTGTCGGACTGTATTTTAAGGTTAGCTTTCCCTAAGCGTTGGAATATTTCATTTAGTCGGGTAATATGTTCGTGAATCGTTGGGGAATAAATGATGATGTCCATATAGACGAGGTTTTGGATACCTAGTAGGATATTGTCCATAACCTTTTGGAAAGTGGATGGGGCGTTATTAAGACCGAATGGCATGCGAAGAAATTCATAGTGGCCATTCTCTACAGAGAAGGCAGCCTTTTGGACGTCTTCGGGATTAATTTCTATCTGGTGGAACCCAGAGGCCAAATCTAGGGTTGTGAAGTATTGGCATTTTCCTAGTTGGTCAAGAAGGTCAGATATGTTCGGAAGGGGATATTTGTCGTCAATAGTCAGTTCGTTAAGTTTTCTGTAGTCGATTACAACTCGCCATTTTTGTTTGCCAGAGGCGCCAAGCTTTTTTGGGACTACCCAAACTGGGGAGGACCAGGGAGAAATCGAAGGCTGGATTATGCCTTGGCCTAACATTTTTGAAACCTGTGATTTTACCTCTTGCTTATGAATTTGGGGGTAACGATAAGATTTTGTGAATATCGGTTTGGCATTGTTGGTGTCAATAGAATGTTTAATTTCGTTTGTGAATGACAAGTTATCTCCTTCTAGGTAGAATATGTCCGAAAAATTTAGACAAAGTTGTGTTATTAAATCGGTTTCTTCTTCGTTTAAATGTTCTAAGCGTAATTGATTTTTAATTTCGAAATTCCTGTCTATTTGTTGTTGGTAGTCTGAATTTTGACAATTTAAATTAAAGATTGCCCTAAATTTTTCTATTGGTTCGAGTTTAAGGTTTGACAAATCTACAGTTTTTGGAATAGCGTTTGCGTTTATTACAGATGTTAAAAATTCTCCGTTGTTGTCTATTTTGACGATAGCGTTGGGTAAGCGTACTTTTTCGTTTTCTTGGGCTACCAGTATAGCCTCGGTATTTCGTAGGTCACATTTTAATTTGAATATTTTTTCCGTGCGCGGTTCAATGGAAATTAAGTTTCGATTTTTTATGGTGTTTAAACCGCGGGTTACGCTTGGTTGCGATGGTAAAATATCAGTAACTTTGAATATCGGTACGGTTTTAAAATTCGTCACTAATTGTTTATTCTTAAAATCTATCCTGCATTCGTAATGTTCGAAAAAGTCCGCGCCTAAAAGTCCGTCAAAGTCTATGTCTAGATCGTGAATATAAACTTTATGAGGATCACTTGTGGTAAATGATATGAGAACAGATTCATTAATATTAATCTTTTCGTTCCTTATACCTTGAACAATCACATTTTCAGGGGATCTGCGCCTGTAGTTTTCAGCTGTCCTAGGTTTAAAAACTGAAATACCGGCGCCTGTGTCTAGCAAAATTTTAAATTTACCCGTTATGTCTTTCATGTAATAGAGATTTTTTGAGTTGACAGTTAGCAATGCATGCGAAAGAATATTTACATGAATTTGTGTTCCGGGAAATTCAGATATGGGTTGAAACTGTCTTTTAGAGTCATCGTTTGGATCTGAGTTTCCAATTCTGCAATTGGTTCGGATTCCTGGTTGGGAGGATGAGTTAATTGGTTGGAACCTTGGTAAAAATCCTGAGGATTAGCGGTATAATCCTCATACTGTTCAGACTGAGAATTATAGTTCTCTGGGAAACTTTGATTGGTTTCGAAATTATAATTTTCACAATTGTCTTGTTGAAGTTGGTAATTTGGGGAGTAATCGGTAGAGTAGGTCTCATATTGATTGGAATTATCAATGTAACTATCATAAGGTTCATAGTTCAAATGATGGGCCTTTTGTTGATCGTAACGATTAAAGTTTGGATTTGGTTGGATTGCAGATGGTCTCTGCTGATTGAAATTCGGGTTTGGTCTGATGGCTGAAGGCCTATTTTGCTGTGGAAGATTAGATTGATTATTTTGTGGGAATTGCCTGTGAGTAAATTGATTATTTTGCGAAAAATTTTGGAAGTTTGAATTTCTTTGGAAGTTTGGTCTTTGAAAGTTTTGGGACGTTAATGGCATAAATTGTTGTTGTTGCCTAGTACGGCATTCACTTACAGTATGCCCAATGCGATTGCAAAATGAACACATTTTCTGTTGGAAAGTTGAAATTGGTCTCTTTTGTTGGGGAGGAATTAGGTTTTTAGCTTGGTTATTTCTTGAGAATTTTTGTGACTCAAAATAAGAGAGTTGTAGTTCTCTTTTAATTCGATTAATAGCCTCCAACATATTTTGTGGATTGCCAGCACGTATAATTTTGCCTAAATTTGGTTCTAAGCCTGTTAATAAATTATTTAGCGTCATAGTTTCGACTAAATCAGTTTGAGATTTCTTCTGTTCTTTGGACAAAGCTTGTTTTTGGATTGCGGCATGCATTTTTGCATTGTGCGTTTGCAACCGTGATACAAAGGTTAACGCAGATTCGTTAGGTAATTGATGGATGCGTTGTAGATCAGTGATTAGAGATGTTAGGTCTCTAGAATCTCCGAAGTGCGCTTCTAATAAGGATTTTATTTCTGCATATGTAGCCGGATTTCTAGAATTTATCAATTCGGCAGCTTTGCCACGCAATTTATTTTTGATATGAATAGTCAATAATAACAATTGGTCATTAATTGCCATTCCTTGAGCATATGTACAAGAATTTAAACATGTTTGTAGGTTGATGGGGTTTCCATCGAACTCAGGTATTATCGAGAATATCTCTGAAAGTTTATAAGCCTCAATTTGTTCTTCGATTTGAACGGTGGCTTCTTGTTCTGGCATTTTGTTGTTTTTAGTTACAAACTATTGAAGTTAAATTTGAAAGATTTTCTTGTCTGTTTGTGTATTAGCTGTATAATACACACAAGTACGTATTAGCATTATAATACGCTTCGGTGTCGCTTTAAAATAAAATGGAACTCGGTGAGTGTATTAGCTGTATAATACACACGATTACGTATTAACAGTATAATACGTATAAAATAAAATTAATTATGTCGTTTTGGGAATAATAAGGATAAAATTGATAGCAGAACTGTTTTGTTTTCGTTGAATGTATTAGCAGTATAATACACTTAAATAGATTGCGAAATGTGAAAAATAAAAATAACAGTAATAACGCGTGGTGATTCTTAAAATGACTTACGTAAATATCTTCATATGTAGGTTCTTTCCTCCGTCGGGTGATTGGGATCCGCCACCACTGGTGATGAAGGTCTCCTTGTTCTTGTAGATCACTCGCACTAGTTAGGCACCCTTGTTGAGATGTTCTCCTTGTTCTCGAACGTTTCACTACAAGTTAGGCTTCTTGTTCCAGGGATGTTTAACGGATCCTACCGACTGCGCCAATGTTATAGCTCGCGTTTCGTAGCTAAGTTTTTAAAAACAATTTTATTTATTTGTAGAGAGTCAACGTTGACTCTTAGAAATAATACAGTAATAAAATGTAAGTATTTAATTTGAAGTGAGTATGATAACTAACTACAGAAATGTCTCGTGGTTCTATTTATGACATTTAGATGCAGTGTCATCTAAATGATGAACAAAGAAAAGCAAGCAAGCGATTCAGCATAATCGTGAGAGGTTAAAATGTAATATAATATAATATGATACTTTGTAAGCGATAAATGGTAGCGGGAATTTGTTATCTGCACGTAGCTGAAATATGATATTATATGATAATATGAAATGAAGCAAAAGTCACGTATCGTCTTGTATACAGTGGCTCAAATACTATATAACATATATATATATATATATATATATATATATATATATGTTCCGAGAAGCTTCCGCGGTCGTTGGTATGAAAAATACTAGGTTCTCGGGTTGAACCGCGTCTGAGATTGTTAATGTCTAATTAACAATCTCAGACGCGGTTCAACCCGAGAACCTAGTATTTTTCATATATATATATATATATATATATATATATATAAACAGTTATCCCTTTAACTTTATTCTGGCGAATGCGCTGGTGTGAATATGTTTAACAACTTAGTTCTTTATTTGTAATTAATAACACGTTGAAATTTTATTCCACTTTAAGTGACTACTTTGTTATGGCAGCTCAATTTTTTTACAATTCTTTTTTCAACTTTTATCTACTTCAGATTTGAAAACAAGATTTATAAAAGGATTTAAATTGCCATTTTTAATTTCTGTACCCATCAAGCTTGCCCGGAACAGATTTAATCAAAATTAGCTTTTTACATGAACTATAAATGCGTAATTACTACTAGTTCTGGTACTGGTGGCCCTGAACCAATCTCGTTAATGTAAACGATAAGAAACCGTCTTATTTGCGTACAAAAGATATAGGATGCTATTGGATGTATAAGAAGGTCTCCTTTTCACTTAAGAACGGTTGGAATGGACTATGATGAAGCTTTTACGGTCCGATGCACCAGGAGTCAGCGACCGGTCTACTCGGTGGACCCTGGCGGAATTATTACCGCACCGCTCATTACTGTAACTACTTGTAATACAGGGGGAGAACGGTACCAGCTCGGTGTCCCCCTACACATTTTTACCTCAAAAGCTGACAGATGATTTACTGGCAAAAAAATATAATAAACAAATTTTTATGCCACGAAACAAATTCACGGTTTTTCTATATACATCATTAAATCTCACCTATCCTCCTTGGACTGTTTTAAATTAACTACTTTCTGAGTTGGGTGCGATTGCATTGAAAAAATGTGGGATATAATTTGTTGGTTCATTGTGTATTTACCAGATTGAAGGACCAATTCGTTTTCTAGCAAAAAGAAACACTGCCTTTGATTATAGTGTGGAGCTTTTGGTATATAAAATCGAAAAAATAAATCGTATAATCGAAATGAAGAATGTTTAACAGGCTTCTTAGATAATTCCAACGATTTCAAGCCAAAGCCAAAAATTCAGATTGCATTTAAAATTAAATTGTAAACTTTCCAACCACATAGTAAACCGCAAACGGTCGATGTTGGATTGAATTCTTATGGTTTAAGTTTCTAAAAAAACAGCTTTTTCTTTATTTCAAAGTGTTAAAGAATTTGTGTTGTTTTTGCCTTAAAGAACTTGCTGTTAACATTGACCGATGTTGATTGGGCGTAGGTAGAATTAAAAATATACTTCCTTAAGACTTTATTGTTATCTGACTTTGCTTTTGCGTCTAAGGTATCAGGGGCACGTACGGTATATGACGCCGTCCTAACTACACACATAATTACCCACTTCAGGTTGCAAACCAGGGTTACTTAAAATCTCAATTAGTTTCAGTCGAGACGCATGACTAATAGAGCGATTTTTATATTTATATACCTCATAATAGTCATAATATTTATATTTTCTACTTATTTACTTAGCATGGCGCTGGTGCAGCTTCTTCATTATAGGAACAACTCCATACTATACACTGCAAGTAATACAGTCATTACGAAGTGTGTATTCAGTTATAATTTGTTTATTTTATTCATCATTTCTGTTTCATTTTAACTCTGTTATAACTTATAAAAAAATTAAATCAAACGCACATGAGAGATAAGGTGATGAATTAAAACGATTACATCTTACATCATATTTTGTGTGAATTGCACAGAATTAACGAATATTACCCAAATCATGAAGCAATTTAAACTAAATATTTAAGATTGAAACAAGTTTATACCGAAAAATTAGACCTAATGACAGGCAAATGATGCTCAAAATAAAAATATAAAAATCTGTTATGAATAGTTTGCTTAGTTTAAACATCATTTTATAGTCTGTTTCTTGAATATTTTATGAATATAAATTTGGTGTACCCGCATCTGGGCTGATCTAATCTGAACATCTAATTATTGATTTACTTCTGAGTCAGCTCATCAGCTCAAATGTTTGATTTGTATTTAAAGGCAATCTGATATTGCCACATTAATTGATCACTTGAAATATAAATAATAGGATAACATTAACACAGAGTGAAAAAGAGCTTCATTTTTTTAGCTGTTCGGCTGAAATGCACTCTAAAATTGAGGAGTTTACATGTATCCTATTCCATTTCCTAATCATATTGTATTCCTCTCTACCTTAATGACGCGAAGTTTCGACGTGATCATACAGCTGATGATGCCCTTTATATCAATTACCAAGGTGCGAGTTCGCCAATGTTCCCTTTCAGATTATTATCTCTATTTCTTTAAGCAAGTATTTATAAAGATAGTCATATTATTAATTCACAATGCAACTCCGGACCGACCACAATACATTTGTCAAGATAACCGAAAAATAAACATTTTATTTTAACTTGAGAATTGGGTGTATATCACAATCTGCTTTATAACTACATATATAAAATTAAGTATATTTGTTACAGTATCGTCTCTGGAGGCGTCATGTTACTTCCCACAGGAATTCCAAGGAGAGTTCTTGATGCAAAGCTCGGCCAGTGTGGGTAATGGAATACAATATAGCACTCTCAATATAACGGATAATTCGATACCTATTTGGGGGAATTGTCATCGAAGGATTGAAAACAATTTCATTCTTATATTCAAGTAAGTGTTTTTTACATTTAATACAATAAATGAGAATTTAAGAATTATTTTCCAATTTTGAAAAATAAAATTAAAAATTTTATAATTATTTTTACGAAAAATAAAAATTCGTAATGTAATCAATATACTGTGGTTCGCAGATAGAAAAAATAATAAAACACACAGTGTTTTCCATTTAAAAAACAGAATTTTATGTTATTTCCGTCGAAACCGGAAATCGGTCATTTTGACTCTAAACGTATTAAATTGAGAAATAAGTGTTATACTCCAATGAATAATCTACTAAGAAACTGGCAAAAAATATAATTTACATTACTACTAGGAAACAGATTACGCCCGTAATTTAAATTAAAAAAAAAATTTTTTTCTTCTTGTTCATCTCATTATCTTTCTTCTTATAAGCTATGTTTAATTACAGTGAAACCAGCTGCATGACATGTTTGCATCTCAAATTGCGTTCCTCAAATGTTTTGCAAGTCTTTGCTTCGAGTCAAGAAATAATTTCCAAATGTTTTACCAATGAAGAGTTAGCGGAAGCAAATTGTCCTTCTGAAGAATCTCTAGCAGCACGAGAAACGGCGGAAATATTATTATTCAGTAAGTCATTACCGTGTAGCTGTTCTATAACAATAGATTATAAATCTGCTAATTAGACGACCCTTGCGGCATTTTTAATAAATCTAGATATAATTACGGCAGACGTTTGTTGTATCCAATTAAGGGATTTACGATTGTTGCGATAAATTAATAAAATACAATAATTAAAAGCAAACATTTTCATTGTCATTTTTTTCTCGTCCCATTTTTAATAAATGTTATAACTCTTGCTTGCGCTTAACTAAACTGAAATGAAAGGGCACTCTATTTTATTTTCAGAATGTCTTAAATTCGAATAAGTAGATTTCCATAAATATAATAAACTTCAAATTTATAATTATTTTAATTCCAAAGCATTTTAATGATATTACTAAATTTTAGCATTTTTTTGAGATAAGTTATTCTCTTAGGCACAGTTGTTATACAGGGTGTCCCACTTAAAATTCCCGGGATCCAAAAGAGATATTTGAATTCTCTAAAAGGCATTCACTAGATTATGTAAAAGACTCCACTTTTCTTCCTGGGAAAGGTGTCCCGTAAGTATCTGTGGCCTCTGCTGCATTTTTATGGCATTCACCATAAATTATCATCATATTGTACTTATCTTCATTACTGAGAATGATTATTTTGATAGTGATTAAAATAATCGAATTTACAGTATCCGGTTGAGTCGAATGTAAAACATAAACTCAACACATAAATTTTTACACTAAACATAAATGTTAAAATCATTTATTTCGAAACAACAGTTGCAGCCACCTTTGTTTTAGTTGAAAGAAATTAGATTAAAACGAATTGTTTTATTAACTTTATTATTTTTACTAATGAGCAGAAAAGCCTTTTTCACTGACAAGTTTACATATTCTAGCGAATCCCTTTTTTGACACAAAATATTTCTAGGTATAAGCCGAATCCAAGGTGTTTCGAATGATGGTACGATTGGTAGGAAAGTAGGGTTTCTTAGGCTTCAATTATTTTACGTGACAAAATTTTTATTAAATAATGAAGGTGTGAGAAAATGGTTTTTTCGAATTTTAGAAAAAACTTTTGTCTTGTGACTCAAACAAATTAACCTATTTTGATGAAATAGATCTCATTTTGTAGGTTTTTTTCAAGGCGCACAACTTTTAAGAAACACTTTTGTTTCTAAAATCAACAGCTTTTTCTAAAACTCAACAAAACCATTTTCTTGCACCTTAATTATTCAATAAAAAAATTTGCCACGCAAAAAATTGTAGCCCAAGAAACCTTACATTCCTACCATCATTCTGAACATCCTGAATTCGGCTTGTCCCTAGAAACATATTTTTTTGCCAAAATGCTAATTAGACTGGATAATAACCATAAGAATAAACGATGCTCTTGTTTTAATTTAACATAATTGTCATTTTGCAGAAACGAGAGATAACCTGGGCTATTACACAACGAAAGCGTATTGTCCCATAGATGGGATGTACTATTTGAATTACAAAGGGACTTCTACGAATCATCCAAACGAGTGCGTTGGATTTAACTCGACCGTAAACTCTTGCCCCTCAGGGTCAACGTTAAATTTCCGATTACGCAGCTGTACATTTGACAGCTATGGTAATTTTTACTTAAAAATCT
The DNA here is from genome assembly GCA_963675555.1 of Leptura quadrifasciata. Lineage (NCBI taxonomy): Eukaryota > Metazoa > Arthropoda > Insecta > Coleoptera > Cerambycidae > Leptura > Leptura quadrifasciata. The sequence goes on from OY776682.1 coordinate 35,062,516, forward strand.
AATTTACTAAGTTTTAATATAAAGACAACTATTTTATAGATATGAAGTTCGATTGTCTAGGAAATTGGAAAGGTCCTAATGGAGAAACGTTCTTGATATTCACGGATAGTAGACATGTGAACGTTCAAAAACCCAAATATCGATGTGCAGTAAGTAAATTTATTAACATAAGTCGTGGCACAACTTTTTGAGACTTAACTTTTCAGCTATATAAACAAGATCGCGTTGGAAAAATTGAAATGGCTCTAAGTAGCGATTCCACTTGCACAACAAATTTGAATAGTTCCAGAAGCGGTTTTGAAACATTCGTGTTAGCTCCGAAAGCAGAGGAACCTTGGCCTGCTGAGATTTCATTTGGTATGTGTACCTTTCCTAAATGGTTGCACGGAGACTGGGAACACGTGAGAGTGGATGGCGATACCATGGTGTACAAAGATCACTCGTCGTTTAAAACGTCCACCATAAAATGCGTTGGTAAATTCGAGGACAATGACAAATATTTAATTTTCAGTAGAACGCAGTGGTAAGAATCTATTGAAATTATTAATTCTCAGTGCCTGTATTTAACATCCGGTGGTTTTTTAGTAATGAGGAGTCTTATAACTGCATGAGGATAGCTAACAGGAGCAGAAATATACTGGAATTTCAGCTAGGTAGAAACATTAGCTCCATTAAAGATGACGCGTATAATTTGTGTGCAGACGATAACTTCGAAAAAGATTCTTGGATAACCCAAGGACGTGAGTAATTTCAATATAACATCTAGTATTATATAGATAATGCTTATGTTGCTTGTAGGTCTTGAAATTTCTCCAGGAATATCCCCAGGAATGTGCCCAATAACAGGAGAGTACACTGGAAGAATTCCAGATGCTACAGATTTATGCGCAAAATTATGGTCTGACTGTAGGGCCCCAGAATTAATGTATTACCAAGTATCTCATTGTGAGTCGCAGGAAGTGTACGACGAAAGAGAATATCAGTGCTTGGGACACTGGCGCGAAACCGACCTATTATATACTTACACCCAAAGAAGAGACGTTGCAGCAGGTACCTACGAATGCTTCGTCGGATCTATTATCACTGATAAGGAGATTTACATCAAAGAAGCTGGCGAACACTGTCAGAGGAAGGTAGATCCACTTCGCTATGGAATGAAACTAATAAAGAAACAACCTCTATATTCTTGCATAGATAGGGGTAAGTCCGCAATTTTTCTAATTAGAAAAAGATATGAATTTTTATGTTTTTAGATACCACGCCCAAACATTCTGTAAAAATATCAACTGAACGTACAATACCTAAGTATCCGTCTACCTTTACAACGCGACGTACAACGGCGGCTCAAGATTTTGGTAAGTACAAATTTTAGGAGCATGCATATTTTTGAATGATACTGTTTTGGATCCACACCGTATGTGTGATTGCGCGCATTAAGGGATTTTCCAAATACTATCGAGCTCAAGAATATAATTTTTTAGGCCTTGAACTGTGGAAAATCCTTTACTTAACTTTAAACAAAGTAAGATGTGTATGAGATAATTGACTTACCTTGTACTTAAATAGTTTTTCCGCTTGCAGTATTTTGTGATTAGCTTATAATTACGGATCGAATATAATTTTAAAATACACTTACTTATAGACAATTAAATTAAGTTTACGTTGAACTATATTCCTAATAATAACGAATGCGAAGGTCACGAATATTTTTTTTCGAGACGAGTATTTCATACGTATAAATTAAAAAAATGAAATAAATTAATAAGTACCTGTCGTGATGCACTTCTACAAATTCTCACAACGTCAACAGTTAAAACTGCCACTGATCTGTGAAACAATTTTTTTTTATTATATTTACTGGATCACGTAAATTTACATAGTACATACTGTTTTAGTATGACTAATTTATTATAATTTTAGAGTGAAATTCCTTTCGGTACATCGGAGGAAATGTAACAAATAATAATTCGCTATGAAAATAAATATATTCAAGAAAATATTGCTATTTTAAATGTTATGTGGTTCCATTTTTTTGAGAGATATAATATAAGAGACGAAAACTATGTAAATATGTGTTTAGGATACAAATATGTGTAATGTAAATGTTTTTTGTAATTTAGAACTTATTAAAAATTTCGCCGACCTTGCTTGCATCTTACGCAAGTATCGTAGGCGAATTGAAAATGTTATACAGCTGCTATTTTTTTAATTTGAAATTTAATAGAACTATTAGGAACCTAAAATGCTTTTTAAATTCACCAAGTGATAATCAAAAACTTATAATTTTTATTAAAGAAATTTACGGTTCTGTAGAAAAAATAGCCGTAAATCAAATTGTGTAAGACTGCTTACTCTTAAAAAATAATAATAAAATATATGATTTCCAAATTTATCTCCCTTTTTATAATGTATTTCATATACCGGGTGACACAGGAGTTGTATTAAAATTGCTGCAAGTGAAGATGTGTGTGTAGAAGGCGCTAAGTTTAAATGTTAGAAAACTAAGGTTTTTCCACATTTTATTTGTACAAAGTGCCACAGTGTCTTTCATAAAAGTTGTTTAATGCATGACAAATCTGGAATATCATTTTCCAATGAAAACAAAATAATTTGCTGTAAAAAGATAACGAATGGAATGAAGTAGACCTAGAATTAAGTATTCTGGAAAAAACAGTAAGTGAACTGCATGAGGAAAATTAAATTAAAAATGATTACATTCAAAAGAAAAAAAAGAATATGAGTTAATGGTAGAAGAGGCTTTAAAAATGGAAAATTCCCTCAACAACATTATTCAGGAGCAACAAAAACTAATAGATATACTAAAGCAGGAGATAAGGGACCTGAACAAAAACAATCATAAAAAGAATATGAACACACAACAGTTAAAATACTATTGATATCTAAAACGACAAACACAGATGTAATAACCAGGAAGGAAGTTGAAATACAAAATATAAAAAAAAATAAAACAATAGATAACGACAAAACTAAAATAAAAACAAAAGCACAAAGTGATATAACTATAAATAATATATTAATTTTATCTGATGAATTAGAAAATGGCCTCAACCAAAAACTAAATACTAAATGCAAAAATTTTAATGTATTTTCCATTACAAGCCTCACGCCCCTTGGGGACAGTTACTGATAATATGGTTAATCTCACTAAGAACTTGAAGTAACAGGATTTCATAATAATAATGGCGGGAAAAAATTACTTTATGAGTAAACAATTTCCTTCCCTCGCACTCATAAATAATAAACTGACACAGTGCTGTACTGCAAATATAATAATTGCATCAGTGCCATATACAAAAAACCATGTCTTAAATCAAAAGATCTACAAATTCAAGAGTAAACTTAAGATATACATTAGAAAATTAAGCCATATTGCTGAGGGAATGGAATTGAATCAGGAAAATTATAGGTTCAGCATAAAAATGAAAAGATGCTAACAAAATCCCTGGTATATATAAATACTGAAAATACTCTTGGGAAAACATCAACAAGGAAACTGAAGTTATTGAAAAAAATAACCCACAAATATTAGAGTTTGAGATTAGAGATGTCCGCAAGGGGGAAATTGAACAAAGACTCAATTTTTTTTAGAGATTGCAGAATAGGAGAATGTAACAGAAGAAAGAAAAACATAACTTCCAATGCAAGAAATACCATGCAGAAGACAAAAGGCGCATTGCAGATTATTTCAATATTCAAGGCATCGAGGGGAAAACGTTACAGTTAGAAGTGCTACTTAAATTACATTCAGCGGACATCATATGTTTTACAGAGCATTGGCTTACATCTTCTGAAATCAAATATCTGACAATAACTAATTATATGCTAATAAATAGTTTTTGTCATATTAATCATACCCATGCATTTTTGCCAAATCTGAAATGAATATTAAACCAGTTTTTCACCAGTGTGTTGAGAAGCAATTTGAAGTTACTGTAGTGACAAATTTTAAAATATAGTACTAAGTTGCATATAGTGACAGTGTATCGATCGCCCAATAGTAGTGTAAACATTTTTATTGAGAAAATGTATGACCTGACGTGTGATCAGAGCTGAGTACTTCAGTGCAAAAATGTACTGCAAATTTGTACTCCAGTAGTTTAGTTACTCTAAGTACTTTGCTTTAAGTACTTTTAATATTTCTGTACTGGTATTGTAAACTTCCAGTACATTTGCAATGTACTTGTACTGGGTACTTATTTTCTGCAATTTTTGATAAAGTATTACTTGTTACTTAAAAAAAGTACTGCAAAATCATAATGTACTGCAAGTATTTTACTAATGTACTGCAAGTATTTTACTAATGTACTCCCAGTAGTAGAAAGTACTCCCAGTATTACAAAGTACTCCCAGTGATAATAAAACCACTCCAAGTACTTATACTGCTTTTAAAAAAGTACTTATAAATAAACTGCAAGTAATTTCAAATATGTAAATCACTGAGGTTACTGCTAAAAGTAAAGTACTTGCAGTACTCGACAGTACTATAAGTATTTATAAAATACTCTAAGTATTTAAAATACTGAAAATACTTGAAGAGTACTTTACTTAATACTGCTACTGCAAATGTTTAATTTTAAGTACATTACTCAATACCTCAAGTAGTGTTGAAATATACTGGTACTTAATACTGCAAGTAAAACAAAAATTGTTTGATACTGCTTACTGGTTACTCCCAGTAATTTCATTGAGTACTGGTCACAGCTCTGCGTGTGATATCTACAAAAATGGCTAGTTTTATATTGTCTGTGGAGACATAAACATAGATTATCTAACTGTTACCAGGGACTACAAAAAATTATTAAATCTATTCAATGAATTCGGAATGAAATAACATAATCGAACCTACGCGCATTAGTATAGATGTAATGTTTTCAAATATTGTTGTAGATAAAGTCCATGTTGAAGATACGCACATGTCAGATCACACATTTCAACTCTACACCTTTGACTTGACAAAAAATATAGTAGGAAAAGACGTATACTTTTACAAACGTGATTGTACAGATGACGGGTTGGTGACATTCAGAAATCCAATAGCATCTGAGAATTGGTTAGATATTTATCAATGCAATGATATAGACAGTGCTATTAACTCATTCTACTCCATCTTCAAATCTCATTTCTGTAACAATTTCCATTTAGGAAAGTCAGAACAAAAGAAAATAGAAAACCATAGTTTAATGATGAGATAAAACAATTACACCAAAGTATATGCGACATAACCAAAATACAGAAATCCCACAATAACAATTTTGTGACAGAAAGGTTGAGTCAACTTAAAACGCTTTATAAGAATATGGTAAACATGAGCAAATCAAATTACAACAACAGAATAGCCAATGCCAACAATATCAGCCGAGAAAGTTGGAAAATAATAAACGAAAAGAATAATATAGGTAATAGAGCATCAATAGAATTAAAAGTTGATAACATAACTATTTCGATAATGTTAAGATTTGTGAGCTTTTTATTGAGTTTTTTATAAATTTAGAAACCGTTAAATCAAGCAAGGACAAGCTAAAATTAACTCCTTTTGTATATACGACTTTTTTCTAAACCCATCTGCCCCTAACGAGGTAGAAGAAATTATGCATAAAACTACAAAAAAACTTGCCGCTGGTATTGATGACATTCATGGGTTATCCTTAAGGATGGTCAGTGATTTGATACGTGCTCCATTATCTTACATAATAAACATTAGCTTCTCTACTGGTAAATACCCCAATGTCTTAAAAATATCTAAATCGATGCCAATATTTAAAAATAAAGGATCTGCAAATGATGTAAGCAATTGCAGAAATATTTGTTTGCAATCACAATTTGCAAAAGTCATATATTGTGCCTTCAATAATAGACTAAGTAGTTTTCTAGAAGAAAAAATCTTTTACCCAACTGTCAGCATAGCATTAGACATAAAAAATCCACTGAAACTGCCATTAAAGAAGAACGGAGCGAAAATATTTATGCCATATTTAAATAATAAAGAATACCCAATTATATTTCGATCTCAGTAGAGCACTTGACACAATAGATCATAAATTCCTTGTGGAAAAACTTTACCGTATTGGAGTTAGAGGTATCACTAATGACTGGGCAACTCTTCCTATTTACAGAATAGGTCTCAAATCCTAACAGTTGGAGATAGTTAATCACAGCCAAAGAGAATATTAACAGGAGTACCCCAAATTATTTTTTATAATTTTCATGAATGACAGAATACTCATGTAGCAATCCTAATAAAACTATTATTTATGCTGATGACACCAATCAACTAATTGTAAAAGATATACTTCAAAAATCTATAACTATATCTATATTTGTTCAAAAAATATTAAGTATGATCTTGCTCCAGGTATAAAAATTAACCATAAATCTATTGAACAAGTTGATAGTATCAAATTCTTTGGTATTACTGTCGATCAAAAACTGGGGAACATGGGAAAAGCACGTCGAATATGTAGTGGGTAGATTGTGCACTGTGTGTTTTGTAATTAGACAGCTGCGAGAAACTGTGTCTCACAAGGTACTAAAACTGGCTTATCGCGGTCTAGTTTGCTCAATTTTAATCTATAATCTTCTATTCTGAGGAAGCTCATCACATATTGAGAAAGCATTTGCCGCTCAAAAGAAGATACTCAGATGCATGGTAAAAGCACACCCGCGAAGTTCATGTAAACAATATTTTAATTTCATTCCTTCTTTGTAAAAATTTATTACATAGTGTAATGGTTTTTCATTAATTTTTTTCAAATGTGTTTTACTAATGTCTTTTATTTATTAAAAATTTTTACCTTATTTTATTTTATCCTCACCGCATGCCTATTAAATATTTTTGTTGCAGTAAGTAGTACCAATTACTATGCAATAATTTTCGATACTAATAAGAAAATAAAATAGGATAGGTACAACAATTGTATTGGACAAAAATAAAAGATAAATAAGTATCCTTTAAGTATTATAAATTAAAAAATGGGTTTCCTATCTTGGTTTTGATGATATCGTGGATTATTAAGAGATTATTTTTAAATAAGAAAAATCTAGTTAGGTTGCTCAGCTACTGATTGTATCCAAAGGAATATGAGACACAAAGTCGCATACAAGAAGAGGTCTTTGGATATCAGGGCACACTAAGCATTAATATCTGCCAGGGTTCCAGTGACGGTCCCAGAATTTCGGCATGGGGGGAGGGCCATCAAAGATGGGCAGCACAGCTGTATACATTACGTCAGCTGCAAGGGGATTTAATGATTAACGCTTAAATAGTCGGAGACAGGACAATAAGAAAAAAAAATCTTTTGTCGGCGTTTCGTGTATTTGGCACACACTTCTTCAAGGTTTAATAGTTATAATGCAACATTTTTAAGCACAACAATTTCATCATTATTAATGTTGAATATTGGTATTGGTGTTGATGAAATTGTTATACCTACAGGCATTATAATTAGGGTAACCATATTTTTTCCAGAAAAAGAAGTACAATGATGAAACTAGCTTTTTATCAAAGTTGAGGCGGCAGGATCTAAAAATGCGCCACAGGCGAAAATTTTAGATTTTTCAAGGTCAAACAGCCTTAAACTAAAAGTTAAAAGTTTTATTTAAACTAATATTATTTTAAATGTAGGTCTCGTGGGAGCGAGGCTTAAAAATATAAAATACCAAATATATTTGTATCAGGTAAAAAGACCAAGTATTCTATATTCTAATACAAAAAATAACAAAATAACAAGCATGCTCTTCAATTTTCCCTCGACGTGCCTGCAACTACAGCACTTGAATCATCACGTTGGTACCAGTCGCACTTTTGGAAACTTAGGATTGCCTTCAAAATTTACGGTTTGGCTTTTGGAAACTGGAACATTTCACTGCAACTCTCATTGATGTTCGTAGGAACTTGCATCACAGCCTTTAATGTGAATATCTCCATTTACGGTTTTTCTGAACTCCAATAGTTATTAATATTGGAGAACAGTCGCTTAATCCACACATTTGTCTCATGAAAACAAAAAATAAACTCCATAAAATCTCCAATTTTTTAAATTTATTTTTGATTTTATCCAGACTTTCGAGTCAGACCGGCGATCTTCAGTACGATAGTGCAAATATTTTCGGAATTCCAGTTGGCAATTTTATCTTCTGCAACGTTGGCTTGCATTAGTTCGTCTATATTCAATACCAGACCTATGTAGTCCTTAAAAGCCTCACATGAACAAAAAGAAACTTGATTTCATGAAACTTTTCTCAAATTCACATGTTTAAGAACATTCAGTTCATTTAAGTTCGAACTTTCGAAGTTTTGCAAAAAGTAAATGACAATTTAAATTTCGAATTTTTTGTATCTCAAGAAAAAGAAGTACATTTAGCTGTACTTAATGAACTTTTTAAGGACAGTAGGACACTATCCGAAAAGAAAGTACTGTCTAACAAAAATAAGTAGATATATATTTTTTTATACATTTATTTAACGTCGGCCTATTTCCGCTACTGAGGCCTAACACCGACGCCTATAGACGAGCTACCCCCAACCAGGAATTTTGCCGAACCTCTTCCCTTAAGAAGAGTAGGGATCTTTTACTTGCCTAACATTTAATAGACAAGGGGCCGACGGCTTTACATCCCCTCCGAAGGATGGTATATCTCCTATACAACCCTCGCCTAAGGTTGTATAGCTTCCGCGCGTACACTGATATACAAGCCGCTGGAAGATGTGTGAGGCGAGGACGCGGTTTCCGTTGGAATGGTCACCCATCCAAGTACTAACTGCGCCTGTCGTTGCTTTACATCGCATACCGAAGTATGTACATAGTAAAGACGCACCTACGCTCGCCCCCCATAAGTAGATATGGTCGCCCTAATTATAACTATTAAGCCCTGAAGAAGTATGTGCCAAATAGCCGAGATGTCGGCAAAATAGTGTGTTTCTTTTGTATTGTCCTGTCTCCGACAGGACTAATACAGCACTACTGGGCATATTTTATTGTGTCCATGGGGGGCCCGGGCCCCTATGCCCCCCTTAGGACCGCCACTGCAAGTTTCATATCATGACCACCTAGACTTAATACAATAAAATGGCTATTAACTGTCATTTTAAAAACAAATGTCATGTTGCGATACATGGTTGAAAAGAGAATTTAAAGGTGAATCAGATAAGTAAAAAATATATAGGGTACCATTTTAAATAACAAAGTTACAGAGTGTTATATGTTTCCAGTGTCACCCGGTAGAAATACATAACACGTTAGGTGGTTATAATTTTACAATTTAATATACCGATTGAGATTTGAAATTTTCTCAAACATAATTGACTCGGTGAAGTGATGTGTAGGGTTCTTTAATGCGCGGGGTTGCGGAGCACTGGCGATGACACCAGAACCTTGTCCACATACAATTTTACTTCAATCAGACATCATGAAGCATTTTCATGGAACTGATTCACTTCGTCCATTCAGTAAGCATCATTAGGTTCATATCTATTACCAGGAACCCAAAGATTGTAAAATTTTGTATATGTGAACATTGTTTCGATATTTGGGCATCATTAGGTGTCTACTTTCATTAAAGTTCGACTTAATCGGGCAAAACTCGATAATTCAGTTGATACCCTATGACGGAGCGGAGCTCTCGAGTTATACTATATCTTCTTGGTATAATTTTATCTAAATCTATTCTTTTTATTTTTACTCTATTTTACGATCGCCTTTATTTATTTAAATTATGCGAAGACAACCAACCAGCCGACCGCTGGCGTTGGCGCTAACTATAATCGAAAAAAATCTAGCTATCTAATAATTTATTCAACATGTCATAATATGATGCACATAATAAATTATACGGAAAATCTAAAATTAATGAAATAAGTTTAAATATCCGAGGCAGCAGATGTATGAACTTTAGCGCTAAATTCTAACATAATTGTAGTTTGTTTCTCCTTTGGTGTATCCGTAATGAAATTTCACTTTTGCCATTTCACCTTATAAATCTATTTTTACTATAATAACCGAGAGAATGACACTCAATGTAAGCTTTTCGGCTATGAGCCCTTTAGGCTCTTCATAAAATGTCCTAAACAATGCAAAATATATTTTTTGCTGATGTCATAAGGTAAAGTATCTGCACTCTTGAGCTTAAATATGTATATCGATTAAATTTTGGTCCCTTATTTCTGAAAGATTAGAAAATTATTTACAAAATGTTGAGGTCGTAATATTTTTAACTTAAGAATTCCTTTTTATTTTCAGATTCGACAGGGTCGGGTGATAGTAAAGGTTCCAGTGCAAATGTTCATCCTGTCATTTACGTGTATATATTATTGTATTTATTTATTAAATATTTATAATTTTATAGTTATATTATATTTATATTAATTTATAGAGAAGCTGGTCTTGCCAGGTTCGAATGAACTGTTTTTTAGAAAATGTCTGTTACTTATACGCAACATCACACACGGTATATTTTATGACATACCTACTTAGTTTAGTAAAAAAACAGGAAAATGATAGAATGAGTCTCTACTTAAGTTGTTTTAAGTTTTTCTCATTAAATTGAGACTGATATGGTAATGTTATATGTAAAAAGTCATTTTAATAGGCATAACGCACTTCTCCTGTTTTTTTCCTGACTGATTAAATGATATAAAATATACCTTCCATGATTAGGTCTGTATATGTAATATAAGTAGATTTAGGAGCCTATTCTCCAAAAATGTCACGTGTGTGAAGTGTGATATGTTTTTTTGCTCACAGGCCACGCCCGAGAGCATGTTGCCTTTAATAGTGATGTTAATTTTATTGTGATGTAAATTTATTTATATTTAAAATAAAAGTACTTATTTTATAAATGATTTAACCTAACCCCTATACTCTATCAAGATTTTAATAACTAAAAAAAAAAAAAAAAATCGGTCCGCGACAACTCGAACAAAATTTCCCATTTAGAAGTAGACCGTCCCACAACTTCCCTCCTTGCGTTTTCTAGGAGCAACTAACAATGTCACTTCATACCGGTATTAGAGGAGTGTCCATATGCCAAATTTAATCAAAATCGTTAGAACCCTTTTAGAGGAAATATTATTTAATTGCTTGCCCGACAACCACGCCCCCCCCCCCGCAAATTTGGAATTTCTTAGGTGGTACAACCGGTCATGTTACCTTATGATACTACTAAGTCAGTATTCATGTGTTAAATTTAATTAAAATTGTTTGATCCGTTTGAGAAAAAAAAAAATTAAGAAATTATTTAAAACTCACCCCCACCACAGCTTCCCTCCCGATACTCTCTAAGAGCAATTGGTCATGTCATTTCATATCGGTACTAGGGGAGCATCCATGTACCAAATTTAATCAAAATCGTTGGAGCCATTTTAGAGAAAAGAATTATTTCTTTTATTTTTTTTTCTATTTTTAGGGGTTTATTCCCTTCACATTTGAGCTAGGACAAATTATGCGATTTCGCCTCGAGGTGTGGTCGTCTTGAATACACATGTAAAATTTGAACAAAATCGATCCAGTAGTTTGGGCTCTCGGTGCGACCACAGACGGCAGACAGACGTTTTTTAAAAATCACTTTTTTGGGTTCAGGGGACTTGAAACCGTGTAAATCCATCAAAAATTCAAACTCGAATTGTTGCACGATCACCACATACTTTCCTTATATACGTATATGGAAAAGTAAAAAAGGAAACTATGTACTTCTTGCCATCATAACAAATGCACCAAAGAATTTTTTTACAGTTGAGCTAAGCATATGTCCAATTTCCTTTGCCTAATAAAAAAACAATGTGGTAGAAAAGCTGATAAAAAAGAAATATGAACAGGACACCACACGTTTGGACACTACACTTAGTCCAGGTCAGATAGTTTATTTTGTCAAAAAATTCCACAATGCATTTTGTGAACTTGAGAATTAGGAAAGAAATAGTGGGAATTAGATGTATATGTTATGTTTTGGAAAGCAAATTTTATTTGAAACTTATTGAAAAAAGGGCATGAAAATATCGAAAACAGGTTTTTCATGTTTTCGATGCGAAAGAAATTTTTTTTATATACAAAAAATAGTACGAAATAGCTCGTAAAAATACGAAAAAAATAAGTTTTTGACAATTAACATCGGTCAATAACTTTTTGCACAAAAAATTAAAACCGCTAAATATGGCCATTTTTGCCATTTAATTACAGGGATTGTAATTATCGTACGAAGTTGTTTCTGAGCTTAAATTATAGCTTTTGTTGGTACCTACCATTTCATGCAAAAATATTAATAACTTTTAGCGGAAATAGCGAAAATGTAAAAAAGGTGTTTCCGAAAAACGGGGTGGAAATGGTAAAAAATAGTCAAAAGACCGATTTTTCAAAAAGCTGTTTGTTCCTGATGAAATTCTCCAGAACCCTATTATTTTTAAATTTTCGTAACGTCTCGTTTAGTACCTTAAAAACGCATTTGAAAATCAGGCTATTTCTGAATTTTGGACGTTCGGGCGCTCGAGCGGAGAGAAAGAGCGTGGTGGGGAAGTCTCTCCCGCAGCCAGACTTGGATGTATATAATGTTAGCAAACCACTTTTAGCAAAATGCAAAAAAAACTATTGGACATTTTGTTACTTTTATGTTGCTATTTTGTACCACTAAAATTAATTTTGTACCTTGAGCCATTTTCGAGAAAACTAAAAACTGCTAACGTTAATATAACGCTAGCAATGACCGCGATATCTCAGTAGCTATTAATGCTAAAATAAAAATTCTGGTGTCAGAATTTGTTACTTTCAAAATGCTTTCAGATGCCAATGATGTATTTTTGATTAGACCAATTTTTACCCAAAAATTTTTCAGTCAATATTTAAAGAACTTTAAATGTGTAAGATTAAAATCACATTCAGCAAAATAGAGAAAAAATTATTGGGCATGGTCCTTTCTCATTGTTATTTTGTAGCATCAAAATTAATTTTGTAGCTTGAATCATTTTCGAGAAAACTGAAAACTGCTAACGTTAATTTAACGTTAGCAGTAATCGCGATATCTCGATAGCTATTAACGCTATAGTAAAAATTCTGGTGTTAGAATTTGTTACTTTCAAAATGCTTTCAGATGCCAATGATGTATTTTTGATTAGACCAATTTTAGTCAAAAATTTTTCAGTCAGTATTTAAAGAACTTTAAAGGTATAATAATAAAACCACATTCAGCAAAATACAAAAAAAACTATTGGACATTTTGTTACTAGTATGTTGCTATTTTGTACCACTAAAATTAATTTTGTTGCTCGAACCATTTTCGAGAAAACTAAAAACTGCTAACGTTAATCTAACGTTAGCAGTGACCGCGATGTCTCAGTAGCTATTAACGCTAAAATAAAAATTCTGGTGTCAGAATTTGTTACTTCCAAATGCTTTCAGATGCCAATGATGTATTTTTGATTAGACCAATTTTTACCCAAAAATTTTTCAGTCAATATTTAAAGAACTTTAAATGTGTAAGATTAAAATCACATTCAGCAAAATAGAGAAAAAATTATTGGACATGGTCCTTTCTCATTGTTATTTTGTAGCATCAAAATTAATTTTGTAGCTTGAATCATTTTCGAGAAAACTGAAAACTGCTAACGTTAATTTAACGTTAGCAGTAATCGCGATATCTCGATAGCTATTAACGCTATAGTAAAAATTATAATGTCAGAATTCGCTACTTTCAAAGTGCTTTCATATGCCAATGATGTATTTTTGATTAGACCAATTTTTACCCAAAAATTTTCCAGTCAATATCTGAAGAACATTAAAGGTGTAATAATAAAACTACATTCAGCAAAATACAGAAAAAATCATTGGACATGTTGGTACTTTCTCGTTGTTATTTTGTAGCACCAAAATTAATTTTGTAGCTCGAATCATTTTCGACAAAACTAAAAACTGCTAACGTTAATTTAATGTTAGCAGTAACCGCGATATCCAGGTAGCTATTAACGCTAAAGTAAAAATTATAGTCAGAATTCGTTATATTCAAAGTGCTTTCAGATATCAAGGCTGTACTTTTGATTAGAACAATTTTTGCCAAAAATATTCTAGTCAATATGTAAAGAACTTTAACGGTGTAATAATAAAACCACATTCAGCAAAATACAAAACAAAAATCAATGGAGTCCCTCACTCTGTTTTTTATCTACATGGTATAAATAACCATTAATATTGTACAGCATGCACTGTGTATGCATTGGAAAGAGAAAATATGAACAATGTATTGATAGTTTAAGTTACGCAAAAGTTGTTAACAGAGGAAATGATTTTCAATCAATGGTTACGATGTTATCACATTCCTAATATATCAAATTCCTAATATATCAAATATTAAATTTGGCACCATAAATTTTCCTGTTAAAAGCAATGTCAAACACCTGGTTGTAATTTTATATGAAATACAAACAGCCTTACATACATTTAAAAATGTTTGTACTTTTTCAGAAGAAGTTATGTATGTTTTACACGGCGTATAGTGTATTATTCTTATTGCCAAACAAATGATGTAAATAAGCATTTAACTTTACAATTCAGATTCTATACAAAATAAATACATATAAATATGTATTTTAATGTAATTTTGGTTTTACCTAGTAAATTATATAAACAAAAGAATTATAATTGAGTTTGCATTACTAACTGAGTAAAATAATTTTACACAGATCCCCTTATTAGTTCTACATAACTTATTCTGTAACTTAATCATCGGCGCATGCGGCTGACAATCTATGACAATTTATTATTAATTGCCGCGCGATCAAGTGTACTATTGTTCATTTTTTTAATTTTTTGTTGCTACTACTGTTGTTTCACCTCAAATTAATTCTTGCTAATTGCTAATGTTAACTTGAATAGTTAAAATAATCGCGATATCTTTTTGCAAAATGCAAAACTGTTGTACATTGTATTTTTTGTTGCTGTTTTGTGGGTTTCCTCAAGTTTAATTTTGTAACTTGACCCACCCGTTTCCATAACACAGTTAAATAAAATAAGAAAAATAAAAAAAATAGTTTTTGCCTATACATTCTCCAACATCTGAGGTAACAAACCATTTATTGTTAGGCATAAAATTGTTAAAGCGAGACCTATTTTTGTACTGCTGTAAAAGTGGCGTATAATTTTACCGGGAAATTAATATCTTTCGGAAACCTCACCGCGATTTTGCTCGTTAGTAAAACAGAAATGAAATAAATGATACCAATTGATTAAATGTCTCAAATAGAAGAATAGATCTAATAAATTTAAATTCACAAATACAAGTGCAGTTTGCTACAAGTAATAAAAAAGACCAAATTTAATGCAGGTATAAATATCGTCAATTTTTACGCTCTATAATTTAAAATAACCATGATAAAAATTATTATAATTATAGCAGAGTGAAAATATATAACAGATATAAAAATCAAAGGCAGAGTTGAATGGGTAAATATATGGCTTTATGCGTAGAAACGGAATATTATAAATTGGGTGGAAGGTAAAAATAATCGAAAGAATTTTACCCAATATAATAATTTCCTTGTTTGTTTATTTTTGACTGAAATATTTGATATACTCAAAAAATTATACCTATGTAGTCAGGTTCCAGAGAATGAATTACATTTTTAAGTTCACCTCTGTATATCCATTACTGTAGCAAGGCAAAGCTGGTAATAGGATAGATAAGGGTGGTACGTGAAGTTATAGAATTTTCTTAATTGTACAAGCAGTAAATAAAAATGCTAAAGATATATGACAATTTATTTAAATATATATTAATACGATAAGTAGTCCCACTTGTATTTGATAAGAATTAGATAAATAACAAATTTTCAGGTAAAAATATTTCAACACCATATTTGATTTTGTGAAATGTTTTATTTCTTTTATGTTTTCGGTGTGCTATATGTTAAAGTTTAAAAAGTAGAATGTGCATAATAATAATAATACGTATTTATTAGCAAAGAATAGCTAATATAGACAATTATATCTAATATACATACGAAATGAAAATAAGAATAACCTTATAAGATAATAACAACTACTAATATTAATTACAACAAGTTTTCTTACATACAACATAGTCAATAATTTTTTTCTGGAACGTCATTAATCAGTTGCACATGGGTATTATTGGGGCAACTCTATCGTAAATAATAAAGAAATAAAGTCAAATGAAACGTCGGCTTTTTAAACGTGTTATGTCAATAAATGTAAAAACTTCGACCATTCTCAAAAATTCCAGTCGTTGATCTTAACACAATAGCCACCAGATGTTGAAATAGTGTGTAAATTGATTTACTGCACAGAAACATTGTCGTAAACATGACAAACGACATTGTCTATTCATTTCTTGGGTATTTGGTATTTCATATGAACAAAATTCAAAAAACTAACAATAACTGACCAATTAAAGTATTTACTTAAGTATTAAGTTTTGTGTAAACACAAGCACACATTAATTTATCTCAGGGTAGGGGGTGAGGGTGAGAAAATTTGGATCGGGAATTGTTGCAATTTATTATTCTTTTTAATTGAATAAAATGAAAAAGAAGTAAATAAGTTAAAAAAGTCATTGATTCATTAATTTTCTTGTATTGTGAGTTCTATGAATATAAAAGTTAATTTATATTACGGTAAGATTCACAAAAAGCGGACTCTGTTAAAACTTGTTTTTTTTTTAAACCGACACACGTCGCATAGTAGACCCACATTTATTGAGAACAAGTAGGGCGAAAAATGTATTGAAGTTATTTACCTCTGAACTTATTATATGCTAAATAGGTAACAAATAATGGAAAATTGATTGATGCGTTGTTAATACATTTTAATGAAGAAATAATAAAGCATTTATTTATGTATTAAATTGTGGTTGGCTAATGTAACCAAATACTATGTCAGTTAATATAAACTAAACTAAATGTCTATTTTCTGAAGACTAAATAGTGGTGAGTTAATGAAATACAATATTAAACAATTTGATACAATTTTGTTCTTTTCCTGTTTTTGCTTGTGACTAATTTTGTTACTTACCTATTTTTCTTTAAAACACTTTATCCAGTTTTCCTACTCCATTGTCTTGCATGGGATATAATGGTAGATAGAAATAATCTTTTATATGAATTTAATCATAAACTGTTTAAAACTATCGTTTATATAGTGATACCCATGGAAAGTCGGGGTTAATTTTACACCCGGTGTGAAAAATGAAAATATATTTTGTAATTTCTATTAAGAATTTTCAAACACAAAATTATTTGTGGTTGGCTAATGTAACCAAATACTATGTCAGTTAATATAAACTAAACTAAATGTCTATTTTCTGAAGACTAAATAGTGGTGAGTTAATGAAATACAATATTAAACAATTTGATACAATTTTGTTCTTTTCCTGTTTTTGCTTGTGACTAATTTTGTTACTTACCTATTTTTCTTTAAAACACTTTATCCAGTTTTCCTACTCCATTGTCTTGCATGGGATATAATGGTAGATAGAAATAATCTTTTATATGAATTTAATCATAAACTGTTTAAAACTATCGTTTATATAGTGATACCCATGGAAAGTAGGGGTTAATTTTACACCCGGTGTGAAAAATGAAAATATATTTTGTAATTTCTATTAAGAATTTTCAAACACAAAATTATTTTTAATAAGTTTTGAGCCATAGACTAGATGGTACTTTGATTATAAGGGGTCGAATGTAATTTTTTGTCATAAATTTTGGTGATTTGGTAATATCTCATTTAGTTTAGAAGATGCAAATCGCTGGCGTAGGTTTAGATTGATTCTAGGTTGTTGGTTTCCCATTATTTACCGGCAATGGTAATAAAATTTATTTTGCTGGCATAAATTTGTAATAAATGTACTAAAAATTACGCAATATTCTTTTAAGTCGTATGCTGTAATAGCTGATGTAGCTTCAAAATACTACCCTATTAAAGTAACCATAATTTTTACTATAACGCATTAATGGACACTGAATTAGCAACGAGAAAGTACCCACATGTCCAATGATTTTTCTGTATTTTGCTGAATGTGGTTTTATTATTACACCTTTAAAGTTGTTCAGATATTGACTGGAAAGTTTTTGGCTAAAAATTGGTCTAATCAAAAATACACCCTTGATATTTGAAAGCACTTTGAAAGTAACAAATTCTGACATTATAATTTTTACTTTAGTGTTAATAGCTACCGAGATATCACTGTTACTGCTAACGTTAGCAGTTTTTAGTTTTCTCGATAATGGTTCGAGCTACAAAATTAATTTTGGTGGTATCAAATAACAAAGAGAACGTACCAACATGTCCAATGATATTTTCTGTATTTTGCTGAATGTGGTTTTATTATTACACCGTTAAAGTTCTTCAGATATTAACTGGAAAGTTTTTAGCTAAAAATTGGTCTAATCAAAAATACACCTTGACATCTGAAAGCACTTTGAAAGTAACAAATTCTGACACTATAATTTTTACTTTAGCGTTAATAGCTACCGGGATATCGCGGTTACTGCTAACGTTAGATTAATGTTAGCAGTTTTTAGTTTTCTCGAAAATGGTTCGAGCTACAAAATTAATTTTAGTGGTACAAAATAGCAACATAAAAGTAACAAAATGTCCAATAGTTTTTTTTGTATTTTGCTGAATGTGGCTTTATTATTATACGTTTAAAGTTCTTTAAATATTGACTGAATTTTTTTTTACTAAAATTGGTCTAATCAAAACTACATCATTGGCATCTGAAAGTATTTTGAAAGTAACAAATTCTGACACCAGAATTTTTATTTTAGCATTAATAGCTACTGAGATATCGCGGTCATTACTAACGTTAGATTAACGTTAGCAGTTTTCAGTTTTCTCGAAAATGGCTCAAGGTACAAAATTAATTTTAGTGGTACAAAATAGCAACATAAAAGTAACAAAATGTCCAATAGTTTTTTTTGCATTTTGCTAAAAGTGGTTTGCTAACATTATATACGTCAGACTTGGAGCTCCGCTAAATGATCGCGCTTTTTGCCGACGCTTTTTTGCGCATGCGTTACTTAGCATCTGCTCTGAAAAGACCGTTCTCCAGTGGTCCCTAGCGTAGTAGCCATCCATGGCGTGCAATTCATGAATTGCACGCCATCGGCAAAAAAGCGCAATCATTTAGCGGCGCTTCACCACGCGTCACCTCCCCTCCACCCGAACGTCCAAAATTCAGAAATAGCCTGATATTCAAATGCGTTTTAAAAGTACTAAATGAAACCTTACAAAAATTCAAAGCTAATAGGGTTGTAGAGAATTTCATCAGGAACAAATAGCTTTTTGAAAAATAGTTCTATGGCCACTTTTGACCATTTCCACGCCGTTTTTCGGAAACATCTTTTTTACATTTTTGCTATTTCCGCTAAAAGTTATTAATATTTTTGCATGAAATTAAATGGCAAAATATGGCCATATTTAGCGGTTTTTAATTTTTTGTGCAAAAAGTTATTGCCCGATTTTAATTGTCAAAAACTCACTTTTTTCGTCTTTTTACGAGCTTTTTCGTAGTATTTTTTGTATAAAAAAAATTTCTTTCGCATCGAAAATGTGAAAAAACCTGTTTTCGGCACTTTCATGCCCTTTTATCAACAGGTTCCAAATAAAATTTGCTTTCCAAAACATATACATCTAATTCCTACTATTTTTCTTCTAATTATCACGTTCACAAAATGCACCGAGGAATTTTTCGAAAATATGCGTTCTCCTTTGCTATCTGACCTGGATTAATTGTTGGAAGGAGATTGATATGTCAATGGATCATATTCTCCCTTGCAATTTTTTCAGTTCATTTTAAAATCAATTTTAAACTTTTCTCGGTTGAAATTGAATAAAACTAAGGCGCCTTCTGAAAACTACGATTGTCTACGGCGAAACACCGTTTAAGTCAATGCGAATCAAGAATTTTGAATAAACCATCAATATTGGAGATTGGATGGAAATACTACTATGTGCTTCGCATCAACAGTCCTGGGATTTAAGTGTGTTTAAGGGTGAAAAACTAAATGTTAAATAATGGAAGTTGTATAATCGTCCACTAAACAGTTGGTGAACGGTCACAAGTGTTTGCAAAGTATAAAATTTAGTTTAAAGTGAGTTAATTGTAATCTAAACTATCGATAACTATTGTAAACAACACAGGATCGTAAAAATTTTGGCTAAAAAAGCTGGAAAGGAAATTACAAAAGCTAGAGGAAAAGTGCACCCGACTTGAGAATAAAGTTACCACTCTGGAAAGACAGAGTAGAAAAAATAATATAATAATATTTGTCCTAGACGTACCGCATGAAAACTTGTTTAATGCAAGTATAAATAAATTAAGCGAGCTACTGGAAATCTCAATAGCTGAGAATGATATAAATATATCTTCAAAACAAGATCCAAAAATAATATTATAATAGAGTTTACCTCGTTTTTTAAAAAAATAGTAGTCATAAAGAATAGCAAAAAACTTCAAAGAACAAATATATTTATAAATCACGACCTCAATCTGGAAGACAGAAAAAATAATAAAATCTTGCAACAAAATTTGAAGGCAGCTAAATTAATAAAATATGAAGCTTACATTAAGAACCATGAATTATATGTTGATAGCACAGCATACCGTCTAGATCAGTTAGAACTTCTAGACTATCAAAAACTGCAAGAAGCTAGCGTACAACCGTGGATTAAGGCAAATAGTGCTCCACCTACCGCAACATCATCTCAACGGAATCAAGGGACTGATTATGTCATTGTAGTCATTACTAGTATTCTGCTGAAACCAATAGTACCTGTTGGAAATATATCCGGAAAAACTACACAGCTGGGAGTCAACAACAAAAAAGCGAAAGAATCAACCCCAAAAGCTGATGAGACGCAAAAACAAAAAGAAAATGGTGCTCGCCCACTAAGAAGTAACAGGGTGCCTTCAGTAAAATAAGTGACTGTGTAATGTTGTTCTCAGGGGTAATTATTCCCAATTATTGTATCACGCATACTCATCTGCACTGAGTTTTGTATTTTGTAGGCAAATTAAATTACTTGTATTACAATGGCTAATATAATTAATGATTTTTTACAATTACCAGTCTATGATATAAGTTGTACAGTAATGAATTTTCTTTTTCATAAGCATAGTGTTTTTTTAGAGTATAATAGCAATGTAATTACCATCTTGGCACTCAACATACGTAGTTTAAGGGCCAATTTTAATGAATTTCTAGTACCTATACTTGATGGAGAATATGCAAAAAAACAACAGTAATAATATTAAGCGAGATATGGACAAAAGAAAACGAAGCTGAGTAATACAGTATTCAAGGTTATACAGGTAACTTTTGTCATAGGCAATCAAACAAAGCCGTAGGGGTCGCGATTTATGTGCTTAACGAACTAAATATCAATTTTATTGATAAATATGAAATGACCACATCTGAGTTTTTAGTGGTGCAATGTAACACTAACGGGGAAAAAATTACAATTATTGGAGTATATAGATCGCATCAAGTTATTAATAACTACCTAACGGAAATGGAATACATTTTAGGCAAGTATGAATCGGAAGTCTATACGTGTATTACACAGAGGATGTTAATATGGATTTACTCAATAGCAGGGAATCGCACAATTATTTAAATTTAATGTTGTCTAAGGGATACGCGTCATGTGTTGATAAAACTACAAGACCTAACGGGAATGACGGTACATGTATAGATCATGTATTTATAAAAAAGAGTTACTTGAACAGAGTTGACTGTAATGACTGTACCGTCATTCCCAGTAGTTTGACGGACCATTACCTAATATTAACAAGTGATAACTAAAACCCGATATACATCTACATACACATTAAATTTAAATAATCGTGCGATTTTCCGTGCTATTGAGTAAATCCATATTAGCTTGACAAACAAACAAAAATTAGCTTGAAAAAGAAGAAGAAACAAAAGAAACTAAAAACAAAGACTCAAAGCTAAATACCTGGATGACTTACGGTATATTAAAAAGTATAAGGGAGAGGGAGAAAATGTTTGAAAAACTTAAAAGACAGCCAAATAATATCGAACTAGAGAACAAATATAAACAATACCGGAATTAAGTTAAAACCTTAATAAGAATTAGGAAGCACTAATATTATGAACAGGAGATCAAAAAATATAAACATGACATAAAAAACAATGGGCGATAGTGAAAGGTATAATGCTCAACAAAGAACAAACAACATTGAAAAAATAATTTCGTTAGATGGAAACAGAAAAATATATAACAAATAACAAAAGAAATAGTAGACAAATTCTGTTTGCGCCACCCTGTATAATTGTTGGTAGTCAAGTTATCCTTGTGACTATAGAATATGGTTACAGACTACTTACCAGACTGGCAACTTAATGTTAAATTTTTGTCCAGAAATCTATCCTTCTCTCTCTCTCTCTCTCTCCGACTTTCGAAAACCAAATTCAGAGGGCGCCACAGTTGCAGACGCTGGAGATTTGACCAATTGTTTAATTTAACTTACATTTTATGAATATATTTGCCGTTTAAAATTTGTGATCAAAGTGCAATGCCGTTTCATGCTTAAACTTTGATCACAAATTTTAATGGCAAATACGCTATATTATATGTACACTATAGGAAAATTAGAAGTCAAATTTGTAATACATTAATATACAACTTTATTTTGTCAGATATAAATAAACATACAATAAAAACTATGGCAAAGGAAAAAGTACATAGTAAAAGAAAACATAAGTATTAAAAATACACATCTTTAACCTAAATAGATACTTTAAAAATTGCATCATAAAACTTGTATTTTTACGTAGTCGACTGGAAGAGCAGCTTTACTGAACTCCGCCACAAATAAGAGCAATTTATTATTATTGTTATTATTAATATTTAAGGGACTTATTTATCAAGTTGACACCCCAGATATTTTACTGTAGACAATTTTCCTTTGTTTTATTATATTTAATTAAATTATCAATATCAAGAGAATCATATTTATATTTTACAATAACTCTTTTGCTGATTTCTTTTCGAGTGAATGAGTAAATACTCGCTTGGCAACCACTTACATGATAATAATTTCGAATTTTCAGCGATGACGAGGTTAGCACCTCATTAAAAAAAACTCAAAGCAAACATGACGACAGGTCCTGTTTATTATAAGAGTTTGTGCTAACATTTTTTACAAACCTCAAGCGGGGTACACACACTACTAGATATTTCCGAATGCAGGTATTCCAATTCTATAGTATGTACAGGGAGAGCACGTGATGTAGATGGTAGACATACATAATCTCCTTTGTATGATTCCTCGACTTGTACGGTACAAGTTACTTAGGCACAGTCCCTTTCAGTACATGTTTCTACTGTGTCTTTACATGGAAACCGGGTAGGAATTGCATTTCGATTAATTACATAATTGGTATCATTTGAATATGATTCTGGTGTTAAGTTCTTATTACAAATCCTAAGATGACGTACAGTATTGTTTGACGCTTTCATTCCCATTAAGTCCTGCCGCATTTGCGATCGGAAAATGATAACATTTATTTATTTGAAGTAGGTACTGTGGTAAAGCGGAGTAATAATTTAAAGTAATCTTACGAGGTTTGGAAATATATACTGCACTGTGCAAAAACTGAAAACATAGACTAGAGCAAATGCACACTTACTTATGACTGTTCCTGGGAAAATAATGCAATTTCTACGCATCAACTTCTTTAGTTCCACAAACAATGCAGAAAGCAGAAGATATTTTCAGAAATAAGCCGATGGATAATCTGAAAACATTACTGTGATCCAATGTATAACTAAAAACTAAGTAATCTATGCTAAAAAGCCAAGTTTCTACAACACAATGACAGTAAACAGTAACAATGAATGACATTTGAATACGTGACAAATGACATTTGCGCCAACGGCGACATCTGAATTTGGCTTCTGTTATGCTCGACCTTGACCAGACAAATTTCTCAGGGAAGTTGCCAGTCTGGGTAATTAGTCTGTGATATGGTCAAGATGCTTCGATCAACACATGGTAGGTTTAAGGTTTTACTATATTATTCCATTTGCTAAAATAAGATATCATAATTTCATAATAATTATTTGACAAGAGGCTAATAGGTAATACACAACGCAGCATTGTGACAAAACAATCTGCGCAAGTCTCAGGAGTCAAAAATAGAATGCAGATTGCCATGTGTAGTAGCCCAGTTTACTGTTATTCAGATGAGCAATCCTTTGTAGTTAACAATCCCTGGTTCAGACACTAGGCGCCTCCAGGAAATGCGCTCTCTAGCCGTCAAAATCACAGGCGTAGAGGCCATAATACAAAGGCGATTCTATTAATTTGTAGAATCCATTAATTTTACTTTTACTTACAATATAATATGTGGTAGAAAATACTAAAAAGAACAAACACAAAATCACGGCGTGGGCGACATCTACACTTTGAGAGGATAACCATATCTATAGTGAACAACAAATCAATTTACTGTTGAGGTTAAATGGAGCCTAATTTTGTTGATGCGATAATTGAGTAGTTTCTATAATGATAAAAAGTGCATTAAAGTATTATTTTATCTAAATAGTATTACAGGTAAAATGATGCAAACGGTTAACTAAATTATTTCTGTGAAATCGAGAACGTTTTGTTATGTTTGTCAGTGTTTCAGCTGATTTTCCCTGCAGATCCAAAATTACGTTAAGTTGGAAATATATACTAAAAATTCGAAAGTGTATTAGTAAATTTATGTGTGTGTATGTATGCAAGTAGCATTTGTTATAAGTGTTCACTCCAAGTAAATTAATTCTCAATAAATTTAACAAAATATCAACCGACAGGAAAAAATAGTCTCTTGTAATTAATGGCCTATTTCCACTATTTTAAGAATCTGTGATTAGTGTAACTTTTTATTTGTATTGTTTGAATGTTTTATATATCATTTAAAAAATATATTTTGTTTTATATCTTTTTTTGAAATAAGGATTTGAGGCTATTATTAAATACTTTATAAATAAAACAAGTGTGGTTATTATATTTTTTATTTAATGAAACCGAATGCGCATGGAGTTTTATTGATAATAAATTGTTTTTATTACAAGAATTGTGACATTCCTTTATTTTCTATTGAAATATTCTAATTGTTTAATTTAAATTGAATGTTTTCTTAACTTTCTTACTGAAGTAATTCCTTGGAAAGTCTCATGGATCTTGTGCTAGGTAAAGAGAGATAAGGTCCTACGGTTTATTGTGGACTCCGAACTACCCTTGCGGGTCTCGAATCCACTTTGCTAGCCAGACGCTTTAGCACACTGAGCTACCGTTCTTAGTTACTTTTCTTGAACTCTGATCAACTTCAGATTAGAGTGAAACCCGTGGAGAAACTTGCAATCCATTTTTTAAGATATACTTGCATGGGAATAAATAAATTCCCACCCGTAGTTATAAAATTTGCCCACCCAGCGAAAGAGATTCATTTTATATTTATTTACAAAAATACAAATAACCTACTACAAATTTTAAAATAAAACAAGCTGCGATTTCATTTATTTTATTAAATTTTTAAAACAAATAACATAAACCTTAAGAAACTTACAACTTGCAAACAACATACAAATTGTTTTAAATATTTTCTGTGTTCCTAAAAAACTTTCTTATAGTCCCGTTCCTCATATAGCTCAACATCTAGTTCTATATGTCCTCCACTTATTTTTAAATTTAGGTATGCTAGTCGCAGATTATAATAAGCTGTACCTACTTCACTGATCGTTATAAAAAGTTTTGCGTTTATGGATTCCGTTTGCAGCAATCTGAATCTGTTTTGATTTTGTTTGGTTATAGTGTGATATAACGTTTTCAATAGTCATAGAGGGATTTTCTTTTTTTTTAATCATTTATTTAACGTCGGCCTATTTCCGCTACCAAGGTCAATCGCCGACGCCAGGGGATAAGCTCATCAGTGTCTGTGTAGGCACTGGGACCCCTAACCTGGAAATTTTGCCGAACCTCCACCATATGTCGTGGGGTAAGGATTTTTAACGTGCTCACATCGTAGATACACGGAACCCACAGTTTTACATCTCTTTCGAAAGATGGTGACGCGAGCAGATCCGCTCATCCACTATATCTCATCGACTTGCTGTGACCCGGTTTTGAACCCGGGCCGTCTGGTTGGAAGAACGCGCCAGTGTCCATCCCACCACCAAGCCGACGTCATAGAGGGATGAAATGTTATTAGAAAAATAGTTGCAGGAAATTTTTATAAGATACACCATATTTGTACTTGCAATAACTTTTGTAAACCACAAACGCTATACGGGTAAAACTAAGGACGTCTCCGCAAAAATGTATCCAACCATTTCTCCTCCGGCCTGATCATATTAGTAGAAGAGGACGCTTATAGTAAAGTGTGGAAGTAGTTGTATCGTTTTCCACATTTTATCTTATATTTGAAAAATAGTAAATTAAACACAATTTTAGTTCTAGTGGTAGGCCATGTCCTCCCTTATTTTCACTGTTATTACATACTGATTAAAAGCTATTCTTTTGCCTCTTTGTGGGTGAAGACGGCCCTCAGTCCCCTCCTCGTTATCTGTATTAGTCGAGTCCATTTGAAACAGATACTTTTCTTCTGGATATGATTAATTCTGGATAATGTGCAGTTTATGCAGACTTCTTTTACTCTTAAAATATCGGACAATATACTTTAAATTGCATCTAAGCCACATAATAAAATTATATGCCCACCTTTGGAAACGGGTTATTTTAAAGGCCTCGTACGATTAGTACTACAACGCACGATCATGAAAATATCCGAAATCCACATTTTTACTTTTCAGATACTGTCTGACACTACTATACAAAACTCAGAAATTCCATTTATTAAAAATATGCTGGGCACAATTTCATATTTGTTCGTCTTTTTAAATATTTTAGGAAGTTATGTATATCACAAAACACAACTTTCATTCAATAAACTGGTTTCTTTATTGTTACAATTACTTATACCGTTAATGGTAAAACTTTGTTGTTCACTATCGGTACTGTCAATCAGAAATCAGCAGCGCCATCTATTGATGCGTGATTTTCGCCTATATTCTGCTGAATTTCAGAATATCGTTCAATAGGAACAAGACAGGAACCTTAGTACTAATCTCTTTGCTCCAAAATCGAAATAGTATAACTGGAAAGCTCCTATTCTATAATGTTGATTATGATTTAGAATAGGTTAGATCAAGGCTGTTATTGTTTTT
Organism: Leptura quadrifasciata; assembly: GCA_963675555.1. Classification (NCBI taxonomy): domain Eukaryota; kingdom Metazoa; phylum Arthropoda; class Insecta; order Coleoptera; family Cerambycidae; genus Leptura; species Leptura quadrifasciata. The sequence goes on from OY776682.1 coordinate 35,089,776, forward strand.
ATAATGGAATGACAAGTAAAATCTAATTTCTCAAATTTTAACTGTGATACATACACACAAAAACCAAAATGTCATCAGTGCAAGCTCATGATTTCCCTGTTTTGAAAAACGACCGCATATTAAAAGCTGCTAGGGGCGAAAAACCAGACAAATTACCTGTATGGATAATGAGACAGGCTGGGAGATATCTACCGGGTAAAGTCTATCAACATTTCATTCATGTTCCTCTCTCTAATAGTTGATTTTCAGAATTCATGGAATTTCGTAAACATCATACGTTTTTTGAGATCTGCCAAACACCTAGCCTAGCGTGTGAGGTAACACTAATGCCCATTAGAAGGTACGACCTAGATGCGTCTATAATATTCAGCGACATTTTGGTTATTCCACAAGCACTAGGAATGCCTGTCGAAATGAAACAGGGAGTGGTAACTAAGCACAAGTACAAATATAATTCTAGATTAATATTGCTAACATTTATAGGGACCAGTTTTACCAGACCCTTTAACGTTGGAGAGTGTTAAGAACTTAAAAAAAGATGGTGTTGTGTCGACGTTGAAGTACGTTGGGGAGGCTATAACTCTAACAAGACATAAATTGGAAGGAAAAGTTCCTTTATTTGGATTTTCTGGAGCACCAGTAAGTAGGGCCATTATTGCCTAAACTAGCACAGCAATGACCTATTCCAATTGTGGGTGTCCATTTACAAGTGGTAACGAATAAAGTAAATAGTTAGGTTGATATGTGTAGTCCACTCTTAATTACATTTCAGCCAGTACAGGTCCCCTGGCAACAGTTGCTTTTTGCCAAATTTCTGCAGCACCATAAGTACAGGGTTATTTGCTATGTTTTGACCGCCTTTATTTCTGTTATTGGATATAATAAGAAGTTACGTATCAAAGTTGTAGGGTTGTATATATATTTTCTTTAAATACAATTAAGAAAACAATTGCTTGCGTAGGTCACGTGATATATCAATGAAGGCTGTTTTTTTAATGGAAAATCCTGTATATTTTTACATATTCTTTTAGATATTTTTTACCTGATTTCAAATATATAAGGGTTGATGTAGCTATAATATTTTTTGATATATTGGACATAAAACCAAAAATATGCATATAGAACATGGGACACCATATACTCAGAAATTAATATAAACCGTTGGATAACAAATGGCCTACTAAAATCAGTGCATACAAAAAACCTCATGGCCAAAAATCTTCAGAGATCCAGATAAGATTGTACTAAAAATTGATTATAAAAATAAATTTAATGTTCTAGTACATAAAACAAAAAAATATTACAGAAATGAAATACATAAAAATGCCTCTGAAAAAACCTTTGGAAAGTAGTACAGAATATAACAAAAAGTAAATTAAAAAAAGGGCTCATCGAATCAATAAAAAATAGAGATAGGGAAATATTAACAGAAACTAAACAGATAGCAAACGAATTAGTAAAGACTTTTTCAGAACTGGGGAAAATATTAGCAAACAATATTAAAAAAGACCCAACATTTTCACCTCAAAGGTTCCAAAAAGCAACCAGTCATTATATTTACTCCCAGCAGATAAAAGTGAAATCAAAAACTTAATTTGCGAATTAAAAAATAACAAATCTATTGGAGTAGATCATATAAAAGGTGGAAACTCTAAAAGCTGTCTCACTTTATATCACTGACCTCCTAGTGTATATAATAAATAAATGTTTGGAAGAAGGATTATGGCTGACTGCTTTCATGGAGTTGGTAATAATACCAATGTATAAAACTGGAGATAAATCGTTTACCTATACAAAATTATAGACCAATATCCCTAAAAAAAACCCTGTCTAAAAAAAGAAATAAAAAACTAAACTAAACTCATACCTGAGTAAATTCAACCTTCTGTCTGATAACCAATATGGTTTCAAAGAAAGAGTCTCCAAACAAGATGCAATAATAGATCTCACAACTAATATTTATTTAGCGTTTGATAAAGGAAAACATCGTCATGTACATTTGTTGATTTTAGTAAGGCATTTGACAGTCAGCCATGAATTACTCTTACAGACACTTGAAGGTATTGGGGTCAGGCCTAAAAGTTTTCAAAAGTTATTTAACCGATAGAGTTCAGTCTGGGGGAATAAAGGATACACTGAGCGAGTCACTAAATATCGAGTATGGAGTATCACAAGGTATGGTGTTAGGACCGCTACTATTTTCAGTTTATGTAGATGGAATATTTTCCACAGGCAAAATAACCAGCTTTGCTAATGATACTGCAATTTTTTATAAAGCTGACACGTGGGATGAACTAAAAAAACATAGTAGAAACTGATTTAACTACCAAAGAAAATTGGTTTGATCATAAATTATTGACACTTAATTTGAAAAATACTTTTTACTTAACTTTTAGCTTAATTACTCTGGTAATTAATACACTGGGAACTCAACAGGTTATTCTGCCAAAAACAGAAATACATAGATATTATCATAGACCAACACTTATTATGGGATTTACACCTAAATTATCTTATTAGAAAGTTACAGTTTATTCTATATAAGTTTAAATATCTACAGAATGTGCTGAATATTCGATTGAGTTGATTTACCACTGTTTCGTAGAAAGCCAATTAAATTATGCAATTTAGGAGGGGGAGGTGCAACTGAAACTCACTTACATGCACTAGAAACGTTACAGAAACGCTTTCTTAGAATAATGCTGTATAAAGATAATAGATATCCCAGTGATTTTCTATTTTTAGAATCTAAGGTTTGCGACATAAGACAAGTTTTTCATCAAAAAAGCGATACGATTAGATATCTGACATACACATATGATACAAGTACAAGGCAAAAAAGTGAATGTCTATATCCTTTAATGTTAAAAACTATAGGTCAAAGATCGTATCACTTTCTAGCTCCCAAATTATATAACTCTGTCCCTGACACTGTTAAAGTCATAAAATCAATTTCGCTGTTTAAAACAAAGCTAAGAATTTTATTTTAGGACAAAACAGGAAAATTATCACTGGCTATATCGATTTAAAAAATAAAAATGAAATAATTGAACTAAAAGGAAAACAATTTAACGAATTAATACATATTTTATATAGGTATTATCTTAAGTTTAAGCACATAATTATCTGCACGTCTATTCTTGAATTCTTACACTCACTTATGTAAAACTATTTCTATCTTTTATACTGATCCAGATAGCCACGTTGGTTAAGGCGCGAGGTGGCAATCGCGATTAATTACTCGGATCTCGCGCCACCGGGTTCGAATCCCGCCTCCGGCACTGTCGGAGGAAATGGTTGTATGTCCGCGTTTTTTCAATGTGTAATCCCCTTCCACACAAGCCTCAGACTTCTGGAATTGGGGGTTGTCTAATTCCTGTGGGGTTATTATAGAACCTCTAGATATGGTATATTGATTACATTAAACATGAAAATATGCAGGTATATGTTAATATATTTTTTATCGTTGTTTTTGTAGATATCTTAGTGATAATATTATTACTTTGTATATCGTATATTTTACTTTGTACCTCGAAACAAGTGTTCTCTCCACCATGGCCACCAAACAGCTTTGATTTAACACCTTTGGACACATTCTTGTAGGCATTTATAAAAAACAAAGTTAATGACAGAAATAAATGAGGGAAGAGATCAAAATACAGTGTTCATCAACCCCTGTACATGCTTGTCATTTCATCACTTTCAAACACAAATAGTATTCAGCATTTTCTACTACTCCGTAAGTCTGCTTACGTGATGAATGCCTGTGATGCACAGTATAAAAGTCAATTTCTCCTGACAGTTTTGATTTCAGCTAGTCTCATTGATCTTCAACCCCAACAAAATGGTTCCTTGTTCCTATAAGTATTTTTCTTTTCAGTGGACCTTGATGGGCTACATGATTGAGGGTGGTGGATCAAAAACGCTAAGTAAAGCAAAGAAATGGCTTTACGCATATCCCGAAGTTTCACATCAGTTATTAAGTCTATTAACTGATATCATTATCGACTATTTGGTTATGCAGATCGAGGCGGGTGCTCAACTTGTTCAAGTGTTTGATAGCAGCGCTGAATATTTGAATAAGAGTTTGTATACAAAGTTTTGCCTGCCATATTTGAAGAAGATATCGGAGGGTATAAGGAATAGATTGACTGAATTAAAACTGGAACAAATACCACTGGTAAGAACGAATTTAAAATGCGTATTATACAATAGGCATAAATGCTTGTTGAATATAGAGAAAACAAAATTTATTAAAAAATTACTAATAATATATTGTTTTTTTTTAATTCAGTCTAGTGTTGTGGTATAAACACAAACATGCACCTAAAGTTTCATATTTCTAGGTGTTATTTGCCAAGGGAGCCTATTTTTGCCTGGAAGAGCAAGCAGAGTTAGGTTATGATGTTTTGGGTGCCGACTGGACCATGGAACCTAAATTTGTGAGAAAAACTCTCGCAGACAAATCTTTAACAGTTCAAGGCAACTTGGACCCGTGTGCTTTGTATGCACCAAAAGAAGATATAATCAAAATGGTTACAAGTATGATCGACCAATTTGGTACTGACCGATATATAGTTAATTTAGGTCATGGTATTTATCCTGATGCACCTCTCGATGCCGTACAAACAGTTATTGAGGCTGTGCATAGTGTGAAATTGTAAATTTTTATAATTTTGTATTCAATTTGTTATGATTTGTTAAATAAATTATTTCCAGTCGGTTTATTAACTTTGTTATAAAAATAATTTATTTAGAATTATGAGTTAACAATAATTGGTAAAGTGACCTAAGAAATACTAAATATTTCTAAATTTAATAGATTGGGGGGCCAGCATGAAATCATTAAAGGCACTCTTAAATTATCCACATATGAAGTAATGTTTAAATTTTTGCAAATTACTTTGTGTTATTATAACATTAGCTTTAATATACTGGGTATCCTTTTCGTCAGGTATTTGGGAAATTACCGTTGCATTTTTATATAACCATCTAAAACAAACAATTTAGTTAAGTAGGTACCTATACAGTATTGGCAGACAAAAATATTAAACCGATGCCTATTTAAGATAAAAGAGAAGAGATTTGGTCAAATAATATGCTGAAAAGAAACAGATTTAGCCTATGCTGTTGCCATTTTTCTCTTTAGTCAATGTTAATATATCGTTCTTTCATGTACATTATTTTGTTTTTTTTATGTTTTCTTCTATCTTATTATAGGGATCGATCGAAGTTTTGTACCTGCCAGTGTTGTATGTTTGAGAAATCACTCTTACCTAATTTCCTCGCCTCCATTCAATACCTTAATGGTAATTTTTTGCCTAGAAGTTGCTTCTAATACTCTACTTTCTATATGAAACCTTAAAGTCTCCAGTCCTAAAACAGTTAAGAAATATTTGTGAATATGTTAATGAATTAGTAATAAACTGACCTATTCCTTTTTTCGCTGACACAAGCAAATCTGAATCCTTCACTAAATTCACTTTATCGGCAAGGTCACACTTATTTCCTACGGTTAAAACTTTGTCCATTATATTTTCGTTCCCTGTTTGAGCACCTAGTTCTTTTAACGTTGCTAAGACATGTTCACGTTTGTATTCAAAGCAGGAACTGGCCAGGTCCTCCACGTGTACTATTATATCCTGAAAAGGAATTAGGCATTCAGGATACAGTTTAACAACACCAAGAGGTATACAGAGTGTTCAATTGCTAGAATGTGTAAAAGGCTTCAGTTTTGGATACAAATCGTTTTTTAATATGTTAAGATGTAGATGGCATTTACACCTTCTAGCAATTGGCTTTTGCGCAAAGCAAATATCTATATTATTTTTCAGCAGAACGAAATCTTATCACTTTCACACTAGATAATCTGTTTACACTGCTGTAAACAGAGCAAAGTAAGCATAGTACAGTGCAATCTGCAACAGCAGGGCGGCGACGGCAGTACTGTGCCGGCACCTTGATGTGGAGCAGGATACACTGGCACTAATTCAGGAACACTGGATAGTTGAAACTAGGATAACAGGGTTATTAAGACTAAGTGGACTTATTTACAGCTCACCAACAACAGATAGGCCGAGGACAGCCATCTACATTCCTCGGCATATCAAAACCCAGCCACTTCAACACCTCTCAACATCTGATCTAACGGCGGTGAAGGTGGAATGTTTGGTGGCAGGCAAACCAACAAATGTTGTCTTGGCATCAGTGTACCTCCCTCAAGACTCGGCCACTCAACCACCAACAAGAGAGATGGAGGACCTTGTAGCACACTGCCGCAATTCAAAACTGGAAATTAATCATGGGATATGACGCAACGCACACTATGTCACCTGGGGCGGTGAAGACAACAATGCAAGAGGTAAATCGCTTTATGATTATATTACCGGTAACAACCTTAGAGTAAGTAATAGGGGCTGTACACCGACATTTATTAACAGTAGAAGTCAAACTATAATAGATATAACACTAATAATGTAGCGTGTATCCAGCCTAATCCAGAATTGGCATGTGTCTGATTGTGTAACACTATCAGACCACCAATGGATAAACTTTGAAATCAATCTCATCAAGACACCCAAAAAATCATTCCGAGATCCCCGGAGAACTGATAGAGGTAAATATCGATGTCAACTCAGGGAGAACTTGGAAGGGGTTAATAAGAGGGTGCCCAGAAATAGAACAATAGTCAATATCTTGCAAACAGCCACGAGACAAGCTTTTGAAACATCTTGCCTCTTGAGGTCTTCGCAACAGCCCAATGAGGCCACCAAATGGGGGTCTCAAGGGCTCACTGACCTCAAGAAGAAGGCTAGAGGACTTCGTTCAACAAAACCAAACTGACAAGACAGGAATCCGATTGGGAATCATACAAAACCAATCTGAAAGAGTTTAAGAAACTAGTCGGACAGAGACATAGAGATGCGTGGAGAACCTACTGTGAGGAAATCGAAGATTATGCACAGACTGCTAGGTTATGCAAAATCCTCGCCAAAGACAAAGACCATGACCTTTGTTTATTAAAAATGAGTGATGGTACAAGAACCAGCGACTCATGAAAAGCCTAGAGTTACTCATGGAGACTCACTTCCCGGGATCTGTGATAACAGAACGGGAGTGGTCAAACGAAGTCAACACCCAACCCTCGGATTTGGATTGGCAAATGGCCAACCAAATAGTGAGTGAGGACAGAATAAGATGGCAATACAGAGCTTCTCCCCTTTTAAGTCGCCAGGCATTGACGGTATCAATCCCGCCCTACTGCAATGGGGACTGAATGAAATACTGCCGCTCGTAGTTGGAGTCTTTAGGGCGTGCTTAGCACACATTTATATTCCAGAGACATGGAGAGAAGTGAAAGTTGTGTTCATCCCAAAATCAGGGCGGATGGACTATACCACCCCCAAAGCCTATAGACCTATTAGCTTAACTTCGTTCTTACTTAAGATGATAGAGAAGCTATGTGAACGATCGATACATAAGGGATGTTGTATTAAAAGACAACGCTTTACATCCTAACCAGCACGCATACACCCTGGGAAGATCCACCGACACCGCCCTCCATGCAGTCGCGAGTCGGATTGAGAGATCCTTGGACAATAAGGAGTCCACCCTAGGCGTCTTTATAGACATAGAAGGTGCGTTCGACAGAAACACCTTTCCAAAAATTACAGCGGCCCTAGTGGAGAAGAATGTCCCCACGATCATGGGAAGCTGGATATCAAACATGATCTCGAAGAGAGCTATACAAATCAGTGTGGGAGATGCTTCTGTACGAGGAATGGTTACGAGAGGCTGTCCCCAGGGAGGTGTATTATCACCACTGCTATGGAATCTCGTTCTTGATAGCCTCTTGTGCCGCCTCAATTCAGAAGGATTCCACACAATTGTCTACGCAGATGATTTAATAATCATGCTTAGCGGAAAATTCGAAGGAGTCCTTTGTGAAAGAATGCAGGGGCTCTAAGAATAATTGAAAAATGGTGCAAAGAACACTCCCTATATCTTATGAGCAGTGCGGCAGGACCGTGAGGAAAACTTGCGGCATGAAGCCCAAAGTGGTCATGTGGATATACACTGCCGTCATAAGATAACCAATGGAGCTGTGGTTTGGTGGCCTAAGAGCAAACAGATTACAGCTAAAGCCAAGCTCAGCCAAGTGCAGAGAGTTGCCTGCCTGTGGAAAGGCCAGAAATCGCTTTTGGAATGAGGCTGTCAGAAAGATGCCTCTTCTGCAGGCTTGCACCGATGGCATTTGTCCCCGGTTTGTCTTTGACAGACCCTACATAATACAGACGAATAGTGAGAAGGACGCTGCTGGCAAAGGTGTGATCAACATCTTCACAGACGGATCAAAAAGGAAGGATGGGGCAGGATGTGGAATATACTCCAGAAGTCTGCAAATCCAATATAAATGGACTATGGATGTGCGAGCCAGCGTAGTTCAAACGGAACTGGCGGGCATAACCATAGCTGCAAGAGATTGTCCATAGACAAATTACGAGCAAAACAATCAGGATCTACACAGATTGTAGACAATCATTACTAGCCCTGAGAAGTTACAAAATTACCATAGGAGCAGTATGGGAATGTCACCAAGCACTTGTGGGTGCCTAAATAACATACTGATATGCTGGGTGAAAGGACACGCACAGTGTAGTGGCAACAAAGTAGCCGACAAACTGGCTAAGAAGGCAGCAGGCCTAAGTATTTTTTTTGGACCAGGCCCGGCCAATCTGTTACCGATCACAGAGATAATACAAATATTTAAAGAGAACACCCACAATGAATTCAAGAAACTGTGGGATGAAACAAACAGCTGTCAGCTTGCTAGGGAACTACTAAAATATCCCAACAAGAGTACAGCAATGGACTACCTGGCAATGTTCAGAAGGAACTTACGTTTTATAACGGACACTGCCCGTTAAGGAAACATGTCCATAATATGAGATTAAGCGAAACACCTCTCTGTAGGGGTTGTGAACAAGAAGATAAGACGGTTCAACATGTACTCTGTGACTGTTCTGCTATCTCATCAATCAGAGAATCCATTTTGGGAGAACGTTGGCCTACTTTGGCCGATGTAAGGGAGATGTCCCTAGGCTGCATCATCACCTATTTCGTAAGATTAGGTTGGTTGGACTCCTAGGCGAGGATCTGTCTACAGGGAGGATGTACAAGGGGCCCAATGGGGCCTAAGTACTGTGGTTCAATAATTTTTATTGACCACCCTCCCAACCAATTCCAGACTGCTGTATTGTTGGTTGGTTGATTGCCAATGCACAATTGTAAATAACTGCAATAAACATTATTTTGTAGATTTGGTTGCAGCGTTCTGAAGAAGTAGGTAAATTTGGGATTCGGAATTATTATCTCAACTCTAGTTTTTATCTATATTCTACAGGTTACATGATACCGCTCTCACAGATTTGTATATGGGTCTCTGATTCATTGGCTTCAAGAAGGCAACGGCTTCAGCTTGTGTTACTCCAAATGGTTAGTCATCCATACAAGTACAATTTATGATCTAGTGGGTCTTATTTAATACTCTCGTCACTCCTCACCACAAATTAACAGGTTCTATACAAATTTTTGTAATAATAATAATAATAATAATTTATTTTATTTAGCAAGTTGCTATACAATTATCTATACAAAAAATATTACCTTAATAATTAGATTACTACTTTAAGTAGTTTAATATGACATACAACATATGTACAAAACAAAATAAAAATAATTAATACATATATATATATACACATATGCATATACGCAAACATACAGCCAATTTTATACTTAACAAACAAAACACTGACAATACTTATAAGGTAGTGACATGTAGAAAGTTTTAATTGATAATTATAAGCGAGTTACTTGTTTACATCGGTAATGATTTTATATATTTAGCACATTTGTTTGTAAAATGTTTAGAAGATCCATTAAAATGTTTTATTTCATTTGGCAAGCTATTATATTCTTTAAGGCCTTTACTGAAAAGTGATTTGCTAGCTAATAATGAATGATGTCTTTCTATGTATAGATCATTTGTCCTGCGAGTATTGTAGTTGTGTATATCTCGGACATATGTTATTTTATCCTGTAAGTAACTAGGTAACATACCGTTTTTTATTTTATAAATAAACTGCAAGGTTTTTAATAAAACTCTTTGCTTTACTGTCATAAAATGCAATGTTTTTAACATATTATTTACTGGTGTATATCTATTGCACTGCAATATAACTCGCATTGCTTTGTTTTGCATCTTTTGTAGAATCTGTAATTCATTATTATTTAAATATAGTAGCACGCTTGAACAGTATTCAAAGTGTGGTGCAATTATTGTTTTATAGATTGTTAATCGGGCAAACATTGATATATTCTTGGATAGTCTCCTTAGAAAATTAATTTTTTTAGCCACCTTTTTTACAATATAATCAACGTTTTGTTTTAAACTTAAGTTTTCATCTAAGACCACTCCTAAATATTTTATTTTAGTTACTTTTTCGACTGTCTGATTATTTATTATTATAGAGTTCATATACACAATTTTGTTTAATTTATGGTTCTTCCCTAAAATCATCCATTTACATTTGTCTATGTTTACCTTAAGGTTGTTATCACAAAGCCACATATATAGATTATTTAATTAATTGTTCATTGTTCTTATAATGTCATCAACATTTTCACCTGCTATATACAACATAGTATCATCTGCAAATAGATGTACTTTACAGTTCGTTATTGATTGCATAATATCATTTATAAAAATGATAAATAATATTGGTCCTAGAACGGATCCCTGCGGCACTCCATGTTCTGTCTCTTTTTCACTAGATACACTTACACCAAATTTTGTTCTTTGTCTTCGTTCATTTAAATAGGATGAAAACCATTGATGCACTGTTCCGCAAATCCCAATTTCTTTTAATTTTAATAGGAGTAGACCTCAATTTATTGTCTCAAAGGCCCTTTTAAAATCTAAAAATACAGCCACTATAATATTATCAGCATCAATTGCATTTACCCAATCTTCTAATATGCATTGTAGTGCACTCTCACATGAGTGTCCCTCTCTGAATCCTGACTGTACTGGTATTATTATATTATTTTTTTGACAATAGCTCATTAGTTGTTCCTTCACGATCAATTCCAAGATTTTTTCACAAACTGGTAATGAGTTTATGGGCCTGTGTTGTTCACTTAATACCGTATTAACCACTTTAGGAATTGGCGTTACAAGAGAACTCTTCCATTTATTAGGAAAAACTCCCGTTTGCAAAGAGTTGTTCATTACATCAAAAAATCTGTTACCGATAACTTCAAATGATGTTTTAATAATTTTTGCTGATATTCCATCACTGCCTATTTTATTAGGTAGTGAAGAAATAATTTTTCTTAGATCACTCATTTCTATTTTTTTTAAATTCTTCAAATCTATCCTGTCTTTTGTGTTCTGGTGTTTCATACATGTTATATTTTGGTATATTTTGAATAACATCTGATATACTATCAATAAAATACGCATTAAAATTTTCAGCTATCTCTAACTCATTCTGAATGTCTTCATCATTAAATTTAATATATTGTGATGTGCTATGACCCTTCGTCTTGCAAATTTGTTTTAATGTTTTCCACATTGTCTTTGCATTATTTTTACATTCATCTATTTTTTGTTCATAATAATTTTGCTTCTGCTTTCTTATCATCGATGTAACTTTGTTCCTATTTTCTCTATAAGTATTCCAGTCCTCTTCACTATTTGTTATTCTAGCTGCTTCATATTTGTTGTCTCGTTCTTTCATTGCCTGTATAATTTCTTCTGTAATCCATTTCCAAAACATTAAACCATGGAGTTGAATTTACAACTTATTCGTAGCAATTGGAGTTATCACAGCAATAGCAGTTGAAGTTAATAGTTCGTAATATACAGCCACAGAACTTTTAAATGACCACTGTTTTTTTATAAATCCTATGATAATGTGACTTTACATTTGACACACGAAAGGATAGTTACATTATTATAGACTTTGTAATATACAGTGGTCATTTAAAAATTCTAGCAGGGCCTTTAGCTCAGTCGGTTAGCATACCTAGCGAGGTGGGTCCGAAGCCCACCTACTGTGAAGTAACTTTCAAATATAAATTATCCCCAAGAAGTGAAGTGAAGCTAGATCTCCTAGACTTAAGAGGGTTATTCAATTGACCTGGAAGGCGGTTAATAAACATTAAACAGTACAACCTTTTGTTGTCTACTATTGCAGAACCTTTCAAACATGCATAAGGCAACTATTTTTCATGAAATCAACGCTCTAGAAATGTGTGTATGGAACAAAAATAGCTTTTAAAGCTCTTAGATTGTATCGCTGTAACTCTTTGGAACAGTTTGGAACTGCCAGAAAGCTCTAATGTGTTAGGCGGAAATAACAGATCGAGTCTGATCTGAGTATATGCCAATACTGGCATAGAAGGCAATAAATACCCAACTCTTTGCTCAGAGAAGGTGCAGTGTCAGGATTTATAAGACCAGAGTACATGCCGAAAGATGTATCTTGTGTAGCCTGCTCTGAGAGAATCCCTCTCAATTACTCAGAAACAACTATAATTAATTCATTTAATGAGGTTTATCACAGGTTACGCCAAAAACTATAATTAATCCATATACTGATGGGGACTGTAGATTACACAGATTTGGACTGGCAGATAATGTTGAGTGCCATTTCTATTCAGAGGAAGATGAAATGGCAAGGCATATTTTATGTACCTATCCTGTTACAGAAAAAAATCTGGCTCTAATTTAGCAAAAACCAAATGTTGTTAGAGAATATGTCCAGTCTCTTCAGAAGCGTATATTCCTAAATCAATGATACAATGCTAGGGGGTCTTTAAAACCATAAAAATGTTGTCATTTACTACCGCTTTGTCTTGTACACATTGTATATCCAGGAAGAAAAAAAAGTTGTTGTTTTATATGAAGTAAAAGTGATATTTTTCGTGTCGAAGATCTACTTGGCAAGAACAGCCGAGATACATAAAAATCACTACTTCACATACTACATACTATTTTTTTCTTCAAACATTGAATATGAATTAAATAAATACTGTTATTTTTTCTTCAAATACTTTTAGTGATGCTCAGGGAAATATCAGAGAAATTATAGCTTAAGTTTACAAAATTTCCAGTCATGTTTATTTGATGTTTGAAGAAGAAATTATTTATTTTTGTGAATGTCATTACCCAGTTCTTAAAATTGAGAGGTATATTATACTTATATTTTCTTATTGGCGGCTTTACACATGTAAACTGCGTCATAAAAGACTTGAAATTCATATTGAAAAAAGTGTTTTCCGCTATTTTAAAGTCATGAATATTTTGAACGGGAGTTTTCAAATTTGGCACAAAGTCCGTGCAGTAACCATCACAGCAAACATTTTTGAGGCTACATTACTAACTGGAGGGTGGAACTTATTTTCGGTTAGTTAGAGTTACTCGCGAAAAGAACATTTAATTTTTCATTTTAGAGAGTTTGAAATGGAAAAATAGAAATTTTCGTCTACACACAGCTTCATCGGTTACTACCTGCCTACATGTAGATGCCTACATTCAAGTATTTTGTATTTTACAATACTGTACCGGCTACTAAATTTTTTACTGCAGGGGCCTACTCGATCATGTTTCATACAGAGTTCACTCAGTGTTAGTTACGCCTATAGGTCTGTGGCTCAAAAATCTGATCCCATTGGGTGAGATATAATAACATATCAAGTTGTCGCAGTATAGGATCTATTATTACTAACCTAACCATATATATGACAGATGTGGCAACTGCAGTGGCTAGTTTATAAATTGACCCGTACAAACAATACTTACAGCTAAAACAGCATCTTCTAAGGTAGCCACGAAGCATTCTATTAGATTTGTGGGGATATCTGATATGAAGCCGACTGTATCAACGTAGAGGATTTCCAGCCCCGAAGGCAGAATTCCAGAATGCAGCGTCACATCAAGAGTTGCAAAGAGTTGATTCCTTGGCTGTAATGATTCTTCACCTGTTAAAGCCTTTATTAGGCAAGTCTTGCCGGCGTTTGTATATCCTACAACTGCTACAATTGGGTAATCCATTTGTTTCCTTCTATTTCGAAGAAGCATTCGTTGATTTCTAAGCTCACGTATAGCTTTCTTTAATTTTTGTTCTCTGCTTTCGAACATTAATTTCAGTGCCTCTGGATCCCGGGTGAAGAACATAAGGTTTTTTTCAGCTTTTTGCTGTACATAGTAGAGCTCAGCTAAAGCGACTTGTAATTTGGCATGCTTGCTTGCAGCGTGCATTTTCAAAATTTGCATAACTATCCTATACCGGTCAAAGATAGGTACACTAAAATTTTCTTGTAATATGCTTGCGGTCACCTTCTTCAAACTACCCATGTTTATGAAAACAGCTGTTACATGGTTCCTACGAATAAAATTGTCTAATCTCTCCATCCAGCCGGATTTAAATAAGGTTTTTCTGTCCAAACTTTCTAATGGAATAGACGTAGTGTCTACGACTTTCCATGACGGCAATGTTTGTATCAAGGCCACAGCCTCCTCCAGCTGTTCCTCAGGTGAAATCGTGAGCTTCTGTGGCCCCCATTTAACATATGGCTGAATAACTAAGCAGGAATGAGCTTCTCCAGGACGAAAATAATTTGCAGCTAATTCGTTATATTCGCTGGAAGTAAAAACGACAATAGAAAATAGGGATAATTCATTATATTTGCCTATACCTGTCAGACGTTAACACTTCTTTTACATAATCATCAGAAGCTCCGGTATTTTGCAACCTGAAGGGAGTAGTGCTAAAGTTTCTTGCTTTCTTGTAAATTTTAAACATGGTTCGCGCTCTTCTTAGTACGAACATTTCGATTTAAATTTTCCGCCTATTTTCAACACGCCTATGTGCTTAGTGATTGGTTGGATAGCGGGAGCACGATTGTGTGTCTATGGGGTAAAAACAATTTGTAAACTGTATTTACTAAAATAAATTACAGTCTGTCAACTAACCTAGCCTCTTTAACCACTGTCTTCTAAAAGCATGTAGTTATCTTTAACACATTTTAACTGAAAATATGCAGTTTTCTTATTTTGTTCGGGTCCGGGAGGTTAGCAGTCTTGATCCACATACGGGTACGCATGATTTCGTTTTGCGCGGTAAGTTCGAATTAAAGTGTGTTGCAAGTTGCCAGTTCATTGGTATGTTATATTCTATTGATGATAATAGCAGTGCAGTATAGTATTAGAGAATGTAAACTGTGCATGTTCTGGAAATATAAAAAAACGGATTCCATTTTATTTTAGTCTTCGTTTACATAGGATACGAAATATCTAAAAATATAAACGAGGGAGTTTACAGAATAAACATACTTATTATATGGCTTATGTGAAGGCACGATTATGAAGTACTGTACTTCGGGTCGATTATTTTGAAATATTTGCATCTAAACCTCGATCTAAACACAGAAATAAGAATTTTTTCTGTTTGTAAACTCAATACAACATATTGTGTAAGTTATAATGTTATAAACACTGAAATTGAAAAAATAAATCGAAATAAATGGTTTATTAATGCATATTTTTCCAAAAAATCATTTACCCGAAAAATAAAATTCTTTGAAGGGATTTCCTAAACTGCTACAGGTTCGGAAAATCCGAAGAACATGAAAATTTGAAAATTTTATAAAGGTACACTTCAGTCCCCACTATTTGGTTCCAAGATAAACGAAAGAATAATCTAGATATCTATGAATTCGTCTTTCTTCCTTTTATTTATTATGTAAGTTGAAAACACTAAAATTCAAAAAGTGAAAACGTAGGTAGAGGTATCATATTTTTGAAAAAAAGAAAAATAATTGCCTCAAAAGTAAAATTTTCAGAGCGTAGTTTTAATAATTCAGGAGATCCGCTCTGAAAATTCTATTTTTCAGGAAATTATTTTTTTGCAAACGTATATATTTAATAAGACTCATTAATAGACAGGTTTATGAAAAAAAATGATCAGTAAATAAAAAAATGATAAAACATTTTAAGGAAAGAAATGCACACGAAGAGGTTGCGACTATTGATAAGATTCTACAAAATAAAAAACAAACGACATTTCGTCAACCAAGCTGGCGTCATTGGGTGTCGATTAAATTTACAAATATAGCAATTTATCAGAAAAATAATAATTTTAAAACAATTGCGAAGCGTCCTATATAATGTTCAAGTATACAGGGTGATTCACGTAGGCCGTTCGTTAGAAGTTTTTTAACTTGTAGTTGGATTACAAACTAGCAATAATCGATCATGCCCGTTCTACTTAAAATATTTTCAACCCTGCAGCTATACAGTGTGTTCCAAAAGTCGATACCAACTTTCTTATTTTAAATGGACACCTACATTTTTTTACATGGTTCGATTAGCCTTCCAATTCTGAGTTTAGACAACCCAAGTTATGTTAACTTACCTGTTACAGATTTTGATACGTCTATTTTTTTGGAAAAAAATTGCCGCTGTAGTAGTTTACGAACAAATTTGTATATCCCAAACCGTTCAAAATTATGAAACCAAATTGATGAGGCAGGTAGCTGGAAGTTCAGGCTAACACCTGACGTCCCATCGGTGGTCCTGTCTTATACCATATGGGCGCGGGCGATTTTCAAATGTCGCAATGAATAAATCGTCAAAAAGCCGATTTTTTTCAAATAACACCTGTTTTCTTCACAGCATTATTTATCCGCCAGAGTGCACCAGCTGTACTCGGTTGTTTGTCCGTCAATGTCAATACGAAAAAAATATGTCTTTGAATAAATAAAGTTAATTTAGGATGTAAAATAAAAGCTTGTTGCTGTGTACCAAAGTGCTCTAACACGGTAGGACATTTATTTCCTAAAAATGACCGTTTCCGACAATCACATGATAAATCTGGCGTTTTAAAATTGTAATCTATATCTTCATCTTCAAGTTTACTAACTAAAATATTGTCATGAGTGATTAATCTAGAATAAAAGAGGATTTATAAACAAAAAAATTCAACAAGTTCATCTATTGTATATACTAGGTACTGGCTTGGATCATTCCACATTCTTTTTATCAATTTAGCTCATTTATACGAATAAGAGATTGGGAAATTTAAACAATTTAAAAGTCATAATATAACTTTTAAATTGTTGTTTAATGTCATTCTCAATTTGTATCATATATTATATGATACAAATTGAGAATGACATTAAACCGAGTAAGCATGGCGTCATCTATTGGATATATTAGGAACTGGCTTGGATTGTTCCCCATTCTAACAATTCACTTAAAAATATGTATGCGTATCTTGAGTTATTGGCATTTTTTATAGTAGGCTTTGGAATAAATGCCAAATGTCAAACCTAGCCACTATTGTGTCATTGTTATCTTATTCAATTCAATTAATTCGTGCAATTTTCATCATGGAACATTATCCGAATGATTTGTTTATAATTTATGGTGAAAATAACAAAATAGTTGGATAGTTGAAGCTTTTGATCGTTTGGAACCTTTCGAAATTCGGAGCGCAACGCAGTCTGTTTGGGAGCGTATTGTAAACTGTGCATTGACACAGTCGGTGCCCACATTGAGCATTTGTATTTCAGTAAATTATTTTTGTAATTTTTGCAAACCTTCTAATTAACCTTATGAAATCGTACCTCACTGAGCGCACACAAATAGTGTACAGTAATGACAAAATATCTAAGAGTATTACATTACTGGCTGGTGTTCCACAGGGCTCAGTTATTGGACCGCTACTTTTCATTATATGTACAAAAGACATAATTAAATCCTTCAATAATTGTCATTACCATTACCGTTTGCTGATGATACACAGTTAGTCTATACATTTATGCCTAATGAACATAGACAAGCGGAAGCTCTAATAAATTCCGATTTACAAAAAGTCTATGATATATCGATATCGCACAACGTAAAACTTAACCCTACCAAATCGGCAGTTATGATCCTTGGTAGCAACAAATGCGGGGCTTTACCCAAAAATAATATGACTATTACTGTAAACAACATGGTGGTACCTATAGTTTCTGAATGTAAGAATCTGGGCCTAATCCTTGATGAAAAATTAAAGTTATCTAGTCATGTCAGCAAATTAATCCAAAATCATACTTCACATTAAAATTACTTTACGCAAACAAATCTATTCTCAACATTAAATTAAGAAAAAATCTTGCTAAATCGATAGTCTTATCTAACTTTATTTATACTGATTATGTATACGGTTCTTGTTTGGATGTTGTCGATAAAGTACGAATACAACGGATGCAAAATGCTTGCTGTAGATTTATATATGACTTGAGGAAATTTGACCATATTACTCATAAGACCAATGAGCTGAGTTGGTTAAACATGTCTAATAGAAGAAATTTCCATTTAGCAACATTTGTGCATAAAATTCTCACTACTTCCACTCCTGCCTGTCTGAAAAATGTCCTCACCTGTCGCCATTCCTTGCATCATGTTAATATTCGCTCTACCCATGTTTCGGAAATGCTTTACATATATAATGCTGTTAAAATGTACAATTCTCTACCTATGGACTTCAAGAGGTTGCCTTTGTTAAAATTCAAGAAAAAGGTAAAATATTATTTCTTTGAATGACAATAATGTATATATAGTATATAAAATATCTGTTAAACCTAGAAACGTAACATTTTTAGTTAATAAGATAGTAATTCTTGGTTATTCTATTTTCGCACTTCAGTAATGCATGCTCTTAACATTGCAGATGTGTGTATGTGTGCCTTATTGTAATTAGTATTCCTACTCGAGGTTAAAGGAAGAATAGCATTAAGTTAAACTTATATATATATATATATATATATATATATATAACACCACAGAAATTAGACAACCCCCAATTCCAGAAGCCAGAGGCTTGTGCGGGAGGTGGTTACACATTGAAAAAACGCGGACATACAACCATTTCCTCCGACAGTGCTAGCGCTGGAGCCAGGATTCGAACCCGGTGGTGCGATGTCCGTGTGATTAATCGCGATTGCCACCTCGCGCCTTAACCCACTCGGCTATCGACCAGAGATATATATAGTTAATATCATTAGTACTATGACTAACTGTTTCATCAATTTGGTTCATCAATTTTAAAAAGTTTGTGATCCTCAAAAAAATTGACATGTATCAAAACCTGTAACATAACTTGGGTTGTCTAAACTCGGAATTGGAAAGCCAATCGAACCATGTAAAAAAATGTAGGTTTCCATTTAAAATAAGAAAGTTGGTACCGACTTTTGGCACACCCTGTATAGCTGGAGAATTGAAAATATTTCAGGCAGAACGGGCATGATCGATTACGGCTACATACCAAGTTTCAAGTTTGTAATTCAACTGCAAGTTGAAACACTTCTAACGAACGACCTACGTGAATTACCCTTTATAAATGAACCTCAACAAATGGCGGCCGAGTGGCTCAGTACTTAAGTATTAAGCTTGTAGTCACAAAGTCGCGAGTTTGAATCGTGGCCAGGTATGGATGTTTAGTAATGTTTTTCATGTATGGTAGCAGTGAGCTAGATGGCGGTTGTGTGAGAGACAACACGACTAGTCGCTGTTACCTCCTATGAGTTCAAGTCTCAGCTGCGACAGATGATAATGTCGCTGGGAATGAGTGTTGTGTCATTGTCTATATGTGGTAGCGTGTCCTGCTTGAGTGGTGGAATAGGCTATGGCTAAACTCCACTGGACGTTAATATAATTAAGGCTACAAAAAGAATGAGAATTCAAAATGACGGCTAATCTAACATGTAGTAACAACCGAGCAGATAACGACTAAAGGGGTGTTTATGTCTGTCTGTCTGTAGCTTCAACGGGCGATTCAATTTTGATGCGAGTCTAAATGCTCATCTTATCGTAGTGTATTTTTATTTTAGTTAGTTAGTAGTGCGTTTGCAGACGGTCTAAGGCGGAGAATCCTGTGAAACCCTCGAAAACAGCATTGACGTTCTTCAGAACCTATTTTGCAAAAGAGGAAAATTTCGACCTTGCTTTTTATTTCTCTTTTTATTTGACTTAAATCAAAAAAATGCATTTGATTTTGTATATAATGAAGTGTCAACGGGTTTTTTAATTAGAAGTTTCGTCTTTCCACCACCATCAGCAAGATAAAAAACGGACCTATATCTATACTGCATTGGCTCGTGAACCCCTTTATCTAATGTGAGAATGATGTTAAACGTGTTAAAGTTGTAAACAACTCTGCAAGTATTTTTATTGCATTTGAATAAATAAAATAATTTCAAGCAGCAGAGAAAACATGATCGCAGCTCGCAGCAGACGAATTATATATTTTATGTCAACTATTTTCATCTTGTTTGTAATAAGGACAGATATACGCAGGGTGTGATCATAATCAAACTGTTTCAGTTAATGTGTTGGTGATTTAAAGCTGTTTTATGTGACGAAATAATAAAATAATTATGGCAAAAATGATCTTGTAGTTTAGACAACAATCCGGATGTTGGTTTATCAAAGCCACCTACGCTCGAGGAGGAAGTTAAGCATTGGTCGGAAATTATAAGAATTTCATGATATATTTTAAATATGATAAATAAAAAACTAATTTTAGTTCTGTGTTGAATGAAATTGTAATAACACTACTAACGATAACAGTGTCGAAGATCAATTCTCTACGTGTCACTGTCCTCAAATCGTGGATTTATTTCTGAGTTTAACCGAATTTCTTAATTTGATAAGGGCTGACGCGATAACAAAAACGCGCGGGGTAATCAGACCCTGGGAACTAAAACTAGCTTAGAAAGAATATCTTTACAAGTGTTCAACACATGTTTTCAAGTTTTAAGTGCCTAATGAGAGGAACTAACTCGCGTAAAACTAAACAGTCTCAAGTTATTTCGTTGCTTCAAGCCGCCTGGTGCAATCAGAAATAAACATTTGGGCTGCAGAGGAAGAGAAGGTTAGTTTTGGGTTGTGCCGCCCCAGGTCACTATCACAGTGACAGGTAGCACCATTTTTTAAGGGGTAATATTTTTATTAAATTTTCAATTAGATATATTTTCTTCTCCCAAGCCATCGTACTTAATTACTTTCCAACTGAGGAACTAGACTAACGACCAACTTCTTAAAACCTGTTTTCGGATCCACTTAAATTTACAAAATTTAGTTTTACCTCTTTTTGTAACTAAATGATCTGTTTACATTAAATGACTATGTATTTATTAATTTTTGATATAGCATATGTAATAGTTGGTAGAAAACGAGTTAGTACTATTAATTATCTCTAAAAATATATTTTTTATGCACCAAATATTTTACAAGCTTCCAGAAAAAGTGTAATGGCCATCCGAAGGAAAGCCGACGCTACTGATTTTCTTAGGACCCTTTTAAGTACAGCTTTTACTTTGTCTTCTCGACTCAGTACGACGGGATAGTTCGCTAACCAGTCGTCTTGAAATGAACAGGGATAAGTCCAGTGTACCTCTATCTCGGGTGTAGCGATCAAGTCTGTAGGACGTCGCCCCCATTTACAGGGCCGGAGTAGAATTTATATCATCGGAGTATGTTTGTTAGTGTTCAAAGCCTTCGTGTGTGATCTTTTGCATTTTTTGCACTTTTTTATACTCTGCGGACAAAGTGAAATATGACTGGGCGGCTTGGTTTATTTTTGTGAGGTGCACGTGTATGTCAGGTAAACAGTGAGGTAAACAACCTTCCTCTACTTTTCTCCTGCCCGTGTATCACCAAAATGCATTTCTGTTATTTGCTGTTAGTATTTTACTGTGACAAAGCTGTCAATTAATCATCTTCAATGAAACCTGCCTAATCGACGTGCAAATGTATAAATCATAGTTCAGTAAATTATTTTTTGTTTTTAACCAACCAATAACAACAATTCTTAATTAAGTATTTTTTATCTATCGTCTATGTCAAGTTTCGCACATTTGTTACATTCAGTACCTATTCATTTTGTGTGTATTTTTTTTTTTCCATAACGTCGATACCTTTATTATAATCTTTAAATACAAATAAAGGATTTTGCATCCGCGCAAAAGTGTCTAGTTACCTTTCTTACATATTTTGATAAAATTGCTGAATATGATTTAAATTGTTTGATATCTAGTAAAATAATTTTACTTATTGCTTCTTATATGTATTGAATTTCTATTACATACTATCTAATTACTCTATGTTGTTACAGGCACATTATCAATTTTCAAATAGTTGATACAAACAAAACTATAGATAAGTTTATTGTCTAAATATTAATAGAAAACGCATGTAGCTAGCAACAATTTTTATGATGAATACGCATACATTCTCCCTAGAATATATATTTTCTCCGACGAATATATTATAACAATATCCAATTTTAAGATTATTGCGAAGTAAAAATAAATGTCAAAAACTAAAAGAAATAAAATAGCTTCGCACTTATATACAGAGTATGCCCAATAAGATCGCATTGATCGCAGTGCCCCACTAATTCTGCCATGTTGCAGAAAATATAGACAATTTTTTGGCAAATAGTAGGTTGCCTAGGTATCACTAATTTTCAGCATAGACAACTTTCTGGTGAATTTCCAAGGCCTACCATGATTCGATATGTAATACCAAAAGTCATATTAGGCATTTTTCATCAAAAAATGTTATAAAGAAAAATTATTCAAAATCGTTTAAAACTCCCAAATCCCAAGTTTCAGCAAAACCAGAGAAAATTTAATTTTCCATGCAAATAAAAATAATAAAAAATTGAAAATTGGAAAATCAGTTTATTACTATAATATTTGAAAGTTCCCAACCCCGCCGTCTATTAATTAATTACAAAAGTCTATGATCGTTAAGCAATATTGAATCACACCCAGTAATTATTTATCTTCATTTTATGTCAAGATAAATAAACAAATTGGCCATTTACGCGATCGTCTAGTTTTACAAAGTTAAGGCCCAAATTACGTTGAGTTTGTAATAATCTTTTATATTTACCCAAGTTCTTTATGCAAAATTCAATATTTTACATTTACCTATAATTATGTCCTTAAATTTAAAAACTCTCGGCGTCTAAATTCCTACTATGCTTCTGCTGTACCGTTTAATTGTCGTGGCAAAATAATATTTACATAAATTTGAAATAAATAAATAAACACCACAGAAATTAGACAACCCCCAATTCCAGAAGCCAGGGCTTGTGCGGAAGGCATTTACACATTGAAAAAACGCGGACATACAACTATTTCCTCCGACAGTACCAGTGCCGGAGCCAGGATTCGAACCCGGTGGTGCGATGTCCGTGCGATTAATCGCGATTGCCACCTCGCCCCTTTACCCACTTGGCTATCGATCAGATATAGGAATTGATTTAAAATAAAGGCAATTCAACAACAACTTAAATTACATCTTTTTCGACCAAATCACCCTCAGACCAAATTCAATTTCAATTTTCAATCCGTCTCCTTAAGTTCAGTCTTACGCTTCTCAGTTGTTGTGGAGTCACCTCTTCACAAGCCTCTCTTAATCTCTCGCACAACTCTTCCCTGTTTGTTGATCTTGTTTTGCAGATTTTTTCTATAAAAAAGTAAATCTAAGAGTGTGATGTCAGGGGACTTGGAAGCCCGCTCAATGAGAGGGCTATTGCAATCTATCCGTCTATTGTGAAAATGATCGTTAAACCACTCCCGTACAATAAGAGCGTTTTGAATTGAAGCTCCATTTAATTGAAAAAACATGTCGAAGTATAAATTGAGGGGAACAAGCTTTACTGGAGCCTCTATAAAAGTGGTCCTAAAGAATTGCAACAGTCTAGCTGCCGCTAAATTTTCCATAAATATCAATGGACCGATCAAATTATCACCAGCAATCTTACTAAACACACGTTCAGTTTTTCAGAATACTGTCTTTTAAAATTAATTACCCACTGAGGATCAGGGCCGGATTATGACTTTTTTTGCTCATAGGCAACTATATTATAGCGCCCCCCCCCCCCCCCCTCCAACTACAAAGCTTTTAAAATGCTATTAAAGTTTTTGTTTATAATATAAAATAATATAATATATAAACAATGTATACTCAGCACAAACAAACGAAAAAAAAACATTAAATGGAAAAAGTTAAACAGGTAGGTATAATAGTTATTTACGATCAAGTGTTAAAAATTATACTTTATTTTATGAGTGGGGAAGTTTGCGAAATCTCACGAACCCCAAAAATCATCGAAAAATATTTCGGAAAAAATTTCATCAAAATAAGAATTAAAAATATGAGGATATAGCCCTCATTGTGGCGCATAATGCTGCCTTAATAATTTTTAATCCAATTATTTGGTTTCGAGATCAAGAAATAAGAACCAACAAAATTTCGGTCGATTTTGGGATAAAACGATTCCCTAGACTCTACCGCTGCCGTATGGTTGCAGAAAATGAGAAAATGCCGAAAAACATTCATTATCTCCAGTTATTTTAATGTAAACAAATAGCCGAAAAATTCCGAGTTTTGGGTGCTTCCCAGGAAAAAAAAGTATCTAGGGAATTTCAAGTTTTGACAAATGTCGATCTATAGCATGTTGTATTGTGTTTAAAGATAATTTCATAGTTTCACACGCCTATTGGTGAAAAACTGTCGAAGATAGAGCGAGCGTATCCCGGCGTTTGTTTCAATCCGCATCGTGCAACTTTTTTCAACTCGATCTATCTTCGACAGTTTTTGATCAATCGGCGTGAAAATTTGTAGAAATTATTATTAAACACAATAGAACAATTCTGTAGATCGACATTTGTCTTAACTTGAAATTCCCTCGATACTCTTTTCCTGAGAAGCACCGAAAACGTGAAATTTTACGGCCAATTGTTTACATTAAAATAACTGCAAACATTGAATGTTTTTCGGTATTTCCTGCAATCATACGGCAGCACTAGAGTCTAGGAAATCGTTTAAGTCCAAAATCGATCGTTTTTGTTCACATCCGGCCGAGTAATTGCAAATTATGTAAACAAAAACGATTGATTTTCATTGGCTTCGAGAGTGAATTTTTTTGGTTTTTACCTTTTATCTTGAAACCAAATAATTGGATTAAAAAATTTTCAATGGCAATTTGTTCAACGCCGGCGCCCCCCCCAAGCCGTCGGTACACCTAGGCAGCTGCCTATATTGCCTTATGGATAATCCGGCCCTGCCGAGGATTGTCAAATGACCAATATCTGCATTTTAAGCAGACACGATGCCATTAGTAGTGAACGTTGCTTCATCGGTCCATATAATTTTTTCAAAAATCTACGATAATTTAAGATTTCTCTTTGAAGCCATAAAGAAAATTCTAACCTCCTCACCAGACCTCCCTCCTCCAAGGTATGGAGAAAGTTTGGTTTAAATGGCTTTATTTTATTTCTTTTCAAACAGTCACGAATTTTATGAATAGGAATACCTAAAATTCGAGACATCTGCGTAAGACTTAACATTATTTTCATTATTTCTCAAAAAATTTGAGACATTTCCATCATAAACATTTTTTCGGTTTGTTACTTTTTTATTCACTCTTCCCGTAAAATTAAACATTCGATTTATTTACTGATGGTTGAGAGGTGAGCGCACTTACTTCTCACCCAAAAATTCCGAGTTCGATCCCCGATCGTGGCAGTGGAAAATACTGTGAGATTTTAAACTATACACGGATATTGGGTGTGTGTCCCTTATCTCTAAATGTGTAGCCCCCTCCCACACAAGGCTCTTCTAGAGCCTTCCAGAATAAAGGGGTTCGTCGTTACCTGTGGTATATTTATTTATTTATTTTATTTATTCTAAGTACTGTCGTGTATTAAATTCTTCGGCTGCTTCACGAAAAAACACACATTGTCACCTATTAATCTCACTATTTGTACTTTTTCTGCAATCATAAGTCGATCTTAATCCATTGCCACTAATAATGAATAACACTTGACAATATTTTCAAAATACCATAATTAATAATATGGAAAATGTCGCCTGACTTTTCTTTGTTGAAAATAAACAAATATCCATAGGCGACTTGACAGAACTTGTAAAACCAATTTTTGGTAATTTGCATCGTATTTGCCAATAAAAAAAAGTCACAGATAACATTTTCCACATTCTTAACTGTGGTATTTTGAAAATATCATCAAGAAGTGTTATTCATTATTAAATGGAGCTTCAATTCAAAATGTTCTTGTTCTACGTGGGTGGATTAACGATCATTTTCACAAAAGATGGATAGGTATCACTCTCACTAAATGGGCCCCCAGGTCTCCGGACATCACATCCTTAGACTTCTTTTTGTGGGGAACACTTAAAGGAAAATCCTACAAGACAAGATCAACAAATAGGGAAGAGTTGTGCGAGAGAGTAAGAGAAGCCTGTGAAAAGGCGACTCCTGAGGTGAACTGAGAAACGTAAGACTGAATTTAAGGAAGCGGATTGAAAAATGTATTTTGTTTGAGGGTGATTTGGTTGAAAAAGATGTAATGATGTTAAGCTGAATGTTATAGTAACAAATTGATTTTCCAAATTTAATTTTTTTATTATTGTTAGGAAGTTGTTAATGCACAAAATTAGTGACACCAGGCAACCTACCATTTGCCAAGAAATCGTTTATATTCTCGGCAACGTGGCAAAATTAGTGGGACGCTGCGATTTTATTGGGCACACTCTGTATGTATATATATTTTTAATTTGTTTTGCAAATTGTAAGAAACAGGTAATCGCTATTTGTTTTGTGTTTCCCAAAAAAACTTGATTACCTCTAGTTTCAATATTTACGAAAGTCCTATCAACAAAGACTTCATGATATTGATTTTTTATTAGAACCTTCTTGAAAGTATTTCTCATTGTTTAATATTTCATTATTAAATAAAATTACTTTGGCTTAATCATAAAATATTTTATAACGCCTCTGACTGATCCTTTGACATACATGGTATGGGCTGTTTCTATTTACTGTATTAATTTTATATTAGAGAAATGCAGCAAAACTACTTAAAGCTATAAAATTTACGGTCTAAAAAATGTTCGATAAAAATTCCAAGCACCTACCTAACGAAAAAATATTCAATGTGTTATCTTTAAGTGAATCCAAACATTAGTCATTGGAAGGATTTGTGTCCTTGTGAAGTGCCCTCCAGACACATTTAATTTTATTCGTTGATTACTGTACAATCCACTATGACTTTTCAATAATTCATCTTTGGTAGTATTTCTCTTCTTAAAAGAGCACACCTCGTTCAGAGTTATAACTTTCTATCAACCCAATTTTAAATTCAATATTGCTCAATGATAATAAAAAAGCAGTAAATGTATCATTTATAATTGTACACATTTGAAGCGTATTCGTCATTGTTTAAAATAATTAAGCACATCTGTGATGTAAACGGCAAGCAACACAGTTCAACATAACTTAAATTTAATTATTCGGATAAATAAAACGAAGGGAATGTGTTCCATATTTATACTTGCAGACTGATTAGATTCCCCTGGAATTATAGCTAGAAAATTTCATAGCGTGTAGATTTTATCTTTGTAATTTAAAATAAAGCGATGACAAATTACAGAGTAATATCCAAATGGTCCTACACATAATTAACTGTATCTCCTGCAATCCATCCCCAATTCAATGGAGCATTTGGCTCAATAATTGTTTTACGGCAAATTATACTTAGAAAATTAATATACAATTATTTTTATTGTGTACCAAAAACCAGGGTCCATCAGGTCCCAGGAATTTATTGAGGAAAAAAATGTCTTCTCAGTTTCTAGATTGTATAGACTATTTGTCTGCCGGTTTGCTAGTTCAACTTTTTGAGATAGCAATTTGAGAAATGACAAGAAAATGCGACTTTTTTTTAATTTAAAAATTTCCAAAATATTACCATTTCTTAAATACAAGATGATCCAAAATTGTCTCCCAATATTTCTGTGGCTGATGATGCATTCAAAAATAATGGTAGTCTTTTACATAAACTTATTTCCGAAAATGAATAATAAAGGAAATATACCCCTTAAAAGATCGATAATGAATTTCACTTTTTCTGCATTACATTTCGACTCCTTTAAAATATCCAATCCATATTTCAAACTCATAACTATTTAATTTTTGTCATATTTCTAAAATTATCATAAAAAACTGTTTTTCAGGTCATCAGAAATAAAAAAAGTATTCTAATTATATTTCGATAAACAAAACCATTCTCGAGTAATTTATATTTAAAAATATTGTTATGTATTTACAATCTCCAGTAAACACCTTGTATGTAGGTTCAATAAATTGAAACAGGGACTTTTATAAACCACTACTTTATTAATCACTTAATTATAATTACTAGTCCTTATAACTACACATTAGTACAATTACAAGTTTATTCTATTATAGTCTCACTACTATAATTTACAACAAGTTACTGTTGGAGAACAGTTCTCCATCTCATCTTATCACTTGCTCATCTCATACATAACTGTCCTCAATGCGCTTGGATCCACTCTACATATATCAGCGTCGAATGTACTCGATTATTCTAGAATGTTTCTGTGTATCATTCGCGGCGTTTCGGGGCCGTTCTCAAATGAGGCAGTGGCGTAGGCGTGCACATAACAATATTTTATTAATAAATTCTTTCACGCATAAAGGATGCTTGAAATATAATTAAACATAGAAAATAGCTAATTATCAATTACAAAACAGTTCGAAATGTCCTCCATTTTCTATTATGCACAATCTAAGTCTTTTTTTTAAGGAACACACAACATTTGAACACCCTGTAAAAATCCTTCTTCGTTCTGTACCATTGTAAACTCTTGATCGATTTTTTTCTCTCAACTGTTCAATCGCGTCAATTTAAGTATTGTGAATTCGTGATTTTAGCTTCACACAGTGAAATCAAGAGGAGTGAGTCAAGAAACCGAGCAGGCCACTTGATCGTGCATCTGTACCTCGCCTCGGCCAATCCATCCATTAGGATAGTGGTTGGGTATATAAACCATGTTCTACATGTTCCGGTATAATGCGGTGTTGCGCCGTCATACATTAAAAACATATTTCTTCTTCTTCGCCATGAAATATTACCTAATATTCATACAAAGTGTTTTCCAAAAAATCATAATACATATCGCTATTTAAATTTCCAAGAAATATATGCCTTGTCGTGTTAACGTAACCTCGTTAGTAAAGAGTATTTTACATAATAAATCTGGAACATTTTCCGTTCAAGAAGCAATACACAAATATCAACTCTTATTGGCTTTGCTGAGATATATCCATTCTTAAGCCTAATTTTGTAGTACTTATCGAAGGATCTTCCATTACAATATCTAATATTTCCTCTTCAAAGTCAACGGTTCTTGTCGACAATTTCCCAAAGTCAAAACTACGTTTGTTAATTCAAAGAACGTGTAATCATCCATGTTTAAATAATATTAACAATTAAACTAGAATTATTAAAAAAAAAAAATCAAAGTCTAATGAATAACAAGAAAAGTCTAACTAATATTTCAAAGCATTCTTATGTGTAAAGGAATTTATTTATAAAATGTTGTAAACGCACCTTGTTTTTTTTTAACATAAATTGCTATAATGATAAATACCCACTGCAATCAAACGGTTTTATTTGTTATGTAGCGCCTCTTTTAGCTTTAATATAATATGAAATGCTACTTGGATTATGGCGAGGATTGTGGTGACAAATTTATTATACGCAGATAACTTTTGATTAATACACAGCATGTAACCTAAAGTTTACAGTTTAAAACTTCAAATACCTACTCGTAATTATTTTAGCCGTATATAAAGTACTGCCGTTTTTCATTTACATTTCAGTTGCCTAAACAAATATTTCACAATTCATTAGTTTGATCATAAATACATATCACAATCGTACGTTCAAAATCATTTTTTAACACGATATGACATCAACTTTCAAACATTTAGGTATAACAGGATTTCTAGGATAAAAAAATAAAGTTTGATTTCTCATCACCACAATGACTCCCTTATGTATGTAAGTCGTAGATTACAAAAATTTTGTCTTTTGTAAGAAGAATTTTCTAAATATAGTTGTAGGAACAAGAGTAACTTAAAAACATGTATTTCTTTCATTTCAACTTTTCACTGATTTGTGTAAAATTGAAATTATATGCCTACATGTAAATAGTAATAAAAAAAGATAAAACACAGGCATCCTTCGTGTCAGCTAGTTAATTAGCATATCAGCAGTTTTAAAGATTAAGTAGTGCATTTCTTTCAAGGTAGACATAATATTTTTTGAAGTTCATTTCTAACTATTATGTGTATTGTTTTTGAGATAACGGATAACGCCGCTATACTGTTACTGTTACAAGATATGCTGCCAGAAAAAAATGCTACTAAAATTAACATCTGTTTTGAACATCTATCGGTACTAAAATACATTGGGATAAGTAAAACGAAGTGACATGTCAAAGGCTCGCATTTATGTATCTAATGAAAAACGTTAATCAAACTGCCTTTCATTCATATAATTTTAATGCACGACATTATAGATTAGTTAGAAATTGGAGCGATTGAGATAAATATGTTGATATGAATTATATATCATTAAGGTTACTACATAAAAACAGGGAGGCGTTCGATGGGAAATGCATTGTTTTTATAATAAATATATTTCGAATAAAATATACCGTCTGTCTATTTTACGAAGGCCATACCAAATATCTCGCTTAATATCTATTGTAGAAGAATAAAGTTTTAGAAACAGTTATCCTATTTTTTGTGAGCTATATTTCAGTAAAAAGAAATTTAAAATCCATAGTCTACTTTGTGAGATATATTACAAAAACCTGAAAAATAGGAAAACCACAAACGGTTATAGCTTCCTTATTTGAGGAGATACGAAAAAAGTTAAAGGGATGAAAATTGACGGCAAAGACGATAAGAATAATAATGTGTATCAAAAAATTCGAAATACGCAGTTGGCACTGACATACGCTTCTAAGGTTAGGGGTTTAAATGATAACACCGTGGTTCTCCTTTTAGTTCACTTTATTCACAAATTAAATTCAGCACTCGGAAGGTGTACCTATTCTTTAAGATGCTCTTACTATACTAACTAAAATGTATATTAATTTTAAAGTCTTACTTAGCATTCTTACATATGCCTATCATAAATCTGCCTCGTGCTCTTAGTCAGAAAAATAAACAATGATTATATAGTACTAGGCCTTCACTAATGTTTATAAACACTTTGATTGATTTTTGTGTCGAGTCGGCTTTACTCCAACACGCCCAAAACCAATCAAAATACTTCACAAAATTATTATTATTATTTTGTTAAATAATACCTATCTACATTCTTTTAACCTGTGATTAACAACTTTCCATTATATAGATAACTTCCTTGTGCATTCTGGGAGACAAATACAATATGGTCCAACATTTGTTGCTAAGATTAGGAAAACCCAGAAAAACCTAATCAGACCATTTAATTTATTCTAAACCTATTCTTGTTCTAAATTCCAGAAATTTGACTGGTGACAACGGCTTGGTAAGCATATCAGCTACTTGGCTACCTGTGGGAACATAGTTTACTTTAATTACCTTTTTCTCAACTTGTTCTCGAGAAAAATGATATTTGATGTCTATGTGTTTAGATCTTTTATGACTTGTTGGATTTTTTGCAATGCTTATGCAACCATTATTATCCTCATATATAATAATTGGCTTTGTAATATTTATATTTATACTGGTTGCTAAAGACTTCAACCACAATGCCTCTTTGACAGCTTCAAACAAAGCCATATATTCAGGTTCTGTTGTTGAAACTGCCACTGAGACTTGTCTTTTCGTATTCCAACAGATAGTGCAATTTTCAAATAATTGAAACAAATAACCTGTTGTACTTTTTCTATCACTGCCAGGACTACCACCCCAATCAGAATCAACAAAGCCTACTAAAAACTGATTATAATCCTGCCGTGTATAGTTTAATTTAATCCTTTTAAATATCGTAATATTCGTTTAATACATTTCCAGAGTTCTTTTTACTCTTATTCATAAATCTACTTAAAATATTTACAGCTACACTTAAATCGGGTCTCGTGCATATCATTAAATACATTAGACATGCGATAGCGTTACGGCAAGGGGCATCGACAGATTTATTTGAATTTAACGCTTCGTAGTCTAATTTAATTTCAAGTGGACTTTTAACAGGTTTACTGTCCTGCATATTAAATTTCTTTAAAATGGTCTTGATATATGCACTTTGATCTAAACAAATTTGATTATCTTTTCGTATAATCTTAATTCCTAGGAATAGTTTAATTTGTTTCAAATCTACCATTAAAAACTTATTCATTAGATAATTTTTAAAATTACTCATTGTTTCAATATTTTTTATGACGACTACCAGGTCATCAACGTATAAAACTACATAAACATTTTTAGTAATGTCACCCTTATCTAAAATATAAATGCATCTGTCTACAAGTGAGTTTTTAAAGCCTTTTCCTGTAAGTGATTTTTCAAACTGTTCAAACCAACATCTGGCTGCCTGTTTCAAACCATACAAGGCTTTATTTAATTTAAAAACTCGATTACCCTCATTTTTGATTCCTTCGGGAACCTTCATATAAATTTCCTCCTTTAATTTACCGTTTAGAAAAGCGGTTTTGACATCCATATGATGAACCAGTAAACAATGTTGATTTGCAAAAGCTATAATAAATCTAAAACTTGATATTCTAGTTACAGGGGCGAAAGTTTCATTATAGTCTATGAGATATTTTTGACTAAAACCTTTCGCTACTAGGCGAGCCTTGTATTTTATTGGATTTCCAAATTCATCATTTTTAAGAGAAAATACCCATTTGCAGTTAACAATATTTTTATTTTCAGGCTTTTGCACCAAATCCCAGGTATTATTAGTTAAAAGGGAATTTATTTCGTCATTTTATAGCACGCTCCCATTCTAACTTATCAGCCCTGTTTTCAAGTTCCTGATAACAAGTTGGAATACTACATATAACTGACTGCGCACACAGAAGATATTCAGGTATACTATCTTCGTTATAAGAAATAATGGGTAATTGTTTGATTATATTCCCCGCCTCTTCCTCAATATCACTGTGTAGTTTACTCTTCTTCCGCTAGGTGACCCCACGCATTTCAAAGCTAAACAGAAAATTCCCCCACACATATACCCATTCATTGGTAATTTCATTATTCTCTTGCGTGTCGGTGACAACGTACGCGATGAATGAACATAACTTTAATAAAACGAAAAAACGACATTTTCGCCAGATCCTTCGGATTCTAGTTCGGAGGATGAATATACGTCAATTAAAAAACAGTTGAAACTTTTAAGTGATAAAGTGAGTCGTTTGCAAGGACATAAACGACAGAAAACCAAACAAATAGAATATTCGGAGTCATCAGAAAATGAAACTGCTGAAAACATAGAACATGCCAGCCCAGTTGAAACCCCTCCGCAACTTGTAGATTATGAACTATCGGATAATGAACGTAAGTAATTTAAATTGTTGTAATTTTTTATAAGTATTTTGCACTCGGAAATGGCCTAGGCAGGCATGATTTAGATTGTGAAGCAATATTAGGTTGTGCTCTTACTTGAACATCAACGAGTTTTGATGTTTCACCTACAAATATTTTTTGTAAAATGTCAACGAGTTTTGACATATCATAAGGCGCATGCTTTCCTACCTAAAACGTCAACAAGATTTGATGTTCTCCCTGTTATTTTAAGGCCCTTAAAAGCACTAACGAGTTTTAGTGTCCCTATTTTACATGAACATCAACGAGCTGTGATGTTTTTTACCTACAAGTGTGGGTATATATATATGTATGCATATATGTGTATATTTTTTGTAAAATATCAACGAGTTTTGATATATCATAAGGCGCATGCTTTCCTACCTAAAACGTCAACAAGACTTGATGTTTTTCCTGTTATTTTAAGGCCTTAAGAGCATTAATGAGCTTTAGTGTTCCTACTTTGACGGTTATAAGTTAAGAAAAACATATGTTTTTCGCCTACCACCCTTTATACCGTTATTGTGTATTTATTACAGGGGGCGAAGAAATTATAAATAATGATGGCACCGTTGAATCAGCCATATTTACCCTGCTTGGTGGGAAAGCAGACAAAGACAAAAATAAGTCAGAGAATATACACGATAGCGTCGCTCAAATATGGCAACAAATTTTGCAGAACGGTTTAGAATCGGAGATAAGAATTGAGTTAATTAAAAAATATTCTCCCTCTGGAAACCTGAGTTTGGCCGCTGCGCCAAAGTTAAATATGGAGGTACTTGCCGTTTTAACCGAGCAGCATCGACAGCGTGATCAACGACTCTCAAGCCTCCAAAATCAGATGGGGGCGGCGGTTACAGCGATTGGTAGGGCCTTAACTATGTTATTGCAAGAAAAGGGGATGAGCGAACTCGTCTCTTGATAGAAATATTAAGCGATGCTGGACGCCTTTTTTCTGACATTCACCACGAGGAATCTTGTTGTCGGCGCACACTAGTATCGTCCGACATTAACAGACAATTTAGAGCTACCCTAACTGACGTGTCTGTAGATGGGTGGTTATTTGGTAATAATCTGGGGGAACGTGTAAAGGCGGCACGTGATATAGAAAAGCTATCGTCAGAGCTTAAACCTAAAGCCCCTACAAGAACAAACAATTCTTTAAACGTAAGGAGTCTGCCTCGAGGAACATACAAGGGATATCGAGGCAGACCGAAACAATTCACCCAGAAATCCCCACAAAACTTGCAACGTTACAAGGGAAGGAGCTTCCGAGGGGAGTTCAGCCACGTGACCAGACAACCTCAATCATTCCGAAATGCAAGAACACTCAAACAAACTCAGTCGAGACAACAATAAAGGTAAACTATCAATGTTGTAGAATAAAAAGTTTTTCAAGTACTTGGAGACAAATAACATCAGATAAAATCTTATTGTCCTGGGTTCAAAGTTATTCCATTCCCTTTTCACGAAAACCTATACAGAAGTATGTACTTGTGGAACCACAGTGTCCTCAAAAGAATTGCAATTTTTGTCCAATGAAATCCAAAGACTCATTTCGGTGGGTGCAATTAATCAATGCTCTTTGCATAAAAAACAATTTATATCAAATATATTTCTTACACCAAAACCTGACGGTTCGTACAGATTAATTCTAAATTTAAAAAATTTAAACAAATTTGTTAATACTGAACACTTTAAAATTGAAGATCATAAAACTGTAATAAAATTAATATCACAATATGCTTATTTAGCATCTCTCGACCTCAAGGATGCCTATCACTTAATTCCTATAAATAAACATCACCGAAAGTATTGAAGGTTCAAGTTTCTAGGCAGGATTTATGAGTACAAATGTTTACCGTTCGGTCTTAACACAGCACCCTTTGTTTTCACTAAACTGTTGGTGTTAGCTTACTTAAGATCAAAAGGGCTTTTATCTGTTTTATATATTGATGATTTTTTATTAATTGGTCAAACTTATGAGGATTGTTTAATTAACATTTCTGAAACACAAATAATTCTGAAAAACTTGGGTTTTGTGATTAACGGAAAAAAAGTGTACTTATCCCCTGCCAAGAAATAAAATATTTGGGTTTTATTTACAAATCTTCTGACTTATCAGTGAGACTTCCGAAAGATAAACAAGATAATATTTTAAATGATATACATAAGATTAAAAATAATGCCAAACTTACAATTCAAGAATTTGCAAAACTGATTGGAAAATTAATTGCAGCTTGTCCCGCCATTAAGTATGGATGGGTTTATATAAAAAATTATGAACGGGCAAAATTTTTAGCGCTGAAAAAATTAGGGGGTTTTTATAATGGAGAAATGACAATCTCACAGCACGTTTTGGAAGAGTTATCCTGGTGGAAGTCTCACATTTTTTGCAAAAATAGTTTTAAAACTCTAAATTTTAAACTAGAAATATTTAGTGAAGTTCAAGATCGGGCTGGGGTATTTTTTGTAAGGATAGTGTCGCACATGGTTTTTGGTCTAAGACTGAGAAGGAATATCACATAAATTATTTAGAATTGTTAGCAGCATTTTTTGGACTCAAATGTTTTGCCCGGAACCTCTCTAATTGCAACATATTACTACGTATTGACAACACCACTGCCATTTCATATATAAATAGAATGGGAGGTATACAATTTCCACATCTTAATAAGTTAACCAAAGAAATTTGGCAGTGGTGCGAACAGCGAGATCTGTTTCTTTTTGCATCTTACATAGAATCAAGTAATAACTTACAAGCGGAAGCTTAGATAATGAAACAGAATTTGAACTAGCAAATTATGCTTTCCAAAAAATTTGTTCCGAACTTCGAACTCCTGAAATTGATTTATTTGCCTCTCGGAACAACTCAAAATGTCCAAGATTTGTTTCATGGTTCAGAGATCCAGATTCTGAAATTGTAGATGCATTCACAATTTCCTGGGAAAATTGTAATTTTTATGCCTTCCCCCCGTTTTCTCTTATTACCAGGGTATTCCAAAAAATAATTGTTGACAGAGCCGAGGGGGTGGTGGTAGTTCCTTCTTGGCCAAGCCAACCATGGTACCCGTTATTTATTTCTTTGTTAGTTAAAGGACCTCTTATTTTTTCGCCTAATCACACTCTGTTACTATCTATCGACAGGAAACCTCACCTCCTCCATCGAAAGCTTTCCCTGGTAGCAGGTCTTTTATCCGGCAGGCGATGATATATAGAAGGGTGCCTGAGGAAGCGCTTGAGGTATTATTGTCATCTTTGACAGACTCTTCCCTTAAACAATATGGTAGTGGACTAAAATTATGGTGGGTTTTTTGTTTAGAGAACAATTGGAACTGTTTTGAACTAAATATAACTAACATTCTGCGCTTTTATCTTCCCTATTTCACCGGGGTACGTCATATAGTTCACTAAATACAGTTCGTTCAGCGCTGGCCTTAATTATATCACCGCAAGTTGGATTACATTATCAGATAAAACGGTTTTTTCGAGGAATATTTAAGTTGCGTCCAACTTTACCTAAATACAAGGTAACTTGGGACCCCTCCATAGTTTTAGTCCATTTAGAGAAATATTTTCCCAATGAACACCTCAGTATGGAACTCTTAACTCATAAGTTAGCTATGTTAATGGCGCTTGTAACAGCTCACAGGGTACAAACATTTTCCCTTATAGAGGTGGAGAATATTCAAATCATGAATGACAAAATAGAAATAAGAATTCCGGCAAGAATTAAAACCACAGCTCCAAAATCATTTCAACCACTGTTATTGATTGTTACCTTTTTTCCATAAGAAACCACAACTTTGTGCAGCTTGTGTTCTTTGCTGCTATTTAAATAGAACCAAAGAGGTTAGGCAATTCAAGAAAATTACTAAATTATTTATTACCTATAAAAAACCCTATAGAACAGCAACATCTCAGTCTATTAGTCGCTGGATTCGCTCTGTTTTACAGAAAAGTGGAATCGATACATCAATATTCACAGCACATAGTACTAGACATGCTGCTACATCGGCGGCAGCTAGGAAAGGGGTAAACATTGATACAATAAGGAATACAGCAGGATGGAGTGCCTCATCCTCTGTGTTTGCTAATTTTTACAATAGACCTGTAACGAACCAAAAAACATTTGGAGACATTATTTTGGAATGATCGGTTCTTTTTGCTTGCTATTTGTTATAGACAAAATATAAAAATTGTTACAATTAACTTGTTTCTTTTTCAATACTACATTGATATATTCCATTTTGTTTTTTTTTTCAAGCATTGTACGCTCCTATTTATAATATTAATTATTTTATTATAAAGGGGTTTTTATATACTACCGATTTTTTATTTTTCTTTCCCCTTTCACTGTTGCAAATTTCTGTCGCTTTGAACATCTACACAGTGATATTGAGGAAGAGGCGGGGAAAATAATTAAAAGATTAAACGAACTTACCTTAAGTGAAGTTTGATCTTAATTATATGACCGCCTCTTCCGAATAGATCACTCCCTTCCCCCCCTAGCCCGTAATCTATTCTATTTGCAACAGTTTTCTTACTTTGAAAATAATGAAATTACCAATGAATGGGTATATGTGTGGGGGAATTTTCTGTTTAGCTTTGAAATGCGTGGGGTCACCTAGCGGAAGAAGAGTAAACTACACAGTGATATTGAGGAAGAGGCGGTCATATAATTAAGATCAAACTTCACTTAAGGTAAGTTCGTTTAATCTTTTAATTCTTTTACTTTTTCTTAGATCACAGTCTGGTTGCCGTTTGCCTTGAGATAAACTTTCATTTGTATGAGATTTATTCGGACATATTACTGATTTTGACGTTAGGTCAGAAATATCAGTTTGATTACCAGACTTAGTTATATCTGGTTTCTCCTTGTCAGAGTTCTGAGACTTTTTCACTGATTTTGACATGTCAGAAATATCAGTTTCATTTTGAGGTTTTTGAAAGTTAACCCCTTCTACCTGAGCTACAGGCCTGGATTTCAAATAATTAGTCTCATCTACAATAACATCTCTGACAACAACAAACTTTTGTGACTCCACTTCCCACACTTTATACCCATTTGGTTCATACCCTACTAGTATACCTTTCCAAGATTTTTCTTGAAATTTTGTTTTACTATTTTTATTATGTACGTAAACAGTAGAACCAAAAACTTTAAGATATTTTATTTGTGGCTTTTTGTTATGCCACAATTCATATGGTGTTTTATTTTGTTTAAGAGCCCTGGTTGGCGTAATATTTATTAAATAAGTAGCAGTTAATACTGCTTCACCCCAAAAGGCTTTAGTTAGTTTTGTACCACTTAACATTGTCCGGGCTTTTTCAGTTATTGTTCTAACCATTCGTTCAGATACGCCATTTAACTGTGGGGTACGTGGAACTGTTAAATGATAACTTATGCCTTTCTCCATACAATAAGTTTTCATCTCAGTAGACAAATATTCTCCTCCATTATCACAATACAAATTAACAATTTTTAAATTAAAATGAGCCTCACTTTTTGCCACATAATCTTTAAACATCGAAAAGACATCAGATTTATTCTTAATTAAATATGTTGCACAATAGTGAGTAAACTGATCGACAAATAAAACAAAATAATTTTTATCATTTACTGTTGATGGAGTAATAGGCCTACAAACATCGGAATGTATAATGAATAACGGTCTTGTTACATAATTTTTGTCTTTATGTTTATTAAAACGTAACCGTGTTTGTTTACCATTTATACAGGCCTCACACAAATTATCAGTAGGTGTAACATGATCTAGAAGATCTGTATCTCCGATCATTTGTTTATTTTTCAACTCTATGAATTTATTTTTACCAATATGCCCTAATCGTTGATGCCATATTTCATAGTTTATTTTTACTGTACTAAATGTATATGTTTTATTGTTCATTGATTCATTATTTACAGTAAAATCTATGAAAACTAAATTGTTTGATTGCTTACCTCGTATTACAACCTTACCATGTTTTCTGATTTCAACACCTCTCTCTTTAAAGATTACC
Source organism: Leptura quadrifasciata (assembly GCA_963675555.1). Lineage (NCBI taxonomy): Eukaryota > Metazoa > Arthropoda > Insecta > Coleoptera > Cerambycidae > Leptura > Leptura quadrifasciata. The sequence continues at coordinate 35,129,351 of OY776682.1, forward strand.
ATCATACCTGCGGCTTGCATCTTTGTCACTGATAGCAAATTATAGGGGATTTCAGGGCAGTAGAGGACATTCTCCAGTGTTCCTCGGATTCCCAGGTTGCTGGTAACTTCCAGTGAACCCTTCTTCGTTACGGTTATATATTCTCCATTTTTCGCCACAGAAATTTTTGTTGGTGTCATCAGGGTAGTAAAATGTTTGCTTATGTCATGTCTGTTTATAATATGATCAGAAGCACCAGAATCGTACATTTCCTTTGTGGTGGTTTATATTCCAGTGCTCGCTTGTAGTAAATACAGTCCCTTTTAAAATGTCCTTTTCTCCCGCATTGATGACACTTGATACCTTTTGTCTTCTTATTTATTTTGAATTTATTATTATGAAATTTCGAAAACTGGTGTCGTGTTGGGATATTTGACAATTTAAAATGATTATTTTCTATGGGTGTGTGATTTTTCTTTTCACTTAGAAGCACCTTATTGCTGGTGTCACGGCTCTCATGTGACAGTTTGACCTCTTGATCAAGTAGTCTCGTTTTTACAAAGGCTAAACTCAAATTGTCCTCTGATAGTGTTTCTATTGCTGTTATCACACCATCATAAGAGTTTGGGAGGGTTAGGAGCAGATGTGACACTTTATCTGTTTCCTCTAGTTTAGCTCCTGCAGCCATTAATTCACTTATCAGATCGTCAAATATTTTAAAATGCTGTATTAATGGTGTATCGCCCTGTAGTTTTAAACTTAGCAGTCTTTTTCTTAAAGCTAACTGAGAAGCTAGACTCTTTCGCTTCTTAAATAGTGTCCAAACTTTGCAAAATTTCTTTTGCAGTACTTTCTGCTTTCGCGAAACCAAGAAATGAGTCTGATAAATATTCCACTATCACACTTTTTGCGATTCGTTCAGATTTTCTCCATTCATCGGTTAGAGGATCAGGAATATCATTGTCTATCACTAGGAGTACGTCAAGTTCAGATAAAATTGCCCTTAGTCTAAACTTCCACACACTGTATTTGTCACCATCAAATGGTTTAATGTTCCTTTTTGCACCTTTACTTTCCATTGTCTTTAAATCGAGTCACTTCGTAATAATTTTTCTTTAACACTAAGTCACTAATAACTATGTCCTGTATATTCGACGAGATTTATTTAAATCACTGCGTTGCCTGGGCCCATAACCTCTAAGGTTAGGGGTTTAAATGATAACACCGTGGTTCTCCTTTTAGTTCACTTTATTCACAAATTAAATTCAGCACCCGGAAGGTGTACCTATTTTTTAAGATGCTCTTACTATACTAACTAAAAAGTATATTAATTTTAAAGTCTTACTTAGCATTCTTACATATGCCTATCATAAATCTGCCTCGTGCTCTTAGTCAGAAAAATAAACAATGATTATATAGTACTAGGCCTTCACTAATGTTTATAAACACTTTGATTGATTTTTGTGTCGAGTCGGCTTTACTCCAACAACGCTCTTGTGCAAAAAAACAAATCTCAAAGTAGGCCATGACCGTGGCGGTCCTAAGGGGGGGGGGGGGCTCTATGCCCCCCCATGGACACATGAACTTTGTAAATCTATCGATTACCAATTATTAAGATCTCTCTACCTTATATTTACTTTCAACAGATCACAATAAAATATGCCCAGTAGTGCTGTATTATTTTGTCAGAGTCAGGACAATAAAATAAAAAAAAAATACTATTTTGCCGACATTTCGGTTATTTGGCACATACTTCTTCAGGGATTAATAGTTATAATTAAGGTGATCATATATACTTATGTCAGTTAAGACAGTACTTTCTTTTCGGGTAATGTCCTACTGTCCTTAAAAGGTTCATTAAGTATACCTAAATATACTTCTTTTTCTTGAGATAAACTTCGAAATTTAAATTTTTATTTACATTGCAAAACTGAAGTTCGAACTTAAATGAACTGAATGTTTTTGAACATGTGAATTTGAGAAGATAAGTTTCATGAAATCAAGTTTTTTTTGTTCATGTGAGGCTTTTAAGGACTACATAGGACTGGTATTGAATGAAGACGAACTGTCAAAATAAATTAAAAAATTTGGAGATTTTATGAGAGTTTATTTTTTGTTTTCATAAGACATGTGCGTAGATTAAGTACTGTTCTCCAACATTAGTAACTATTGGAGGTCAGAAAAATCGTAATAAATGGAAATATTTACACTAGAAGCTGTGATGCAAGTTCCGCACGAATATCAATAAGAGTTGCAGCGAAATGTTTCAATTTCCACAAGCCAGACCGCAAATTTTGAAAGCAAGTTCCCAAAAGTGCGGCTGGTGCCAACGTGATCATTTAAGTGCTGTAGTTGCAGGCACGGCAAATTGAAGAGCATATTTATTATTTTGTTATTTTTGTATTAGAATATAGAATACTTGATCTTTTTACCTAATACAAATATATTTGGTATTTTATATTTTTAAGCCTTGCGCCCACGAGAGCTACATGTCGAAGACAATATTATTTTAAATAAAACTTCTAACTTTTAATTTAAGGCCGTTTGGCCTTGAAAAATATGAAATTTTCGTCTGCGGCGCATTTTTAGTCCCTACGAGGTCAACTTTCATAAAAAGGTACTTTCATCAGTGTACTTCTTTTTCTACAAAAAAATATGGTCACCCTAGTTATAATGCAGCATCTGTAGACATAACAATTTCATCAACAGCAGTATTCAACATTAATAACAATGAAATTGTTGTGCCGTAAGATATTATAACTATTAAACCTCGAAAAAATGTGTGCCAAATGTACGAAACGCCGACAAAATAGTTTGTCTATGACTACTTAAGCGTTAATCATTAAATCCCCTTGCAGCTGACGCTACGTGTGCATGGCTGTCTACCCACCTTCGATGCCAACCCCTCCTCCCCCTCCCCCGTCGAAATTCTGGGACCGCCACTGGGCTGTGACACCATTTCGTTGATTTTTCTCTTTCCAACGATATAAAACATGTTACAAAGATTTTAACTGATAGTGTCAATATTTAATATTTTACGAAACGACAATTCATATCGTTGAATCGTATAAATCAGCTATGCCATAATAGAATAGGATAATAGAAAAAAATTGCTTTATACTACTTATATATAATTATATAATTAATATTATATGTTTACAAACATACAATAAATTTAAAGACATCAGAACTAGAGTTAATATTGATATAGATAATGCTTATAAAAATTATATCGGAAACGTTGAGTTAAATTTAAAAAGTGATACTAAGTCATTTTGGGGTTATGTGAATTCTAGAAAGTGTAATAATTCTACTGTACCAAATAACTTAACTCTAGATGGAAGCAATTTGAATGATAGTCAATAGAATATAGTCAATGGCTTTGCTAATTTTTTTTAGTACCTCGTTTACTAATTCAACTAACCTTACAACAATGTAAATTCATCAATTCATAGTCAACATCTGCATCTTGCAAAACCTGAAGATGACGTTCTCAATGCTTTGCTTAAATTAAAACCTAAATTTGTTAAAGGTCTTCCTTGATGATGTCCCTGCATTCATTATACGAGATTGTGCCTATGCTCTCACAAAACCTCTGACCATCCTATTAAATATATCGCTACACACCTGTATAATTCCAGATGTATGGAAAATTTCGCGGATCTGCCCTGTAATAAAAAAGAGTGATAAGTGCAACATTGAAAATTATAGATTTATTCCATTCTTGAACCACTCTTTTTTATATTATTCGTACATGATATTATCAATGACTTCGATGTATACTATTTATTATATGCAGATGATATAAAAAAAATTGTGTTATAAACAATATCTTAGATTGCTTAAATCTACGGAATAACTTATCAAAAATCAATAACTGGTATTACTTAAATAATCTCCCTTTAAATGTCACAAAATGCAATGCAATTCACTAAAAAAATATATCCCATAGTATAATTGCAAATTGGATAATGTCAGCCTATGCCGGCCTGACTCAATAAAGGATCTGGGTGTCATATTCGATAGCAAATTATCTCTTATTCACTACATTAATGAACTAAAAATATCGTATAGGAATTTAGGCTTCATAATAAGAAATACTAGGGATTTTGCTGATATACAGGGAATCATGCTGCTGTTTAATGCACTAGTAAAATCTAAGTTAGAATATGCTGCTATAGTATGGTAATCTGGCTATAACATATATACGGATAGTTTAGAGAATATTCAGAGGCGCTTTTTAAAATTTTTATCATGCAAGCTGGATGGCATATACCCTGCAGTCGGAATACCTCATACACAATTACTAGGGAGATTTTCTTTACCCACTTTTCTTACTCGAAGAAAGAAAGGCACACTCATTGATTTTTCTTAGTAAGTTAATTAATAACAACATTAATTGACCACAACTTCTGGAACAACTTACATTTGATATCCCAAGACCAGAGCGCAGATTTTCAAATACTTTTTATCTCACCACACCTAGGACCAATGTGTTAAAATTTTCACCTTTACATTTCATGTGTGAGAACTGCAACAACCTGCAAGACAGCATTGACATTTTTTATTGCAGTTATAATTCCATAAATTTTTTTACATATGACTAATTGAAAGGTTTCCCGTCTTTAATAGCTGTAATATTGTTAGGTACATGTCTGTTTGTAGTTTTATCTATATTTTAATCTGATTTGTATATATGTGTGTATATATTTTTATCTGTATGTATGTTGTGTATATCTGTATATAGGTATATATTCTGTCACGGATTGTATTTGTTTTGCTAATTTTTGTATATGTCTGTATTATTTTTTTATTGTATTTGCCCATCCTATAATTGGTTTAAGTATACTGTTGATGGTGTACACTAAAGTAAAATATAATTTAGTAATTATTTAGTATAATTTAATACAAACAAAAAAATATCTCGTAAATAAAAATACAATACAAAATATCCAAAAAAATTAAAAACTGTGAATAACAGTACTACCTACTACCATACTGAAAAGAAAATGTGTGTATTTATTTTTTCTAACTACAAATGCTCAAATTGTGCATTCTAATACACAAACGTGCTCTACGAGCTACCTCACGCATTACATTTCGGAGCATTTCAGGAGTAATTGCCTCACATGCGTTTCTAATTCTGGTTTGGGGCAGTTTGAAATATCTTGTATTTAATGTGTAATATCTGATGATCGAGCTAGCCATAGAATGGATCCATAGGTGCCTATCCAGCTATCTGGCATCACTTGATTTAAATAATTTGTACGTATTACAGCAGTGCGAGGTGGAGCCCCATCTTGTTGAAAATGTGGATAATTTAATCTTTCTGCCACTTTTGATTCATAAAAAAAATTTTGAAATTCGTTTTGCAGGAAATTAAAGTATCTACGAGCGGTTAATTTGCCTCATAAAAATAAGGTCCAATTACTTTAGTCCCTAAAAGACCCACCCAAACATTCGTAAAAAATTTATCTTGAAAGCAGTCTCTATGCACCAATGTGTATTTTCTCTTGTCCACTTATAATATGCATGTTTCTATTGAAAAATCCATTATTAAGAAAATTTGATTCGTCAGACTAAAGAATTTTGCTACATGTTAGCGAGACATTCTTTTTTTATTGAACAACCATCTACGAAATCTTACCTCGTCTTGGCTTATTTCCCTCATTTATATGTTGAACTTCTTCATTTTGTAGCATCGATATCCGTTTTTTTTATTTAAATATTTTTCTTGCACTGTCTTTTTTATGCGACAGTTTCTCTGAATTTGTCTCAAAGAGGCTTCTTCATTTTGGTTAACACAATTCAATACTCTATTCACTTTTCTTACATTATCCGGAACATGCCGTCGCCTTACTACTTTTTTTGAAAATGAACCGTGCGCTTTTAGATTTTGAACTGACTTCCTAAACGTAGTTCGATTTGGCTGCGGAGCATCTGGAAATCTATCTCAGTAAACCGTGACTGCCATCTCAACGTCAAAATTGAACTGACAGTAAATGCTAATCATATCGAATTTGTTAATTGGCGTACACCATAATTACTAATATAAAACTTGTCTTAGAACAACGCAACATACAACAGTGACAATCTGGCAAACTTGTTAACAACTGTATACATCGTTTTTCACTAATCATGGTATAGCTGATTTTTACGATTCAATGACATGAATTGTGGTTTTCGTAAAATATTAAATATTGACACTATCAGTTAAAATTTTTGCGACATGTTTTATATTCTTGAAAAGAGAAAAGATAAACGGAATTAATGGTGTCATGGCTTACTTTGAACTTTGTTCTTTTTCATTTTTACACAAGAGCGTATGTTAAAGCCAACTACGTTTTTCTAATGTTTACACAGCATTATTCTTATTGTCTTTGCCGTCAACTTCCATCCCTTTAACTTTTTTCATATCCTCAAACCTATAACTATAACCGTTTGTGGTTTACCTATTTTTCATATTTTTGTAAAATATCTCACAACGTAGGCTATGGATTTCAAATTTCTTTTTACTGCAATATAGCTCACAAAAAATGGGATAACTGCTTCTAAAACTTTATTCTTCTACAATAGATATTAAGCGAGATATTTGGTGTGGCCCTCGTAAAATAGACAGACGATTTCCAATAAAATATATGTAATACCAAAAAAAAATCATATTTCATAGGATGCTTATCGCCAGTGCCACCATGTGGGATCAAAACGCAAAAAGTAAAGCAATTTTTATCTAATGCAATTTTTACTTTACATAAAACGACTCAACCATAATAAATAGGTATGTACTAACAGATATAATTGAATTTGTTAGTGCTTCTACAGGCCGATCATGATTTATTAAATAATTGGCGGCGGCGCCAATGTTAGGCGAAGTGTTCTGCTGGCTTTGTACGTTGGCTCATCGAATTGTTAATAGAAATCTATTCATATTTTCTATTACTTTAGGTAGAGCTATAACCAAAATTAATCCATTTTACTAGTTTCTTTCCTTCTTTGCCAATTTACTCAAAAACCAAGCTTTAAATAAAAAAATACACGCACCCAAATTTGTTGTGTGATCCTTCCTGGTTGATATGATGTTTCGCTCATAATTCTAATGTTTAATAATAAGCGCGATATATAAACAATTACTCATCCGTATATTGCTGTTCCTGGCCAACCTCTTGTCACCCTTGGGATTATGTAAGTTAGAATAAAAAGCGAAATAAGAAAATGTTCTAAGGTTAATATGTTTCTTTTGTAAGTTTTGTATCAAGAAAAAGCGAATCTTTGGTCAGAAAATTCGGACTACCTATTACCTTTCAAATAAAATATTAAAGATACATTATTTTAACATATTTTTTCACACTAGTATAAATTCTAGAAAATCAGAGAACCACGGATAACATAACCATTTATTTTTCTTTTCTAATTCATATTAAATAATGTAAATTTCTGTTTTTTGATACTTTGCTTATTATGCTTCCGTTTCTTATACAAGGTGGTCCAAAATTGTTGCCCAATATTTTCGCGGCTGATAGTCCTTTATATAAACTAATTTTCGAAAATGAATAATAAGGGAGATATACCCCTTAAAAGGGGGATAATAAATTTCAGTTTTTCTACAATACGTTCCGACCCCCTGAATTCTAAAATATGAATTATTTAGTCATAGGCCATCCGGACACCAGTTTACATGGTATCAGTCAAACTCTATCTTCTGCTTAAGAGGTAATTTTAGGACTGTCAGTATTTTCCTCGGTATTTTCCTCATAGCTTTTTAATTTTTTTCATATTTCTAAAAATTATTATAAAAACTAATTTTCGGATCATTAGAAATAAAATAGGTATTATTGCATTTCGAAAAACGAAAAACCGTTCTCGAGTAAATTATGTTTAAAAAGCAACGTGCATTTTATTAATAAAGTATTAGACGAATATGGGGGTTTGGCTGATACCATGTAAACTAGTGTCCGGATGACCTATGACTAAGTTTAAAATATGAATTTGATATTTTGAGGGAGTCGGAAGATATTGCAGAAAAACTGAAAATATTACCCCCACTTTAAGGGGTATATCTATCCTATCATTCATTTTTAGAAATAAGTTTATATAAAAAACTATCAGCCGCAGAAATATCGGGAGACAGTTTTGGACTACCTTGTATACCATATATTAATTGTAAAAACAAATAAATGACGAGCTTTTTGTTTTGTTTATCTATGAGAACACCAAAAGGAAGGATCTTGTGGGAAATAAAACACACTTATAATACAATGTACTTGCCATTTTTACATTTATGTAATAAGGCAACTTTCTTTAGAGGTGGTGGTAGAGTTTGAAGTATTGCAAGAACTTTATTTTCTTTAAGCTATTTATCTGTACTTCAAATAATGTAGTAGGTCCTATACTGGTTGCAACGAATGTAACTAAATGTTGCATTCATATTAAACCTTTGAACAGTTCTGACAACGTTTTCGGTAAGTGACAGCTTCTCAATTGTTTTTGAAGCGCCAAATATTCCCTACACACAATTCAGAGAATCCAAGGCTTCATTGTTCGTATGAAATTTGAGAATAAAATCGTGGATATTCTTAAATATATTCTCATGGAATGTATTTCCAAGGCCATCCAATAATTCGAAAAATTCTGTGTTTTCCAACACACTTTCTTTCCCAATCTAGATAACCGACCATTGTGTTACATCACGATAGGTTTTGGTATTTATACTAGTGTAAAATAGTATATTCTACAACGAGGTGTGGAATATGTCATTCCAAACGTGTTCTAGACTATCTCTTCTCTAATAAGATTTTATAAATTATACAATAAAGTTGATTATTTATATTATTTATACAATAGTTTTATTAGAAAAATTATGTTGGAATAAATGTCATTACAACAAACACACTATATTAGACCATTCCAACGCAGTGCGTTGTAGTGACATTTATTCCAACAAACATGATTTTTAGTTGTGGAACGTATTCTTTCCAAAACAGTGTGAGTAAAAAAGATTTATATATTTAATGTGTGAAACTTATTTTTAGTATTTTAAAAAGTCTAAATTTTCAGACCATGTCAACCACAAATATTACACATACTATATACCTACTCCTGTATATGAACTTCATAGACTTTATCTATATCAAAAAATTGGCGTTGGGATAATGAAAAACATTCAAGGTGAGATGACAAGGTGATACTTTGAGGAACCAAAAAATGTTTCATTTCGAATTTCTAATAATTTTCGTGGTCTTAGGGACTAACAAACCGAAACGTATAGAATATACAAAGTCAAGACAAACGAGAACCTTCTTTTTTGTGTTTTTCGAAGAATAATACACAGAACATAAATTTTAAAGCCAATAACGCCTAGAATTTACAGGCTGGAACTTCAAGTAGTCCTAGTTATTTACGCCGTTTATAAAATACTGCTAAAAGTTTATTCTTCAATAGTAAGTACTTACGTTTCAGACATCTTTTATAGAAAGCAGTAAAGTCTGAGCCATAAAAATATTTATAAGTTCCCATATGGTGAATTAAATATTTTAGTTATTATTATTATTAATTTCGGTTTTATTTGAGTTACTACTTCTAAATATTTACTCAGCCCAGATTGCAGATTTTACATTTTTCTCATGGCGATTACGAGACGATGATATCATGTTCCTTAAATAATAATAGTAACATAAAACAGAAGCTGCGAATGATATTAAATATAACGTAGTGTAACAATGAGCAATCTTTATTATAATTTAGTTTCAAATTAAAGAGCCATTTTAACCCTATGTATCTTTTCAAATTTTCAAGTACAAAAATAGAATTTTAAGGTTTTCGGAATTAATGTGTTTAAGCGGTAAAGCCTTTCCTTATATAAACTAATCAATAATTTGTATCTAACTCCACTAATCACTATAGTATAAGTAAAAAATATTATCAGATGACAATAAAAAGTTTTTCTTAATTTCAAAAACTATGCTAAAACTTTACATGTTGTATTCTTATTATATTTAATTTTGAATGTACTTCGTGGCTGGCTTTCAGGCTCAGATAAATAACAGAAAAGTAGGCTTTGTAAAAACAGACAAACCTGGTATAGTTCAGTTTATTTATTCCCTGAACTCAAAAAACGCAACAAAAACTTTACGACATGCGACATGCCTGTCATCAGATAACCCTACACACATTAAAACCTATAAAGGTAAGCGAGTCGTTTGCGGTCGAGACAGCACAAATAGTGATAGTATTTTAATGAGGTTGTAAAGTTTTTGTTGCGTTTTTTGAGTGCAGGGAATAAATAAACTGAGCTATAACTAGCTCCGCATTTTTTCCACTTAATAATGAGAAATGGTAGGAACCCCATGAATGGAAATAATGAAAGGAAATATGTCAGTTGTTGAGTTTTCCTTGTGGATACAAAGGGTGTATTCAGTGTGCTCACTGTACTATTCTACTATGTTAGTTATCAAATTATTCGAACTTAGCTGGACTTGCCTAAACTTTACTCGACTTACCCCATCTTTGCCGAACTTACCCAATCTTTGCGGAATTTACCCAACCTTTGCAGCTTCTGAGGGTAATAATAAAAAGTTAAGTCAGACATTGAGTTCAATGTATAAAAACAGATTTAAGCTTGTCTGAATGTTGTCGAACTTAAACGAATTTAGTGGAACCAACAATTTAACGTTTCATGCTATGAAAATATTTTCAAAATCGGACAAGACGTATACTGTGCTGTTATCAAAGATTAAATAACATAGTTCTAAAAAATATGACACTTGGAAAGAGACACATAACTTCGAGAGAGATAAAAATCCTACCAGTTTAAAGGGATTTATAAAGGGCCAGCTCTATGTACTACGCATGTATAATACAACCTATACTGGCATATTAACTAACCAATGTGGTTTTAATTGGCTAACTAATAGAAGATATAACAAATTTGCATTCAAATTGGTATGAAAACGACATTAGTGCGTAGATTGTGTTTTATAAATAAGACACTATGGACATTTATTCCTCGCAAACTGTACTACCTACCAATTTAATGAGACGAGGTCACTGAATGTAACTTCGAAAGTTCAAAGGATGCCGACAGAGCCTCATATCTTTATAAATAATATTTTATATATTTTTAATATTTATTATTATTATAAAAAATCGCATCTATTATCTGCAACCTAACTGCTAGTTATGGCTTTTTATTATAACAAAGGCTTTATTTGTAGGTATGTCTAAACAATTTAATTATTTTATTGCTATTGAATGCATAAGGTTTGTCTTTTTTTTAGCATAATTATAGGAAATATGCATTTTAACGCATGGTACTAAAGTACTACCATTTGAAAAACAGTAAAGTCGCAGATACGTCCCTTTGAATTAACAGGGCAGTATTGCCTTGTTTTGATTATGTACACACACAGAAAGGGCCCAAATCGACAAAATATCAGGGATATAATGTTATTTTGCTGTACCCTAGTATACATTTTAGATAATAATAGTGCCAACTAATATAAGAAAATATTTTCAGGGAACCTTCGTTAAGACTTGAATGGTGGACATTCCTCCAGTCATGTGTCAGCCTTCAATAGCACTATGGGTGCTGTTTATACAATTTTTATTACAAAGTAAGTAACTAATGGGGTTCTGAACTAAACTAAATTTCATTCATTTTTTATTTCCTTCAGATATAGAAATTAGTGGTCAATATATAGGAGCAAGGCAAAGGATATACAATCATCCTCCCATTAGAGGTAAGTTGCAATGAATAAATAAATTATCATTTTAATTTTTTTTTAAAGTTACTTTGAATATGTAGAAAATTCATAACATACAGAATACATCGGGAGTAAGAACTGTTTTAATTATTTTGCAAAATTAATTGTTTACCTCTATATTTAAAACTGAACTTAATTACTATAAGTTTTTATAAATATTTTTTAACATATGCTCATTTTATTCTTTCCTTTTATTTGGGTTTTCTACCACATGTATTGTCCTCTTCAAAAACAAATCACCGAATCTACAAAATAATAGAATTATTGGAAAAAAGCCTCTGCGCCTGTGACGTTTACGTCAAAGGAAGAGTCAGAGGTTATTTTTTACAAATAATATAAATCGGAATAAACACACAAATAATATATTTTGCTGACGTTTCGGAAAGTAGTCCTTTTTCGTTTTTGAAGCTTTTTTTTTCGAAAAACACTTAATTGCTGTGTATCTCAAATAAACAGTTTTCAGATTCTGTTTATGTTATTTCCATAGATACTTACTACTTACACAGAACTGATGTTACTTTCTTTTAGATAATGTGGAGTTCTTCTTTTAACGTTGGTAGCCAGGTTGTACAGATATCTACAGAACAATTCGATACGCATTTATCTTCATTTAATAATATTATTGCTGATTCTTTAATTTTCTTTTTTTGATGTCTGCCTCTTTTGTTAAAATTTTTGCCGAGTCCCAGTTTATTCTATTTCCGTTTTCCCAAGCATGTTCACAAATCTTTGATTTCTGAATTTCATTATTTCTAATGTAATTCTTGTGCTCTTCCAACCTCACACTGAAAGGTCTGGATGACTCACCCACATAACATTTATCATATTCGCACGAGATATTGTAAATACAGTTTTTTGAATTCTGCTCCCGGTTTATCGGTTTTGCTTTTGTTAAAATAGATCTCAAAGTGTTCCCCGTTTGAAATACCGTAAAATTTATATTTTCTAAAAAACTATCTAGTAAATCAACATCATAAGGCCAAATTGCAAAGATGTCGTCAACATATCTCCACCAGACAACCGGCTTGTTTATATAATTTTGAACAAGTGTGTTCTCAAAGTTCTCCATAAATACGTTGCTTAAAATTGGTGATAATGGAGACCCCATGACGATACCAAAATCCTGCTGATAGAACTCATTTTCCAATTGAAAATAGGTTGTTTTTATACACATTGTTAAGAGTTCCATTATGCTATTTACACTTAATTTAATTCTAGTTTCCAAATTACTATCATTCAGCAACCTACCTTTAACTATTTTTAAGGTTTTATCTACCGGAACATTGGTAAATAGACTAACTACATCAAAACTAACCATCAGGTTACTCATGAATATCGTTTTCATAAAATTTTTCTATAAAATGTTTACTATTTTTAATATATGAATCGGTATTTCCAGATAATGGATCAATAATTTTAAGTAAAAATTTTGCCAAATTATGCCATGGTGAATTAATAGAATTAACAATTGGTCTTAAAGGAAGTTTTGAGTAGGGTCCCTCATTACGATTTTTGTGTCATATATAGCTTTATCTGTAATGACTGTGGCATTACCTTTGTCTGCTGGCAGTATTTTTATACTTTCATCGCGTTTTAAAGAATTTATCGATAGCTTTTCTTCTGGAGTTAAATTATCTTTAATTTTGTATTGCTTCTCTAAAATAATTTTTGCCTGTATGCAATATTCATTCCCATTATCTGTTGGTAAATTTTGAGCCGTTTTTTTCTATTGCCGCTACTATATCAAATTTTGGAACAGATTTCGGGGTTGTTTAAACCTTTTGATAAGACAAGACTGTCTGAAATAGACAAAATTCTGTTTGACATGAAAATGCGTACTTTTTTGCTGATTAAAATATTTATTAAGGAAAAAACAGATCAGGCAATTGCAAAATATAAATAATAATCCTTTAACTGACAGACCTGAGCCCGTCTCTTCGACGTAAAAGGCGCGGAACCCAAAGTGTAAACCGGGCCGTGCTAGTGGGTGAATGGCTCCACGAAAAGGAGTCGCGAACGGCGGACATCGGACACCTGGCCGCCTCCGGTGTTATGTAGACCTTGACATGATAAGGGCGCACTGCCATGTTTTACCCTGATTTCGTCCCAACTCGTGGGAACAATATGAATCCATTAGTTATAAACAAACCGTTAAGAGATAGTGGAGAAAGCAGCGCTGCCTCTTTAAATCACAATGCTGTAACGATGAGCTAGGAGACGGCGAGTAAAATTATAGAAATTAAGACAGCAATCACAAGATCCATACCCTTTTGCATATGTCTACAAGAGTCATATCTGAAACTAGAAGAAAACTTTCAATTTAGAAGCTATAATAGTTTTAAGTATGATGTAGAACATAACAGAAGAGCAAGGGGTGGTGTGGTAACTCTTATTAAAGAAAACATTTCCACACAACTAATACCACTTCAGACAAGCTGTCGCAATAAAAGCTGCTTATCCATTTAATCTAACTGTTTGCAATATTTACCTATCTGACTTTCTCTGGAATATAGATGATCTCAATGCGCTAATCCAACAGCTACCAAGTCCCATCCTAATAGTAGGGGATTTTAACGTTCATAACCCCTTATGGGGATCTACTAAGATCGACGTCTGAGGTAAAATTATAGAACAATGTATGGATGAAAATAACTTAACCCTATTGAATAATGGTGAAAATACTTACACTAATTTGAGATCCAATAATTTCTCTGCTATCGACCTTTCTATCTGCTCTCCATCGCTAGGACATAGACTTCGATAGGACACCACATACCTATTATCATCGAATTTGCCAATCAATATCAGATAAATACTCAACCCCAAAAATGGCGACTGAGGGACGCCAACTGGCCTTTGTATCAAGAGAAAATTCAGCAAATGCAAGCTCCAAATCTGGATATTGAGGGGGCAGTTGAATATGTGTCCGACCATATAATTAATGCAGCTGAATGCTCAGTCCCACACACCTCAATTAATAGAAGGCAAAAAGATAGTGTCATGGTGGAATCAAGAAGTTGCTAAAGCCATAGCAGAAAAGAAACTGGCGTTTAATGCATTTAAACGTAATTGTACACAGGCCAACCTCATAACTTTTAAACGTCTCCGTGCAAAGGCAAGAACTGCTGTTTTAAAAAGTAAAAAAGAAACCTGGGAATAATTCGTATCTACAATATCCTGAACAACACCAACTTCTGAAATATGGCAAAAAATATATGCATATCTGGGAAAAGATTCCCCCACGCATCACTTACCTCAAATGTAAACGGATCGATATCTACTATCGAAATAGCGAATGAGTTAGCTAGTCACTTCTACACTGTAAGTTATGACATTTTCACAATGACGGAACTAAAAGATGCATTAGAAATAGCTAATAATTCAACACCCGGGCCAGATCAAACTGTGTATAAATTTTTAAAACAAATTCCCGAAAATAAGAAAATTCTTCTTTTGGAATTATATAATAGAATATGGCAAGAAGGTGTCTTGTCTAGTAAATGGCGAGAGGCTATAATTATTGCTTTGCCAAAGTTAGGGAAGGATATTATACTTCCATCGAGTTATCGTCCCATATCACTTACAAATTGTTTGAGCAAACTACTTGAAAGAATGGTGGACTTATTTGGTTCCTTGAAAAAAATAATTTACTTAGCGAATCCCAAATGGGTTTTCGTAAATGGAAATCCACTAGGGATCAATTGATTTCTTTAGAACATTATATTCAAAATAGTTTTGCAAACAGACAGCACACAGTGGCGGTCTTTTTCGAACTGGAAAAAGCATATGACACCACATGGCGATACTCGATCATAAAAATTATTTATGACTGGGGACTACATGGTAACTTACATAAATTCATTAAAGGCTTTCTTACAGACCGCAATTTCAAAGTCAGAGTTGGAAATGAGTTTTCAGAATGCCATTCGCTAAAAAACGGTATTTCACAAGGATCCACATTAAGCGTTGTTCTCTTCACCATTGCTGTAAATTTTCTAGCAAATAATGTAGGCAATATGGTGCAAAAAAGTCTGTATGTAGATGATATGGCAATTTTTTTATCTGGAGAAATCATGGAAGACATACAAAACACATTTCAGGAAAGTATTAATAACATTGTAGAGGCAGCAGAACAAAGGAGATTCCGTTTTTCAACGAGCAAGACATCAGTCGTCCATTTTTGTCGTCTAAGAAGAGCACATGGAGGCTTTATTTTAAAGATTAAGGGGAATATTATAAAGGTAGAACAAACAGCAAAATTCTTAGGAGTAACCTTTGATTCGAAGCTCATATGGGACAAACATATAAATGGTTTGGTGGTAAAATGTAAAGCAGCTATTAATACTATGAGGTGTATGGCGAGTATTAACTGGGGCTCTCACAGAGATGTTCTCAGCAGTATGTATAACAGTCTTATACTTAATAAAATAGATTATGGTTCGGTAGTCTACGGAGCAGCTAGAAAGTCCCTAAAATTATTAGACTCCATACAGAGGACAGCACTTAGCCTTGCCTTAGGTGCATTTAACAAGCCCTTACACTTCATTGTGCATTGAACCAAATACTTCTCCTTTAGCACTAAGAAGAGACCGTCTACTTCTTAATTATGGAACCAAGTTATGGGCTCAACAATTTCACCCAAAACAAAGACTCTTCTTTGAAGATGAATTTGAAATATACGATGGACGTCCCACAATAACGAAACCAGCAGGATGTCGTTTTAAATAAATACTTAGAGGTGCCCAACTACCTGAAGTTGTAACATACAAATACTCGACAATTCCTCTATGGAGGTTACCGCATCCAACAATCGATACGCATATGAAATATTTTAGAAAAGAGGATATTGGAAACTAAGTATTCAGTGAATATTTAAGTAAGTACGAGCAATACAAACTACTGTTTACAGACGGTTCTAAAACAGAGGATGGTGTATGATGCGCACTAGTTACTCCAAATGGAAATCAATCATGGTCCCTACATCCCGATGCGTCAGTGTTTACAGCTGAATTGCAAGCCATCTACGAAGCTTTGATTTACGGCCAAAACTCTAGTGACCTCCATTTTACTATATATTCAGACTCAGAGGACAGTCTAACTTCGATAAAAAAAACAGACTAATAAAGGATCCATTAGTCTTAAGAATAATAACATTGCTTCACGAGTTAAAAGGAACAAATAAAAATATAATCTTTATGTGGGTACCGAGCCATGTGGGCATTCACGGAAATGAAGTGGCAGATCAAGAAGCACGACATGCAGCACAGATGGAATGGTCAAGAGAGATAAAAATCCGACCAGAAGGTTTAATAATCACGTAGAAGAAAGGCAAAAATTAGAATGGCAAAATGCCTGGAATAGGGAACACACGGCTTTAAAGCGCATACAATCAACAATATCTTCTTGGAAAATACCTAAAAAATTTAGAAGGACCTGAACAAGTCATTATTGAAAGACTAAGAATAGGGCACACGAACTTAACATCCATGCATCTATTACGAGGAGAACCACCTCTTAGATGCCAAGAATGTGACGAAATCTTCACAGTCGAACACTTACTTTTGGTCTGTCCTAGATTTACAATAGAGCGAGACAGAATGAACCTAAAAAATGCAATGAAAGATATACTTAGTGACAATGAAATACAAAAATTACTTACCTTAAAAATTGTAACCTGCTCTATAAAATTTAAAATTGTAAATTACACAATGAAATTATTACAAGTGTTCTAAAGGCAATGTAACCACAGCTAATGACCATAGCAGTCGATGCCTGGTTCCACAAAAAAAAAAAAAAATGTCAAACAGAGTTTTGTCCATTTCAGACAGGCTTGTCTTATCAAAAGGTTTAAATTTTGCAATGAACCCGAAATCTGTCCCAAAATTTGATATAATAGCGGCAATAGGAAAAACGGCTCAAAATTTGCCAACAGATAATGGGAATGAATATCGCATACGGGCAAAAATTGCTTTAGAGAAGCAATACAAAATTAAAGATAATTTAACTCCAGAAGAAAAGCTATCAATAAATTCTTTGAAACGCAATGAAAGTATAAAAATATTGCCAGCAGACAAAGGTAATGCCACAGTCATTATAGATATATATAGATATGACACAGGAATTATGACTTGTAAATGAGAGACCCTACTCAAAACTAAACAAAGATCCAACAAAATCAATAGAGAGTAAAATTTACAGAACTTTGGTTAAATTCAAACACGAATTTAATGATTTTGAGCAAAGGAACCTTACACCACATCATAATAAGCCTCCTCACTTTTATGGCTTACCAAAGACACATAAACAAAATATTCCTTTAAGACCATTGTTAGTTCTATTAATTCACCATGTCATAATTTGGTAAAATTTTTACTTAAAATTATTGATCTGGAAATACCGATTTATATATTAAAAATAGTACACATTTTATAGAAAAAAAATTATGAAAACGATATTCGTGAGTCACACCTGATGGTTAGTTTTGATGTAGTTAGTCTTTTTACCAATGTTCCGGTAGATGAAACCTTAAAAATAGTTAAAGATAGGTTGCTGAATGATAATAATTTGGAAACTAGAACTAAATTAAGTGTAAATAGCAATAATGGAACTCTTAACAATGTGTATAAAAACAACCTATTTTCAATTAGAAAATGAGTTCTATCAGCAGGATTATGGTATCGCCATGGTGTCTCCATTATCACCAATTTTAAGCAACATATTTATGGAGAACTTTGAGAACACACATGTTCAAAATTGTATAAACAAACCGGTTGTCTTGTACAGATATCTTGACGACATCTTTGCAATTTGGCCTCATGGTGTTGACTTACTAGATAGTTTTTTAGAAAATATAAATAGTAAGGAACCGTCTATTAAATTCACATTAGAAGTAGAAAGTAGGAATGAACTACCGTTTTTAGATGTTTTAATTAAAAAGGTAAATAATGCAATTGAAACAAGCGTTTATAGAAAACCAACACATACCACTAGATATCTAAATTTTAACTCAAATCAGTCAGTAAATGTTAAAAGGGGTGTTGTAAAATGTTTATACGATAGGGCCAAAATAATTTCATCTAATAATGAAATATTAAATAAAGACAAAAATTTATCAAAGAGGTTCTAGTACAAAATCAATATCCTGAAGCCTTTGTTGATAGAGTTTTGATAAATGTTGAAAATAGGGACAATCAGGTACGACAAAAACCTGAACGTAATTATACAGCAACAATTCCTTATGTATACGGACTATTGGAGAAGCTACGCTGTACAGGTGACAAATTTGATGTTAGGACGGTATTTCAAACGGGGAACACTTTGAGATCTATTTTAACAAAAACAAAACCGATAAACCGGGAGCAGAATTTAAAAAACTGTATTTACAATATCCTGTGCGAATGTGATAAATGTTATGTGGGTGAGTCATCCAGACCTTCCAATGTCAGGTTGGAAAAGCACAAGAATTACATTAGAAAGAATGAAATTTAGAAATAAAAGATTCGTGAACATGCTTGGAAAAATGAACATAGAATGAACTGGGACTCGGCAAAAATTTTAGCAAAAGAGGCAGACAACAAAAAAAGAAAAATTAGAGCATCAGCAATAATATTATTAAATGAAGATAAATGCGTATCGAATTATTCTGTAGATATTTGTACAACCTGGCTACCAATGTTAAAAGAAGAACTTAACAAACTCAACATTATCTAAAAGAAAACAACATCAGTTGTGTGTAAGTAGTAAGTATCTATGGAAATAACATAAACAGAAGCTTAAAGCTGTGTATTTGACATACACAGTAAATAAGTGTTCTTCGAAAAAAAAACATTGAAAACGGAAAGAGACTACTCGAAACAGCAAAATAAATTGTTTCTGTTTATTCCGATTTATATTATTTGTAAAAAATAACCTCTGACTGTAAACGTCACAGGCGCAGAGACTTTTTCCAATAATTCTATTATTTTGTAGATTCGGTGATTTGTTTCTGAAGAGGACAATACATGTGGCAGAAAACCCACATAAAAAGAAAGAATATTCGTGGAATACCATAAATAACTTTCAGACTATATATGCTCATTTTGTGTTTAAATAATTACATTATTTCCAGTTTCTCTCGAGACAGGCGTTAAATACAGAGGCTCTGTCTGAAAATTGCTTTTTGAGGCTGAATTGTAGGGAAACCACCAAATACAATGCGTTTATTAGTGGCTTGTTTCGATATACAGGATTATTCACTATATATCGACCCCCTTTGTTTCTGTTATTATTGAAAATAGAAAAAAAAAATCCTATAAAAGTTGTAGGATCTTACCTACATTTTATTGAAACGTGATAAAAACAGTATCATGTATAGGTCACAAAATAAATATATGTTTTTTTTAAATGAAACACTATATATATATATATTTTATATCACGGATTTCATAAAGGACTTTTTAAGAACTTTATTTAAATTAATAAGAGTCACCGTTGACTCTTTGAATAAAATAGTAGTTTAAAATATATGTGTTTAATTAGACATGAGTATCAGAACTGATTACAGAAGTGCTTTGTGGTTGTATTTATAACATTCTAAAAGCATCGTTAACAAAATGTTGAACAAAGGAAAGCAAATACAATAGTCAGCATGATTGTGAGAAGTTAAAATGTAATATGATACAATATGATATGAGCGATAACGATAAGAGGGAATTCGTTATCCGCACGTAGCTGAAATATGACACTCTGGGATAATTTGAAATGAAGCAAAAGTCACGTATCGCTTTGTATACGGTGGCTCAAATACTATATAACAACTTCCCCCTTATTAAAAAAGTTGGTGGTTATGCAGCAACTTTTACAAATATGAAAAGCGAGATAATAATATTGAAATATTGGATAAAATATGGAATATAAGTTATAAAGTTTGTATTTAGAATTATTTAATTAATATAAAACAAAATATAAGGACCGTATAAAATATAAGATTATGAAATATGAAATTAAAGTAATATAAGCGTAGTTAACATCTCAAAGAGGGCTTGATAAAATGGTTAATTTGGAAAACAGTGATAAAAGTCTAAGTCAGTTGGACTTCTTCTTCTTCTTCTGTTTCTTGATGAATGTTGGGTCTCCTCCTTGGGGGTAGAATACTAGTTAATCTTTTGAAGGTTCTAGTGGGCATCGGAGGAGATGGAGGTGGTCCGTGAGATGGGCGAACCAGGGCTAATTTTCGGCTTCTTTTTCTGCACTTACAGAATAGGTAGAACAAGACTAGGGAAACAATTAGGGTTATAGTAAAATACGTGAACATTGAGATGTGTTTGGTTACGTAGGGTTCGTTGATGAGGTCGTCTAGGTCCTTGGAATATTGGTCTAATTTATGTTTTGCAATTTCGAGGTCTTCAGTGTTCAAATTGTTCAACTTTAATGGCTTCAATTTTGATAGTTGAATTTTGTCCGGGAGTTGGTTGCAGCACTCATATAAAATTTGAATTGGATGTGAGTTGTCCTTAATGTCCGATATTTCATTGGAACTTGCTTGAATTTTGGTTATACCAACAAAGGCGTAGCAACTGGGTTGTAGTTTTACAGAGTTTTTTGTGATAATTTCTGTTATTGAATTTTTCTTCGGACAATTAATAGTGGTATGTAATGGTTCTGCGTTGATGACTAGCCATGTGTTTTCCTGAAGTTTTTGGACGTTATAGCCTTGACTGAATATGAAGGAGGTTTGACAATTTTCGGGCAGGTGCCTAACATTTTTGAGAAGTCTTGCCTCACAGATAGCATTATTGTCTATCGGGTAGGCGAACAAATTGGAGCACAGTTTGGTTCCCATGTAAAGCTGTTTGCATTCGTCTAAATCTGGGATGGGTAAATACATTAGGGAATCATCATCCCTCGCGATAAATGTTTGAGATACAGATAAAATGTGATGTAAACCAGTTCTATTATCCAGGATAGGGATAGGATATAATTGATAAGTTGTGTATGTTTGTGGGTCTACTAGAGGTATTTTTAATACAAAAATTAAACTTGAATCGGTTTGAAAAGCTTGGAGTTCAATAATATCCAAGTATTGAGCAACTTTTGATAGTTTTATTTGAAGCGGTAAATTGTTCTTCTGCAAATTCTGTGAAATTTCTTGTAATGAAGAAACTAAGTCTGATGGAGTAATGATTGATGTGTGAATAATTTTTAATCGTGCAAACATTATTGAATTTAGAATATCTTGAGTGTCTTCAATATATAAGTAACTTGCCGTCAATTGTTCACAAATTTTTAAGAATTTTAATTTCGTCTCGACAATTTGAAGCTCGCGTGATGCACCTAAAATAGATGTTTCGATTTCTTTAATATTTTTGTTAAACGTTTCCTCGTCGATCTGTAATTTTTGAATTGTTGAATTAAAGTTCTTTATGACGGATGTCGTAACCGAAATTTGATTTTTAATTAAATTTTCTAGTTGATGTTCATCATTGTTTAGTTTATTAATGCAATTAGAGTAGTATTCACCATCCTCGGCATCTAAGTTCCCGGTGATTGATTTAAAAACTGTGCCGATACCGTTGAGGATTCCACGCTTGTATTTTTTGGTATCTAAGAAGACTTCTTCAAATTTAGATTGTATGGTTTTAGATATTTGAGCTAGAAGGCTAAGATGGGTTTTGACCTCGCTTTTAAAGGTCACCATGTTTTGATAGGCAGGGTCAAGGGTGTTTAGAATTGTGTTTAGAATTTGTTCGTTCTTTTCGAATGTTGCCTTTAGGGAAGATACGTTTTTGTGAATTAGTAATGTCCATTTGTCATTGGTCAATATTACGTCAGTTTTTTCATGGTAATAGATTCCTATGGTGTTGTTTATGGGGGTAATTTTGTATTGGGAAACCACTAGTGTTGCTGATCCGAACAGCAGGAGTAACCTGAAACAAGGTTAACTTTCAAAATACGGTTTCATTCTGTCGAAATTTACTTTCGGGGTCGGGTCGGGGTTAAGTAAGACTGCTGAATTATTAAGAATTTCTGTGATTTCGAATGGGCCGTTGAATTTATCTTGAAGTTTATTCTTTATCTGTGACTCTTTTACGTAAACTTTGTCACCAACGTTATACGTGAGGTGATTTTCTGGGATGTTTTTATCAAATTTAACTTTGGCCTTTTGTTTTTGAGTCTCAGTTCGATTTCTAGCTATCTTATAATAATGGGATATACGGTTATTTAAATCTCTGACATATTTAGTGATTAATTATTTTTGGTTATACAAGGTTTCTGGTGGGCGAACAGATGTATGGCCAAAAACTAATTCGTATGGGGTAAATCCATGAGTTTTATTTACAGAATTATTATAACAGATTACCGCATATGGCAAAATGGTAAATGGGTGTTCGTTCGGGTTTTCAGTTTTGTTGGCTCTTATTATTTCAGCTAGGGTCGCATGAAATCGTTCAATTGAACCATTTGATTGGGGGTGTCCTACACTTGAAAAGGTTAGTTTTATGTCGTATAGTCTGCATAAGTCTCTTAATAAGTGATTATCAAATTCTCCTCCGTAGTCGCAGTGTATTCTTAGCGGAGTACCATAATGTTGAAAGTAAAGTAGTAAGGTGTTTACCACAGATTTAACGGATTTATCGGGAACTGCGTAAGCTTGTGTGAATTTAGTCAATTCGTCACGAATAGTTAGAGCATAGTTGCGCGTAGGGAATTCAAATAAGTCGATGTTGATTCTTTCAAACGGTGTTTTCGGTGTTTCCGTAATTACTAGTGGGCTACTTAAATTTTTTCGACATATTTTACTTTTTTGGCATGTTTCACAATTTTTTACAAAATTTTCTACATCTTTAGATAGTCCTTGCCAATTATATTTATTTTTGACTCTACGCATCGTCTCATTTATTCCGCGGTGTAAGTTGTTTTTACCGGTGTTGGTCGAGAATAATCGGTATTTCGTCTTCGTCAGGTGTCCGTACTAGATTTTGGCAAATTATTAATTTCAGATCTTTTCTGCGAAAATTAATGAGAGAATTTTGAGTATTGAGAGGTCCAAATTGTTTTCAACATAGTAGGTCTTGGAAAGATCTAGTTTATTTTGATTTTTATATAACGTTAAAAATAAGTGTTCTACTACGGATTCGGGGTCAAAAGGTATAGCGATGATATAATGATTTCTATGTCGGGTCGACTTACTAGAAACGATATTGATAGTATCATTGTAGAATTCAGGGTTTTCCTCAAAAATGTCCTCGATAATTTGGTGATGAAGGTCTGTTAGGTTATTTTGTTGGAAGAATGTAATTATATTTTTATTTTCCCGGTCCAATAATTGTCTGTTTGTAATTTGGATTTTCGAGTAGTCTATTAAGGACTTTGTTTTATATAATTTAGAAAATGTGTCGAATTCCTGGGCAATATGTTCGTTAGTTATTTCGCTGTCGTCGTTTAGGCTTTCGTCATCGTCTGTGTCTTCGTTAGCTGCTAAAATCTTAGAATAGAATTGGGAACAATCGTTGAAATGGTTTATTTTGATCCTGGACAAAGCGTCAGCGTTTTTGTTTATTTTGCCAGATTTGTATATGACCTCGTAGTCATACTCCTCAAGTTTGAGGCGCCAACGGGCTAACCTGCTACCCGGGTCTTTTATAGAGAATAGCCATGTAAGTGGTCTATGATCAGTTATTAATTTGAATTTCCTGCCAAACAGATACGGTCTAAAATGCTTTACTGACCACACGATAGCTAAAAGCTCTCTTTCTATCGGGGAATACTTGGTCTCGGCATTGCATAAAACTCGGGAGGCATAAGCGATAGGTAAATCTTTGCCAATAGGTCCTTGCGAGAGTACAGAACCGATTGCGAACGCGCTTGCATCTGTGGTTAGTATGAAAGGCTCGTCAAAATTCGGGTAAATTAATATGGGTGACGTAGTAAGCGTTTGTTTCAAATCGGAAAAGGCGTTTTGACAGTCATTATTGAAGTTGAATGGTATGTCCTTTTGAAGTAGTTTAGTCAGTGGTTTGGATACCTTTGAAAAGTTTGGGATAAATCTTCGGTAGTAACCAGCAAGTCCCAAAAATGATTTAATATCTTTTTGGTTCTTAGGTTGTGGGAAATTGAGAATGGCTTCGACTTTCGATGGATTAGGTTTAACACCATCTTTGGTAATGAGGTGTCCTAAGTAAGCAACTTCTTTCCTAAGAAACACACATTTATCAGGCTGTATTTTAAGGTTAGCTTTTCGAAGGCGTTTAAATACTTCCGTTAGACGAGATACATGTTCATGAATAGTGGGTGAGTAAATTATGATGTCGTCCATGTAGACAAGACATCTTTCGTTCTGAATTCCTAACAGGATGTTATCCATAATCCTTTGGAATGTGGACGGGGCGTTCTTAAGACCGAATGGCATGCGAACAAATTCGTAGTGGCCAATCTCTACAGTAAAGGCAGTCTTTTGGACATCTTCGGGATTGATTTCTATCTGGTGAAACCCAGAAGCCAAGTCTAAGGTTGTAAAATATTGACATTTTCCCAGTTGATCAAGAAGATCAGAGATATTGGACAAAGGATATTTGTCATCTATTGTGACTTCGTTAAGTTTCCAATAATCGACTACGACGCGCCATTTCTGTTTACCAGAAGCGTCTAGTTTCTTGGGCACAACCCAAACCGGGGAGGACCAGGGTGAAATTGAATGGCGGATAATACCTTGACTTAACATTTTGGAAACTTGAGTCTTAACTTCCTCTTTATGGACTTGGGGATAGCGATAAGATTTCGTGAAGATCGGTCGGGAATCGTTTGTGTCAATGGGGTGTTTAATTTCATTTGTAAAAGTAAGATTGTCTCCTTCTAAATAGAATATGTCTTGAAAGTCTAAACAAAGCTGCGTTACAAATTCAGCCTCTTCTTCGTTTAGATGATCCAAACGTAACTGATTCATAATTTCTGATGATCTGTCGGTCTGTATGTGTGAGTCGGAATTTTGGGTATTTAAATTAAAAATTGACTTAAATTTTTGGACTGGTTCGAGTTTGATGTTTGAAAAATTTATTATTTTCGGGATCGCGTTTGGGTTTATTACTGTCGTCAAAAATTCATCGTTGTTATCTACTTTGACGATAGCGTTCGGTAGGCGTACCTTTTCGTTTTCTTGGGCTACCAGTATAGCCTCAGTATTTTGTAGGTCGCATTTTAATTTGTAGATTTTTTCCGTGCGTGGTTCAATGGAAATTAAGTTTCTATTTTTAGTGGTGCTTAAACTTCACGTTACGGCTAGTTGCGATGGAGAAATATCGGTAACTTTAAATATTGGTACAGTTTTAAAATTCGTGATTAACTGTTTTTTCTTAAAATCTATTTTGCATTCGTAATGTTCGAAAAAGTCCGCGCCTAAAAGTCCGTCAAAGTCTATATCCAGATTGTAAATATAAACTTTGTGAGGATCACCTGTGATAAATGGTATGAGAACAGATTCATTGATATTAATCCTTTCATTCGTTATCCCTTGAATAATCACATTTTCAGGGGATCTACGCCTGTAGTTTTCAGCTGTGTTAGGTTTAAAAACTGAAATACCTGCACCTGTGTCTAGCAAAATTTTAAATTTACCCGTTATATCTTTCATGTAATAGAGATTTTTTTGAATTTACAGTTAGCAATGCATGCGAAAGAATATTTACATGAAGTTGTGCTCTGGGAAATTCAGGCATGGGTTGAAACTGTCTTTTAGATTCATCGTCTGGATTTGGTTCGATATTAGATCTATTTCCCGTGTTGGAGTATCCGTGGGATACTCCGGACCTAAGCAAAAATCCGGAGGATTAGCAGTATAATCCTCTTGTGGTGTCTGGGAATTAGCAGTATAATTCTCATATTGATTTTGCCAATTATAAGAATAATCACCTTGTAAGTTTTGAGAATTATCGATGTAGTTCCCTTGTGGCAAATATTGGTCATTGCAATTAGTTTCGTAATTTTGAAAGTAATCGGATTGTTGGTTAAAATTGTTATACTCATTGCATTCGTAATTTTGAGGATCATAGTGGTTGTCAAAATTGACGTGGTGTGTCCTCTATGGGTTTTGACGGTTAAGATTTAAATTTTGTTGGTTGCTTGGGAATCTTTGTTGAAAATTAGGATTGGGCCTAATTACAGAGGGTCTATTTTGTTGTGAGCTACGTGGTTGTAGGAAGTTTTGTGGTCTGTAATTAATTTGATTGGATGTGTTTTGAAAATTTTGCCTGGGAAATTGCTCTTGATTGGAGTAAGCGTTTGGTATAGAATTAGGGGACAAAAATTGTTGGTTTTGCCTTGTGCGGCATTCACTAATAGTATGTCCATTTCTCTGGCAAAATGAACAGAATTTTTGTTGAATATTTGGAATTTGACGTTTTTGTTGGGCAGTGTATTTTTAATATGGTTACCTTTAGACAATTTCTGACTTTCGAAGTATGAAAGTTGCAATCCTCGTCTAATTCGAGCGATGGCTTGTAATATATTTGATGGATTTCCAGCGCGTATGATTTGGCCTAATTTTGGTTCTAGGCCTGTTAGTAGGGTAGTCAAAGTCATTGTTTCTATCAAGTCAGTTTGTGATTTCTTTTGGTCTGGCGTTAAATTTTGTTTTTGCACTGCCGCGTGCATTTTTACATTGTGCGTTTGCAGACGCGTGACAAAGGTTAAAGCGGACTCGTTTGCTATTTGATGAATTCGCTGTAGGTCTTGGATGAGAGCTGTGAGGTCATGAGAGTCACCAAAATGGGCTTCTAATAGCGACTTAATTTCCGCAAATGTATTAGGATTACGGGAGTTAATTAACTCGGCAGCTCTGCCGCGTAGTTTATTTTTTATATGAATTGTCAATAAAAATTTTTTGTTCATTAATGGTCATATTTTGTGCGTGAAAACACGAGTTCAAAAACGTTTGCAAGTTGATGGGATTGCCATCAAATTCTGGAATTATTGAAAAAATTTCACTTAATTTGTAGGGCTCAATTTCTGGTGTGACTGCGCGAGGCGTGGCTGCTTGATTATCTGTCATATTGCTCAAGTTTTGGAATGTATCGAAATTAAAGTAATAAGGTTAAATGGAATAAAATTAAAATTAAAGTATTTTTACGCAAAGTGTCGTACTAACAGAGGGAGTAGATAATGAAAGTTATATTTTGTTATACAAATGCGGCATTAACAGTATAATGCTCGAAACTTTTGTCAATCTTCTGGTGCCAGTCGAGCATTAGCAGTATAATGCTCGGATTAGATTATTTGTACTTAGTATTTAATTCACTTGCAATTGTAATAAGATAAATGGGGAATGGATAATAGAAATAGTTTTAATTGTTATTAGCTGTGCATTAGCAGTATAATAATACACCTTATATTAAAAGTAAAATGTTCAACACAATTATAAAATGCGAGATGATTCTTTGAATGCACTTACGTAAATTTCTTCATGGAGTAGATTCTTCGTCCGTTAAGGAATTGGAATCCGCCACCACCAGTTATGAAGGTCTCCTTGTTCCAATAAGTAACTTGCACTAGTTAGGCACCTCGCCTGGATGTTTGTCCTCGTTCTTGTGGGTCACTATTGGTTAGGCTTCTTGTTCTGTTGGTGTTCACGGATCCTACCGACTGCGCCAATTTTATATCACGGATTTCATAACGGACTTTTTAAAAACTTTACTTAAATTAATAAGAGTCAACGTTGACTCTTTGAATAAAATAGTAGTTTAAAATATATGTGTTTAATTAGACATGAGTATCAGAACTGATTACAGAAGTGCTTTGTGGTTGTATTTATAACATTCTAAAAGCATCGTTAACAAAATGTTGAACAAAGGAAAGCAAATACAATACTCAGCATGATTGTGAGAAGCTAAAATGTAATATGATACAATATGATATGAACGATAACGATAAGAGGGAATTCGTTATCCGCACGTAGCTGAAATATGACACTCTGGGATAATTTGAAATGAAGCAAAAGTCACGTATCGCTTTGTATACGGTGGCTCAAATACTATATAACATATATATATATATATATATATGGTGTAGTGGTGAGAGGTAAGTGAATCCTCTCATGTGGTCTAATGCTACTATACACCAGACATCATGGATGTCTCCATGGTGCATAGCGACTTGCCATTTTGCAAGTACCGAGAGCGGTGACCTTCAGCCCTTGGTAGACTTAACCCATATACTGTTATTATACATGATTTGCAGGAAACAACTACTCAGCGGGCAAATACCCCGACCTGCATTGAATTATACCTTACAAATCATGAAAAATTGGTAGCCAATGTCATTTGTCAACTCCCTGACCAGACATAGACCGGTTTCGAACTTATTAGTTCTCATCAGTATGCCATAGGTCATGGAGCAGACAAATGACAGTGGCCAACCTGCTAGTCTTATACAGACTAATGTAAATGGTGTAGTGGTGAGAGGTAAGTGAATCCTCTCATGTGGTCTAATGCTACTATACACCAGACATCATGGATGTTTCCATAGTGCATAGCGACTTGCCATTTTGCAAGTACCGAGAGCGGTGACCTTCAGCCCTTGGTGGACTTAACCCATATACTGTTATTATACATGATTTGCAGGAAACAACTACTCAGCGGGAAAATACCCCGACCTGCATTGAATTATACCTTACAAATCATGAAAAATTGGTAGCCAATATCATTTGTCAACTCCCTGACCAGACATAGACCGGTTTCGAACTTATTAGTTCTCATCAGTATGCCATAGGTCATGGAGCAGACAAATGACAGTGGCCAACCTGCTAGTCTTATACAGACTAATGTAAATGGTGTAGTGGTGAGAGGTAAGTGAATCCTCTCATGTGGTCTAATGCTACTATACACCAGACATCATGGATGTCTCCATGGTGCATAGCGACTTGCCATTTTGCAAGTACCGAGAGCGGTGACCTTTTCATGATTTGTAAGGCATAATTCAATGCAGGTCGGGGTATTTGCCCGCTGAGTAGTTGTTTCCTGCAAATCATGTATAATAACACCATATATATATATATATATATATATATATATATATATATATATATGGTGTAGGGGTGAGAGGTAAGTGAATCCTCTCATGTGGTCTAATGCTACTATACACCAGACATCATGGATGTCTCCATGGTGCATAGCGACTTGCCATTTTGCAAGTACCGAGAGCGGTGACCTTCAGCCCTTGGTGGACTTAACCCGTATACTGTTATTATACATGATTTGCAGGAAACAACTACTCAGCGGGCAAATACCCCGACCTGCATTGAATTATACCTTACAAATCATGAAAAATTGGTAGCCAATGTCATTTGTCAACTCCCTGACCAGACATAGACCGGTTTCGAACTTATTAGTTCTCATCAGTATGCCATAGGTCATGGAGCAGACAAATGACAGTGGCCAACCTGCTAGTCTTATACAGACTAATGTAAATGGTGTAGGGGTGAGAGGTAAGTGAATCCTCTCATGTGGTCTAATGCTACTATACACCAGACATCATGGATGTCTCCATGGTGCATAGCGACTTGCCATTTTGCAAGTACCGAGAGCGGTGACCTTCAGCCCTTGGTGGACTTAACCCATATACTGTTATTATACATGATTTGCAGGAAACAACTACTCAGCGGGCAAATACCCCGACCTGCATTGAATTATACCTTACAAATCATGAAAAATTGGTAGCCAATGTCATTTGTCAACTCCCTGACCAGACATAGACCGGTTTCGAACTTATTAGTTCTCATCAGTATGCCATAGGTCATGGAGCAGACAAATGACAGTGGCCAACCTGCTAGTCTTATACAGACTAATGTAAATGGTGTAGGGGTGAGAGGTAAGTGAATCCTCTCATGTGGTCTAATGCTACTATACACCAGACATCATGGATGTCTCCATGGTGCATAGCGACTTGCCATTTTGCAAGTACCGAGAGCGGTGACCTTCAGCCCTTGGTGGACTTAACCCATATACTGTTATTATACATGATTTGCAGGAAACAACTACTCAGCGGGCAAATACCCCGACCTGCATTGAATTATACCTTACAAATCATGAAAAATTGGTAGCCAATGTCATTTGTCAACTCCCTGACCAGACATAGACCGGTTTCGAACTTATTAGTTCTCATCAGTATGCCATAGGTCATGGAGCAGACAAATGACAGTGGCCAACCTGCTAGTCTTATACAGACTAATGTAAATGGTGTAGGGGTGAGAGGTAAGTGAATCCTCTCATGTGGTCTAATGCTACTATACACCAGACATCATGGATGTCTCCATGGTGCATAGCGACTTGCCATTTTGCAAGTACCGAGAGCGGTGACCTTCAGCCCTTGGTGGACTTAACCCATATACTGTTATTATACATGATTTGCAGGAAACAACTACTCAGCGGGCAAATACCCCGACCTGCATTGAATTATACCTTACAAATCATGAAAAATTGGTAGCCAATGTCATTTGTCAACTCCCTGACCAGACATAGACCGGTTTCGAACTTATTAGTTCTCATCAGTATGCCATAGGTCATGGAGCAGACAAATGACAGTGGCCAACCTGCTAGTCTTATACAGACTAATGTAAATGGTGTAGGGGTGAGAGGTAAGTGAATCCTCTCATGTGGTCTAATGCTACTATACACCAGACATCATGGATGTCTCCATGGTGCATAGCGACTTGCCATTTTGCAAGTACCGAGAGCGGTGACCTTCAGCCCTTGGTGGACTTAACCCATATACTGTTATTATACATGATTTGCAGGAAACAACTACTCAGCGGGCAAATACCCCGACCTGCATTGAATTATACCTTACAAATCATGAAAAATTGGTAGCCAATGTCATTTGTCAACTCCCTGACCAGACATAGACCGGTTTCGAACTTATTAGTTCTCATCAGTATGCCATAGGTCATGGAGCAGACAAATGACAGTGGCCAACCTGCTAGTCTTATACAGACTAATGTAAATGGTGTAGGGGTGAGAGGTAAGTGAATCCTCTCATGTGGTCTAATGCTACTATACACCAGACATCATGGATGTCTCCATGGTGCATAGCGACTTGCCATTTTGCAAGTACCGAGAGCGGTGACCTTCAGCCCTTGGTGGACTTAACCCATATACTGTTATTATACATGATTTGCAGGAAACAACTACTCAGCGGGCAAATACCCCGACCTGCATTGAATTATACCTTACAAATCATGAAAAATTGGTAGCCAATGTCATTTGTCAACTCCCTGACCAGACATAGACCGGTTTCGAACTTATTAGTTCTCATCAGTATGCCATAGGTCATGGAGCAGACAAAGTGCAGACAAATGGCAAGTCGCTATGCACCATGGAGACATCCATGATGTCTGGTGTATAGTAGCATTAGACCACATGAGAGGATTCACTTACCTCTCACCCCTACACCATTTACATTAGTCTGTATAAGACTAGCAGGTTGGCCACTGTCATTTGTCTGCTCCATGACCTATGGCATACTGATGAGAACTAATAAGTTCGAAACCGGTCTATGTCTGGTCAGGGAGTTGACAAATGACATTGGCTACCAATTTTTCATGATTTGTAAGGTATAATTCAATGCAGGTCGGGGTATTTGCCCGCTGAGTAGTTGTTTCCTGCAAATCATGTATAATAACAGTATATGGGTTAAGTCCACCAAGGGCTGAAGGTCACCGCTCTCGGTACTTGCAAAATGGCAAGTCGCTATGCACCATGGAGACATCCATGATGTCTGGTGTATAGTAGCATTAGACCACATGAGAGGATTCACTTACCTCTCACCCCTACACCATTTACATTAGTCTGTATAAGACTAGCAGGTTGGCCACTGTCATTTGTCTGCTCCATGACCTATGGCATACTGATGAGAACTAATAAGTTCGAAACCGGTCTATGTCTGGTCAGGGAGTTGACAAATGACATTGGCTACCAATTTTTCATGATTTGTAAGGTATAATTCAATGCAGGTCGGGGTATTTGCCCGCTGAGTAGTTGTTTCCTGCAAATCATGTATAATAACAGTATATGGGTTAAGTCCACCAAGGGCTGAAGGTCACCGCTCTCGGTACTTGCAAAATGGCAAGTCGCTATGCACCATGGAGACATCCATGATGTCTGGTGTATAGTAGCATTAGACCACATGAGAGGATTCACTTACCTCTCACCCCTACACCATTTACATTAGTCTGTATAAGACTAGCAGGTTGGCCACTGTCATTTGTCTGCTCCATGACCTATGGCATACTGATGAGAACTAATAAGTTCGAAACCGGTCTATGTCTGGTCAGGGAGTTGACAAATGACATTGGCTACCAATTTTTCATGATTTGTAAGGTATAATTCAATGCAGGTCGGGGTATTTGCCCGCTGAGTAGTTGTTTCCTGCAAATCATGTATAATAACAGTATATGGGTTAAGTCCACCAAGGGCTGAAGGTCACCGCTCTCGGTACTTGCAAAATGGCAAGTCGCTATGCACCATGGAGACATCCATGATGTCTGGTGTATAGTAGCATTAGACCACATGAGAGGATTCACTTACCTCTCACCCCTACACCATTTACATTAGTCTGTATAAGACTAGCAGGTTGGCCACTGTCATTTGTCTGCTCCATGACCTATGGCATACTGATGAGAACTAATAAGTTCGAAACCGGTCTATGTCTGGTCAGGGAGTTGACAAATGACATTGGCTACCAATTTTTCATGATTTGTAAGGTATAATTCAATGCAGGTCGGGGTATTTGCCCGCTGAGTAGTTGTTTCCTGCAAATCATGTATAATAACAGTATATGGGTTAAGTCCACCAAGGGCTGAAGGTCACCGCTCTCGGTACTTGCAAAATGGCAAGTCGCTATGCACCATGGAGACATCCATGATGTCTGGTGTATAGTAGCATTAGACCACATGAGAGGATTCACTTACCTCTCACCCCTACACCATTTACATTAGTCTGTATAAGACTAGCAGGTTGGCCACTGTCATTTGTCTGCTCCATGACCTATGGCATACTGATGAGAACTAATAAGTTCGAAACCGGTCTATGTCTGGTCAGGGAGTTGACAAATGACATTGGCTACCAATTTTTCATGATTTGTAAGGTATAATTCAATGCAGGTCGGGGTATTTGCCCGCTGAGTAGTTGTTTCCTGCAAATCATGTATAATAACAATATATATATATATATATATATATATATATATATATATATATATATATATTCCGAGAAGCTTCCGCGGTCGTTGGTATGAAAAATACTAGGTTCTCGTTTATTGTCTTTGACAATTTTTACTTGACCCACTTTTTCTCTTGAAAATGGCTCCAAAACGGGAGCCGAAACGTCGAGACATTAACAATCTCAGACGCGGTTCACCCGAGAACCTAGTATTTTTCATATATATATATATATATGCATTTTCGAAAAGCTCTTTTCCCCTGATTTCAAATATATAATATTGTATAGGTCTATCTTAAATACTTCTACACACATTTGACATTGAAAAAGCAAATGAGCTGCTTTATTGCAAGAAAAGTGAGCCATACGTGTCAAAACAGAAGTGAAACAAAAATAATAAGGTAGTCCACGAAAATAATTATTTTATTATGTTTATTCAACTTTGATATTTCAAACCGTCATTATTAACTCCATAGCAACAACCGTAAATAGTTGTTTAGTCACTAGTAAAATAAAAAGTTTTTTCTATGACTGCTTTGAAAGGTGCTACTAACTACGCAGTACTAATTAGGTACGTTTGAAAATTATTGTTTTCACATAGCGTGTGATAAATCTTTAACGCACGGTAACGGTATGTGAAAACGCTTTCAATTATGAAAAGTGCTATTTTCAACATGCAAATTATATATAACCTAACTATAATCACGCGTACATAATTAACATGATATTAGAATTAACTTCATATTTAATTTATTGAAAAACAGATTTAACAAAGAAAGAGAAAACTCTTTATAATAAAATAATACTAGATAAGTAATCAATTTTAAAAAAAATTTAAAAAATTAAAATTGTTCAAAGTGGCCACCATTATTCTCAATGCAAAGCTCATAGCGTCTTCTTCAGTTTAGGAAAATATTACAAATAGCGTTATTATGGTTTCTGTTTAAGTTGTTAATTTCTTCTTGAATTTTTGCTTTAATGGCTTGAAGATTGACTTTGTCTTTTATAAAACCACCATAAAAAACTATTTAATGGCGTTAAATCAGGGTTATTTGGTGGCTATCGAATGGTCCCAGCATTGCCTATCTAAATGGTAAATTGATTATTTAAATATTCCTGAACTTCTAAAACGCTATGTGGAGTCCCTCCGTCCTGATGCCAAATCATTCTAGACAATACGTCCGTAGGGAATTCTTGAATTAGACGATCTACCTCTGGTAAAATTATTTCGAGATATGTTTGTCGTGTCAAAGTAAAATCATAAAATATAGGCCCACCCACTTTGTTTTGAAAAATTCCGCACCAAACGTGGATTGATTTGCTACCTGATTTTTTGTTTGGTTGACCTTTCTCTGTCTTTGATTTTTATTCTCCCAGGAACGTCCGTTTTTTCTATTAAAAACTCCCACCGTGGAAAAACTTAACTCATCTGTTCATATAATTTCTTTAAAAAAAATCAGGATTTTCATCTAATTCATGAAGCATAATCTGACAAAACTCCAATCTTCTACGTTTTTGGTCTTCATTCAGTTCCTGGACTGGTAATATTTTATAAGGTCTACATTGATAGATGCTTTTTCAAATTTCTTTGAATGTTGGAATAACTTTTTTCCGTTTCACGGCAAGCATTTAGTAAATTATGAACCGAATTTTCTAAAACAAATATTAAAATAAGGTATCTATCTATTTCTATAATAAACATTTTTTTTCTTCAAAATATAACAATTTATCTAGATCTTCTTCCTCGTTTGCTGTAACGTTACATCGTTTTCTTGAAAAACTATGGGTCCTATTTACATGACGATAAACATTAAAAAACGTGTTTACACTAGGAATTGCTCGATTCGGATGCAACGTATTCTCTTCTTGCAGCACTCATATTTTTATTATTTCTCACATAAAGGGAAAATATTTCGACCTGTTCAGCCTCACTATAACCCATTTTGATTGAATAAATAATGAAGTGTGAAGTGTCAAAAATGAATAAACAATAAAATAATTATTTTCGTGGCGTACCCTGTTATGTTTGTTTCACTTGTGTTTTGACACGCATGGCTCACTCTTCTTGCAATAAAGCAGCTCATTTGCATTTTCAATGTCAAATATGTCAAAAAGTATTTAAGATAGACCTATACAATTATATCTTTGTGCGATATCAGCACTACCAGTTATTGTAAGAATATCTTTTTTTAGTGGTTCATTGATGACTTAAATTTACCAAAGTTATACCAATTTAACGACATAATATATGTACTTCTAGTGAAAATGGTTGCATAGCACATAATATAGTAATAGCAAAGTTATTTAACATTATTGATTGCAACTGTGTATTTGTGTGCAAAGTGACAGTAAAAAAAAAACTTAACAAAAACACTTATATCGATCTGTTAGTTTTTCTTCTGTATAAGGTGGATTTTATTCATATCTCCATAGGACCGGACTTAGCATCATAAATTAAAGTTCATTACTATTCCGAGAACATGCCACAGTCTTTAGCGGTTTGCTCGTGTTGTAATACATCTCACGATAGTGTATTGATGATCTCTTGTTGTATTTGCACCAAGTTATTCAAAAATACCTGTGTTAATATTTCGTCTAATGAAATTCGTACAATAAATGCGAAAAAAGGATTTGACTGGACCTGCGAACAATGTAGAGAATTTGGTAATTACTTAAAAGCCCTGAAATCCATCATAATTAAAATGCAAAACGACATTCGGGAGTTAAAGAACGAAAAATCGCAGAATAATAGTAGCCTCGACCTTGAGAACACGACACCCGCTATGATATCTCATGTAGTTATCAGAACGTACGTGGGTTAAATACAAAGGTTGATGTATTTTATAACTCTGTCAGTCGAGAGGAATTTGACATCGTTGCTCTTAGTGAAACGTTTCTTCACAGTGACGTCCTAAGTAGTGAACTATTTCCACCCAGTTACGAAGTCTACAGAAGTGACAGGAAATTTATTGAAGTCAACTTATCTACTGGGGGTGGTGTTCTATTAGCTGTAAGAAGTAATGTAAAAGCCGAAAGGCTCAACTTATTGGTCTTTGACAACATCTTTCCGTATATTGATGTAGTAGGATGTAAGTGTTATATTATGTCAATAGTTGTTTATATTTTTGTTCTCTATGTACCGCCAACAACTAATATTGAGACTTTTAAGAAATTCTTTGAAGCATTTGAAGAGTTGGATTATTTATATGATAATAAGATTATTATATTGGGTGATTTCAATGTACCGCGTTTTCTTGAACACGATAATAATGATAGTAAAACGTCTGTGATACTAAACTTTTTAACATTTTTTAACTTGAAACAATTTAATAATATTCTCAATTGATCTGGCCGCATTTTAGATCTAATATGTTCAAATCTTGAGTGTGAAATACTACAAGACGGTGCCCCCCACGTGCCTGAAGATACTTACCATCCTGCGCTTTTTATTAAGCCAACTCTTTGTATACCTAGCCCTGTAAATTTTAGCACAAACATTGAACAAAAAGCGTATAATTTCAAAAAAGCCGACTTCCCTGCGTTATATAACGCCATGCTAGAAACTGATTGGTCCTTTTTGAGTGTGACACATGATGTCAATATAGCTACTGATTTGTTTTATTCTAAGCTTTATGAACTTGTGGATAATTATGTTCCCAAATTTAGAAACTTCAAACGCAATTACCCAAAATGGTATACGCCAGAGATTATAAAACACGTAAGGCAAAAATCCAGACATTTTGATAAATATAAAAAAACAAAATCAGCCTATCATTTAAGGGAATTTAAACGCCTGAGGGCACTTATAAAAACACAGTCCGAATTAGCTTTCAAAGCTTACCTCGATAATACTCAACTCTCAATTTCCTCAGACTCCCGTAACTTTTGGTCTTATATTCACACAAAAAGATCCACATCTAGAATTCCAGGTAAAGTGGAATACGGTGGTAACTACTTTGACTGTCCTCAGGATATCGTAAATGCTTTTGGTAATTTTTTTCAAAGTGTATATTTACCTAAGTGTGAATCTAACCTAGATGAGGCAGTCGTCACTGTACATAATGGTATCTGTGTTAACGTTGACAGAGTCACTGAATTTGAAATTATAAAAGCGACTGCCAAACTCAAAAATAAAATGACTTCTGGTTTAGACTTAATACCGTCTTTTTTTGTCAAAGACTGCGGCAATGTATTATGTGAACCCTTAGTAGCTATATTTAATTTAGCTTTAAGTACTCAAACGTTTCCCGATATCTGGAAAAGAGCAAAAATTTGTCCGGTCCTCAAGTCAGGTAACTTAATTTTATATGATCGCATCTATTTGTCACTCGGTAATCAGATATCACTATATCAACATGGTTTTGTAAACCGCCGTTCTACCGTAACCAACTTGGCACTTTTTACCCAGTTTGTCTCTGAGGTCATTGATGAGTCCGGTCAGGTAGATGTAATCTATACCGATTTCTCGAAAGCGTTTGATCGCATTGATCATGACATCTTAATCAGGAAACTAGGTACCTGGGGATTAAGTGATTCTCTACTGTTATTTATGCAGTCATATCTCTCTAACCGTAAGCAGTTAGTTTCGTACAATGGTTTCAACTCTGAGCCTTTTATAACTACATCAGGTGTCCCGCAAGGCTCCAACTTGGGACCACTTCTGTTTCTGCTCTTCATTGATGATATAACTTCTGTCATCAGCAAGAGTGGTAGGCTATTATTCGCGGATGATCTTAAATTATATATGAGAATAACCTGTTCTGACGATTGTACGTTACTACAAAATGATATTGACAGAGTTCATAATTGGTGTATGAGTAATAGGTTACACCTGAATTCCTCCAAATGTAAATATATGACATTTAGCAAAAAGCATTCTAATATTGACCATGATTACTCCATTGACGGATTACTGTTAACCAAAGTTGATTCCACTAAGGATCTTGGCGTTGTATTCGATGGTCAATTGTCATTTATTGAACATATTAATATGAAGGTTAAAGATGCCACTAAGATGCTTGGTTTCATAATTAGAAACTGCAAATCATTCACCAACATCAGAGCACTAAAAATACTCTACTTCTCTTATGTTAGGTCTAAACTCGAGTATGCATCGCTTATCTGGATTCCCTACTACGAGAATCATAAACTGGCACTAGAAAATGTGCAAAGAAAATTTTTGAAATGTTTAACATTCAAAGTTGATGCAACCTATCCTGAAAGAGGTATAGAGCAAAACACTTTACTTACTAGATTTGAAATGCACAGTTTAGAACTGAGAAGAAAATGTAATTCTATTTATTTCTTGTACAATTTACTTCATAACAATATTGACTGTCCAGGTCTACTGTCTCGACTACGTTTCAATGTACCAATTTATCACTCTAGACACAACTGCACGTTTTATTATCCACATGCTAGAACGAATTTACTTTTGAAATCCCCAATCTATACAATGTGTTCTAATTACAATAAAATTTGTCATATATGTGATATTAATATTTGCACGAAAAATGAAATATCACACACAGCTTTGAACTATCTGTAACCTTAATCTGTACTTTTGTTAACATTACTAAAACCTCATTTATTATATTCATAACATTGTAATGTTTAGGTATTGTTGTTTATATTTGTTTATATTTATTCATATTTATTTTTTTATATTCTTTTGCTTTCTCTTTTCATCTTTATTTGTAATATCCACTTATTGTAGTATTATTGCGGGCATCCTTTGTGTTGTTCAAAAATTGTCCTGTTATTGGGTGTTACCTGTTGGGCAATAAAGGCATTATTATTATTTTTTTTTTTTTTTTTTTTTTTTTTTTTTTTTTTTTTTTTTACAAAAAACCAGTCACCCTCAACTCTGTGGCTCCGACCCTCACAGAGGGGAGCTGGTAATACCAATAGCCACTCCCCACGCCCGTGGGGTGAGTGACTACCGGGTCCGCGAATCGTGTGCCCTGAGTAGACGTAATGAACCGAGGATGACAGCCTTCTGCATTCTGCCGGCTAAGATCTCTGCCGAATCTCGGCATGCCGGTATGATCTTTAGTTCTGAAAGCAGCGTCTGTCTCATTCCACCGAGGGCTCCTATAATCAGTACCACTATTTTAACAGAATGGCCTGGATAAAGCCTGCGGAGTTCGAAGAGCAAATCTCGATATTTTGTCCGTTTTTCCTCCTCTTTCAAGACAATGTTGCTCTCAGCGGGAGCTGAGAATTCCACGACATACATTGTCTTGAGTTGGTGGTCGAGGAGTACTATGTCAGGCTTGTTGGCTTGTATTTGCCTGACGGTGGGAAACGAGTAGTTCCAATAAATTAGGCACTTCTCATTCCCCACAACGGACTCAATATCCCCCGGAACGTAAGGCAGCACTGGTGTTTCGTCTATCCCATACGAGTGCCTTAGATGATAGTAAAGCACTCGTAATGCTGCGTTGTGTCTATGAATATAGGCCGAGACTGCGTAAGTCGGGCAAGCCGACAGTAAGTGCATTACAGTCTCCGGCGCCCTGCGGCAGGCCCTGCAGCTGACATCAGGGACCTCCATACCCATGACACGACGTCGATAGACGAGAGTGTTAAATACACCATCCTGGCAAGCCATTATGAATCCCTCGGTCTCAGACTTCAGCCCAGCTGACCTTAAGAAGGCGAAGGTCAGCCTTTCGGATAAGCCGAGGTCTTCTATATTTTTATAGAAGATCCCGTGCAATGGCTTATCCTTCCTATTATTATTATTATTATTATTATTATTATTATTATTATTATTATTATTATCAGGGGAAAAAGGGCTTCCCGAAAGTGCAATAATATATAGGGAATTCCATTTAAAAAAACATATATTTATTTCATGTCACGTGTTCTATACAAGATATTGTTTTTTTTATCACGGTTCAATAAAATATATGTAAGATCCTACAACTTTGATACGAAAGATTTTTTCTATTTTCAATAATAACAGAAATAAAGGGGATTTAATTTATAGTGAATAACTCTGTACAATAAAGCATTAAAGGATATATTTTTTATTAATTACCTACTTC
This sequence comes from Leptura quadrifasciata, assembly GCA_963675555.1. Classification (NCBI taxonomy): domain Eukaryota; kingdom Metazoa; phylum Arthropoda; class Insecta; order Coleoptera; family Cerambycidae; genus Leptura; species Leptura quadrifasciata. Next base: position 35,170,322 of record OY776682.1, read on the forward strand.
CTGGTGACTTGAAAGGGCCTAGCAGACGCTGCCCGTCCTTTCTTTTTCTCGTAAACGGATTCACTTTGCATTTATTAGAACTAAATTTAAAAATGTGGAAAAATGTAACTTAGACCACATTGTGATTGTCTGAAAACCATGTATTTGTATGTTAAAATAAACGAAAAGCACAAAAATTAAGTCGTACCAAAATACAGAAATGAAAAATACCATGTATTTGTTATTATTTTCCCATGTTAGAGGTAAGAGTTAGTGGTTAGTACTTTAAGAGGGGATAGTATATATAGTATAGTATATACCTAAAATAATTCATGTAAATCATTGTAAATCTCAATCCCTTCTGGTCCGGTGTTGGTGGAAATGGTAGCTAAGTTATAAAAAAAGATGTATCCGAATGTCTACAGTAAATTTATTTTAACAATTGTCCACTTAGAACCTTGTATTTTGTTCAAATAGCCCTTAAATTTCAAAGGGGAGATCAGTCGCCCCCTCCAGACACAGATTTGGACTTGGAAGGAGGCAATTTCCAAGAAATTCATCCTCTGACCGACATCTACAAGTTTCGACGACCCGGTTTTAATCATCACCAGGGTGTGTTAAGTTAAAGAGTTCGTTGTTTACCGGTGAAGGCCTTTCCCACTTGTCTAAAATAACAAAGCTCGTGATTTTTCTGTCGAGCACTTTAGTATAAATAATATTCCTAATAATATTATAGTTTTTAATAAAATCAGTGAGTTTTGATTTTAATTTGAATTCACGCATTATTATTTTAAACCATAAATATTGGCGAGGCTCTGCAGGAATGCCATACTTGCTTGACATGTACAATGGTTGAGAGTTCTTTTTCATTGTACATGCAAAGCCATGACATGAGGGACCCTCGGTTTCAAACGATTCTCCAATTTTTTGTGAATTTGAAGCACTAAAGAAAATATTCCATAATGGAATTTTATGTAAGCCTACAGGGTATTACTGAAAATCATCGTCAGTTATCCCTTTTGCATGAGTAAGACTTGTTAGCAAATTGTAATTTTTAAATAGAATTTTATTGGAAACAAAATGTTCAAAGTTTGTCCAAAAATATATTTTTAATACTTATATAAAAGATTTTATTAAAACTCTCATACATACATATCTAATATTTATTTTTTTATTATATATTTGTGTTTTAATTCTTAGTTAACTGGACGAGTGCAGACTGTAATTAATATCGTCACTTAATTTTGACCGACATGTTAGAAGGTATGCATTTATAAACAAGACAAATACAACAAAATTCTTTATATTTGGAACGAAGACACCCCAGCCGGCATTCAACGTAATTTTTTTCACATTGCTTGTCATGAACTGACCGGAAAATATTGCAACGATGTACAGTAGCGAGCCTGAATACAACAAAGTTGTCCGAACGAAACGCTCTAGTAAAAAAGAACTTAGTAAAGAGGAGAAAAAACAAAAAAAAAACATATCGGATCTTCTGCTTGCGCATGGCCTCCAAAAAATCAGAAATTGATAAAATTATCTGATTGTTCTGAATTTTTTAGGTGTTTAAAAAAATGCTTGTGACGTCGCTAGAATGTGGAAGACATATTTACAGAAAATAGAAAGCGCATGATTTATTTTTTAAATCTGCTTAATGTCTTCCGCTTGCGCATATGCCTAAAAACACATTTTCACATCCATTCAGCAATTCTCTTTCCTGTCATTCTAATTTTTAAAGGAACGAATATTTGATTGTCTTCTAAATGAATGTTGCAGGATGCTATGCTTAAATGCAATATTTATAATCCAGCAAAACGACCTGAGTAGTAGGTTCTTTGATTGTTTTCAAATGAAAACTGTATTGAATTTCTGATAGAAATCCATTTAAAAATTACAATTTACTAATGAGTCTCGTCCAAAAAGAATAATTTCAGTTTCAATAACACTCAGTAGGCTCACACAAAATTCCTCGATGTAAAACATGTTCTTTAGTGCACCAAAATGACATATAAAAAAATCGGGAAAATCCTTCGAAACCGTGCCGTGGCCCTTTGCTGTTGTCGTTTCTCTCTATTTTGCTGATCTTAGCAGTAAAAATGTCAAGCCTTGTTGCCAAAATTTAATTCAAATTATTTATGGAAAATAATAGGAATGCTCTAAACGAAAATAATTTTTATATTACGGAATATTTTACTATATTTTCTATAATTTCGAGATCAAAACTCATTAATTTTCTAATTTGCTGTGTGGTTAGAAGTTTTCGATTTTCGATTGAGGTGTCGGTTTCTTTAGTCTTTTGCATTCTAACACAACTAACCAGCAAACTCAAAAAATTCTAAAGTCGTAAATTATAATTCTTGTATTCCGCAGGTTTCGAACCAAAAAAATTACATCCTTGTGAGCAAAGCTCTTGTTATCCAGCAACCGGCAACTTATTGATAGGTAGAGAAAGTCAACTTTACGCCTCATCGACATGTGGATTAAATGGTCAGCAACGGTATTGTATCGTCTCTCATTTGGACGAAGAGAGAAAGAAATGCTTTTGGTGCAATTCCCGGCCATCAACCAAACCAAATCCTCTATATAATCACAATATTAGCAATATTGTTTATCGGATGTATCCTGGGTAAGTGTCACTCCTCGTACCAAGCAGTTTTTATTTACTTGATGAACCTGTGCACATTTAACTATATTTTTTTGTAGGACTCGACAAAGATCATGGTGGCAATCGGAAAACGGAAAAGAGAAAGTTTATATTCAGCTCGATTTGGAGGCAGAGTTTCATTTCACCCATTTAATTATTACTTTCAAGACATTCAGGCCGGCTGCTATGCTGATAGAAAGGTCGTATGATTTTGGGCAGACTTGGCAGGTAAATAAACGATATCACTAAAACTACTTGTATTCAGGGTACGTTATTAGGTTTACAGGTATTTTGCCCATAATTGCACGGAAAGCTTCCCAGGAGTCAGAGAAGGCACTGCGAGGAATTTAAGTGACGTAGTGTGCGAATCGCGGTATTCGGGAGTGGCGCCATCTACAGACGGTGAAATTATTTATAGGGTGCTGCCCCCGAATTTGTACATCGACAACCCTTATTCCGAACAAGTTCAAGGCTTATTGAAAATCACCAACTTGAGAATTAATTTCACGAAGTTACACACTTTGGGAGACGACCTCCTGGACAGGCGCGAGGAAATTCAAGTAAGTCAGTTTAGATTAAATTTTAAGCTACACCTAGACTCACTTTCTTATGTGCACATAAAATCTGTCATTGTTGGCTGCTGTTGGTTTTTAGGAGAAGTATTACTATGCTATTACCGACATGGTCGTTCGTGGCTCGTGTTCATGTTACGGACACGCAAATCGCTGTCTACCTTTGCCAGGAATAGATCCCAAACCAGATATGGTACATGGTAGATGCGAATGCACTCATAACACAAAAGGGAGGAATTGTGAAAAATGTGAAGACTTCTTTAATGACCTACCATGGGGACCTGCCATTGGAAAGCAAACAAACGCATGCAAGCGTACGTATTATGTTATTATTAACCACCCAGGCAGCATAAAACGTTCGGAAAATATTCGTAAAAAGTGACAATATGAATATTTTGTTGGGTATATTCTGAGGATATTCCTGAAATATTTTTATTCGCGAAGAATTTTAGGATATTATCTCAATATATTTGGAAGTATGCTGTATAAATATTTTCAAAACATTCCCGAAACACCTTAGTATATTTTTTATTATAATCATTATAGGGTGCAACTGTAATAATCACGCAACAAGCTGTCATTTTGACGCGGCTTTATACGAGGCTACAGGACATGTAAGCGGAGGAGTTTGCGATGGATGTCAACATAATACCATGGGTCCAAATTGTGAACAGTGCAAACCATTCTATTACATAGATCCACAAAGAGATATTCAAGATCCCGAAGTGTGTCGGCGTAAGTATTTAATGAAAACTAATACGCTGATTGACAATTAATGATTTTCTGCTTGGCAGCTTGTGACTGCGACCCTCATGGATCCTTAGACCTGGGCATCTGCGATTCCGTCACGGATGCGGTTAATAATTTGGTAGCGGGAAGTTGCCATTGTAAAACAAACGTCGAGGGACGCCGTTGTGATGGTTGTAAAAATGGTTTTTGGAACTTCACTGATGCCAATCCACACGGCTGTCAAGAATGTACCTGTAATACATTTGGGACTATCGATAACCAAGGTTGTAACGTATACACGGGAGAGTGTACCTGTAAGCGATATGTTACGGGGAGGGATTGTAATCAGTGTTTGTCGGAGTATTGGGGGCTTTCAGATAAAAAAGACGGTTGCCAACCATGTGATTGCGATCCCGGTGGCTCTTACGATAATTTCTGTGACGTTATAACAGGTCAATGTAGATGTAGGGAGCACATGACAGGCAGGAACTGCGATACACCCAAACAACAATACTTCACCGCTAGTCTAGATTTCTTGATTTACGAAGCGGAAGCAGCAAGATCTTCTGGACAAGTAGTGATTAGAGAACCATATAGAGATGGAAGGGAAGATACATGGACGGGAACTGGTTTTGTAAAAATATTTGAAGGAGGTTTCCTCGAATTTATCGTCGATGAGCTTAAAACTTCTATGGATTATGATATTATTATTAGGTATGAACCAGTTATGCCTGATAGCTGGGAAGATATAACTGTTACTATAAGAAGACCAGAATATGATCAGCCAGATTCCAACGGACCTTGCGCTAGGATGAATCCGGATGACGATATAAAACGTGTCAGTTTGCCAACTAATAGTAGAAGTGTTACTGTTTATCCCCCTGCATGTTTAGAGGCCGGTAAAACGTACAAAGTTAGACTTGAATTTAGAAAATCTTCCTTCGACAAAGAGGCTCCCTCAGCATCAGTTTTAATTGACTCTATTGTTCTGGTACCAAGAATTGACACTATACCTTTTTTCCATGGTTCAGCACCAGCTGAAACAAGAAGGAAAGAATTTGAAAGGTACCAGTGTTCTAATCCTTCCTATTTCGTCAAAGGGGGCCAAATTCCGGAAATTTGTAAGAAGTACCACGCGAGTATTGGAGCATATGTATTCAATGGAGCTTTCTGTAAGTATTTGTTATTCTAATAATAATTACAATTTTAATAACAATATTTTAGCTTGTCAATGTGATCCCACTGGTTCTGTTAGCAAACTTTGCGACCCTAGTGGCGGCTTCTGTACTTGTAAACCGAATGTTGTTGGAAGGCGATGTGACCGATGTGCACCAGGCACATACGACTTTGGCCCAGAAGGTTGTAGGTCCTGCGATTGTAATAGTATTGGCGCTCTGGATAATTTCTGTAACGCCACAACAGGCCAGTGTAAATGTCGAGCAAATACATATGGCAGAGAATGTGATCAGTGTCGCACAGGGTTTTGGAGGTTCCCTAATTGTGAACGATGTGACTGCAACGGGCATGCAGATATTTGCGAGCCCAAGACAGGTGTCTGTATTAATTGCAGGGACAACACTCAAAGCGACCACTGCGAATTTTGTATTGACAGTTACTACGGAGATCCAAGAATTAATGTTGATATCCCATGTAGACCTTGTCCGTGCCCTGGGCCACTAGGCTCAAATCATTCCTACGCCGAACGGTGTGCGTTGGACCCAACAACTAAAGACGTCATTTGTGAGTGCCAAGAAGGGTATTCGGGCGCTAGGTGCGATGTGTGTTCAGACAACTACTATGGAAACCCAGAAGTAAATGGCGGTTCATGTAAACGATGTGAATGTAACGATAAAATTGATTGGACTGCTCCAGGAAATTGCGACCCACACACCGGAAAGTGTCTGAAGTGTTTGTATGAAACGACAGGTGATCATTGCGAAATTTGCAGATCGGGATACTTTAGATTTGCTGAGGATAGACCGTGTGAAGAGTGTGTATGTCATATTCTGGGTACCAACAGCTCTGCAGGACATTGCGATCCATCCAGCGGGCAGTGTCACTGTTTGCCAAATGTATCAGGACTAAGATGTGATGCATGCATCCCCAATCATTGGAAAATTGCCAGCGGTGAAGGTTGTGAGGCTTGTGCTTGCGACCCATTGGGCTCTCTTAGTCCTCAGTGTAACGAGGTAAAGTAATTCATACTTCAGGCTTACTTTGATACTCATATTTTCATTTATAGTTTGATGGACAATGTCAATGTAAACCAGGTTTTGGTGGACGGCAATGTAATGAATGTATGCCTAGATTTTATGGTGACCCGAAAAAACAGTGTTTACGTAAGTATAATTTATATTTTTTGATGTTCGTTAATCCGTATTTATTATTTGCAGAGTGTGAATGTAACCACTTAGGAGCTAGAACCGAACAATGTAATATGCAGACAGGAGCGTGCGTTTGTTTACAGGGAGTTGGAGGCTATAAATGTGATCGTTGTGACAGAGCCTATATTGGGGACCTGCCACATTGTACTCCCTGTGGAGAGTGTTTTGATAATTGGGATAGAATATTACAAGAAACTAAAAGTATTTGTTTCTGTACAAACATTATTTTAGTTTAATTGTCACATGTTTCAGACCATACTTTGGAAATTATCGACAGAGCTGGTGATATAAAAAAAGTTGGAGCTACTGGGGCTTACACCAAAGAATTTGACGAAATGCAAAGTCAGCTAGATGAAACTGAACAACTTCTAAATAATATCGACGATGTTGATATTGACGCTATAGAAGCGGAGTTGCAGGTGTTGCGAGATGACATAAATAAAACAGAAAACGAAAAATTGAATAAATTAGACGACGCATTAGATGATAATAAGCAAGTGATACTATTAAAAGAGGTTAAATTGAAGTCTTTAAATGACAGTTTGAACGAACTAAAAAATAAAATTAGAGATTTGGAAAATAACGGAACCAAACTCCAAGAAGCAAATGTACAGGGAGCTCTAACACTCATAAACAATGCAAAACAAAAGGCAGACGAGGCGTCCGAAAAAGTGGAAAAATCACAGGTGGGTTCGTATTGTAAAATATCTACTAGTATAAATATATTCGTAGATATACTCGTATATATGTTTGACGTTTTAGGAGGATGTCAAATACGCCGATACACAATGCAAGGCTACAGAAACATTTATAAACGTTACAGAAAAAGTGTATAAAAAACAATCAGAGGATAACGAATATGAACTAGGAAACATTACAGAAAAAATAAACAAATTAAAAACTCAAATTCCCGAGTTGAACCATTTAGTTTGTGACGGAACGGGAGATCCTTGTGATTCTATTTGCGGTGGCGCTGGCTGTCAAAGCTGCGGTAATTCGATTTCTTGCGCCAATGGTGCCAAGCAACAAGCTGAAACTGCCATACTTAACGCAAATGATACCGAAATTGCGTTGAGGAACAAGGAAGCTCTAGCCAACGATTTCATTAGGAACGTAAGTTATAATTTGCTAATAAAGTTAATTTTGTGTTTGATACGTTTGATGAGTTTTGAAATTGATGTGAGTACATAAATTGTATAATATTTTATCTTGTGAATATTTTAGGTGTCCCAAATAAATACAAACGAAACCAGAAATCTAGCCCAAGAAACGTTTGACAAAATATTTGATGAACTAACCAAAGCTAACAATTCGTTAAAAGAGGTAACTGATATGAGAAACGAAATGCGAGATTTTCTAGGCCAGAATAATACTAAACCCGAAGATATTAAAAAATTAGCAGAAGAGGTGACAGATTTAAACCAAACGATGTTAGACGCAATATTATAATTTTTAAAATTGCAGATTCTGGAAAAAAATGTGCAGAAGACTCCAGAAGAAGTGCAAGAATTGGCGGACAATATCAAAGATGCTGTGGATCGTCTTACAAACACGGATTATATAATAGAAGCTACTAAAAATGATTCTGCTAAAGTAAACGAGTTGAAAGAACATGCAAAATATGCAAAGTATGTAGCATATAAAACTCATCTAACTTTGCCTCTGAAGAACTTTCCACAAACGCCAAAATACTGCTTACACGTGAATAATCTATTAAACGTGCTTTTCCATATTGGCATCATCTCCAGATGTTGCGAAAATAGTTGACGAAACGCACAACGAGTAGATCATACAAGTGTAGTGTTGAAGCATTTTGGTGCTTATGAGAACTACTTCAAAGGCAATGTCGCACCAAAAGTGCCAACCTCCACTTCGTTACCTAATTTTAATAACCTAATTTTGTAGATCAAATGCAACAAAATTGCTAGCAGAAGCTGAAGATGTCAATAATTCTCTGAATAAAACCGAGGATGCACAAATGGAGGCAGAAGAGGCCATTGAACAAGCATGGGATGATTACCGGACGGTTGAAAAATTATTAAATCAGGTATTGCTTTATAAAATAATTATTTTATTCGTATTTCAATAAATTCTTGTAGATTGGCAATGATACTGAAGCTGCGCAAGTTACAACTGGAAGTATTGATAAGAACATACGCACTCTTAAAGAAAAATTGACCGATCTTCAACGAAACATTACCGACAATGGTATTTTTGCCAATCGTGTAATAGAAGAATCTATGAACATTGTGAAAAACGCTCAGAAAACCAAAGACGACTCTATTGTACTTGAAGAAAAGTACAACACCGCTAGAAATCAATTAGAACAAAAATTACACTCTGTTAAAACTACCAACGAACGTGCAAACGAATTGTATACTAAGGCATTCAATTTGGTTTCCAAAGTAACAACAACGCAAGACAACATTCAAAAGTTGGAAGACAGCAGCCAGCGGGATGACTTAGAGGCCCTTGAAAGCCAGTTGAAAGCACTAATCGACAAAATGACTGAATATACTACAACGTTAGAGAGTAGAGTTCAGTACTATAAAACTTGTAATAATTAGTATTAGTATTTTGACCTCTTCAAATTAGAATTCGACACTTTAAATACAAATATTAAAAATTAATAATATTTTTTTATTCTTCAATTAATACATAGGGTGCTTGTACATATATTTTAGGTATTTTATATGTTTTTGTAATATTGCTGTGATCTCAAAAAATAATGAATAAAACCGAGTGACCTAGTTCAACGTACGGCTTTTAACAAAAGTTATACTTGCAAAAATCCAACTTATTAATAATATATTAAAAATTTCAATTCGCTTATAAGATAAGTAGATGTTTTAATAATTCTGTTGTTTTATATACCTAAGTCAAGATCACAAAAAATGTACTTCTGTAAATAAATAATTTATTTCTATTTTTTCTCTTATTATTCGATCCATTCTTATAAAATTTACAGGCTTCTAATGTGTATGTTTTATTTAATATTTATATTATCACAAATTATTAGCTTAAATATAAGAAAATAATTTAAATTAGTTCTACCTATGTTACAAAATTAACTTAAAGTTAATCACGGACTTTTTGTATCACTGGTAAAATGAGCATATTAGTAATAAATAATAAAGACCTAATCTAAAATTATTTCTATGTCCGTGTATGTTCTTCGATCCAGTCTAAGTATTCCGTAACTCTGGTGTACACGCCAGGGTAACCAGGTTCTCCGCATTTATTTCCAAATGACACCACACCCACTTGAACCCATCGTGTATCCCAATGAACCATTAGAGGACCTCCGGAATCACCCTAGACATAGATTTTTGTTGTTGATTCTAACAGTAATCGACGTATAACACTCAAAAGCAAATTACCTGACAAGCATCGGTTCCTCCTTCTGAATAACCAGCGCAAATGAAATTAGAAGTGATGGGCTGGAAATAAGCCTGGTTACAATCCTCATTTCGCCAAATGGGCAGCACAGCTTGCCTTTGGACTGTACTTTCTTTCCCCCCATAGTACGTAGTACCCCAACCAACGACGGTAGTCTTTCGCCCAGCAAACTTCTCGTTCCTAAGATGGGGAGCAGGTAAACAAATCGGGATGACATATTTTGATTTCCTGGCGGGTCTATCTAATTTTAATATGGCGATATCGTTGTAAAACCCAATTCTAGAAAATTGTTTATGGGTTCTTATATCCGTTACCTTAAATGTGACTGGAGCTGACGGCTCGTCGTCTCGTTTTAGATCTATGTCTCCCAAACGTACCGTAAACTGTCGAGCAGCAAACCTAGGAAAACAATTGTTTATATGTCTAGTAGAAATTTATACTAAAAAATTGTTCAAAACAGGGCAAACTCTTCACAACTACTTACGGCCTTTGTCGAGAGTCTCTGGTACAATGAGCTGCTGTTAGAATGTGCGTGGCCGTTATGAGCGAGCCTCCGCACCAAAACTCGGTTCTTCTAGATCCGTGCAAAAATATGGCCGCCATCCACGGCCATCTACCAGGCAAAGCGTCTTCCCCACCGACCACTCGGAATTTAGCTGATTCTGGTTGGCCACATTCTGCGAAATGAAATGTGTTGATATGTACAATTAGAGCAAGGAAGTGTGAATATCAGGGCATCTTTACAGGTTTTAATATACCCAACTAATATGTTTTTTATATATTTTTTACAAGTTATTACCTACAGGGTTATTCACTATATTTTTACCCCCCTTTATTTATGTTATTATTAGAGATAAAAAATATATTTTTTGAATGCAATTAAAGAAACAATTTTGCATAGGTCACGTGATATAACACTTATTTAAATGTTTTCGAAACCGCTGTATTTTGATATTTTCTTTTGAAGGTGTGGAACGGGCGGGAAATGGCGGCATAAAATAGAGTATTTTTCTCCCTTTTCAACGATATATCACATGCCACATTTATTCATTGGAATTAAACAAGTAGGTAATTATAAAAACAATTTCTTTAAAACAACATTTTTTAAAAAATAGCATCATACTTGCCGTGGAGAAGTATAATTAATAAAACGATTAAAAAATTCAATAATTTCTTGAAATCTTTACTATAATAAAACATTAAGAAGAATAAAGTAAATTCAGCTAACAAAGAAAAAAAAAAGAATATAGCACACAGAACATTAATATTTATCTAATTCTCAAAATAATTCTTAAAATATATCAAGTGTTCAAAATATTCACCACGATTTCTCATGCACAATCCAGTGCGCCGAGGAACATTATTTTTACTTAGCATTTCGGGAGTAACTGTATTACATGCCTGTTGAATCCTAGCTTTTAGTTGCTCTACATTTTGCGATGTCGTCGATAACACCTTATCTTATTTAATATACCCCCCATAGAAAAAATCCATTTTGGGGTTACATCTGGAGACCGAGAGGGCCATCGAATAAATCCATAGGTGCCTGTCCAATGTTGAGGCAAAATTTCGTCTAAATAATCTAAGCAAATACGGGAATTGTAGGGAGGAGTTCCATCTTGTTGAAAATATTGAAAGTTATGTCGATTCTCCAAAGGCAGGTCATCGAAGAATTTATTAAATTCGTTCCTCAAAAAGTTTAGGTACCTTTGGCCACTGAGGTGACCATTATAAAAATAAGGACCCATTAAATTGATGCCTAAAATACCTAACCACACATTTATTGAAAAACGATTTTGAAACCCAGATGGTCTGTACCAATGTGTATTTTCAGAAATCCATGTGTAATGAATATTACGATTAAAAAATCCATTATTGGAAAAATTTGCCTCGTCGGACCAAAGTATTTTACTAGATAGTAATGGATCGGCACGCTCCTTTTCCAACACCACCTACAAAAAGTCGTCCTTCCTCCTTGGTTTGTCCTCCTTTTGTAAATTATGAACTTTTTTTGCTATAATCCAGAGTTAAAATTGTATTGGCAATATGTAATAAATATGCAACAATCAATGTGAGTGAAAATCATTTTTTTAAATTCTAAATCCTAAATCCCAAATCCTAAATTCTTAAAAAGGTGTGTGTGAGTGAGGATTTGGGTAACTATTAACTGAAATAATCTGTCAAAGAATTAAATTGTCAATTTTTTCTATAGCCAACTATTTTAAAATAATTGAAATAATAGTGCAATCAGTTTAGTAGATAACATGAAATCTGAGCAAGAAATGATGTTTTTATAGATGACCTCTTTACATTGGCATAACTGTGAATATTCTTCCCATAATGCTCCATGTTGCCTTCCTGATTATTAATATTTTTTTGTTACCTAGCTGAATCCACTTTTTTAATTGTGTTAATGTTTTGTTATAGTAAAGATTTGATGAACTTATAGAATTTTTTAATCGTTTTATTTAATCATACTTATCCACGATAAGTATGATGCTAATTAAAAAAATATATATAGGTTTAAAAAATTGTTTTTGTAATTACTTGTTTAGTCCCAATGAATAAATATGGCATGTGATATATCGTTGCAAAGGGAGGAAAGCACTCTTATTTAATGCCGCCATTTCCCGCCCGTTCCAAAAAAAATTTTGAGAAAATTGAAGAGAAAATCTCAAAATACAGCGATTTTGAAAGCACTTCGTTTTAATACTATGTTTTGCAAAAAAATGTCGCCTTAGAATTTTCGTTTTCATTTCTTCAAGTAACGGAGATATTTTCGACATTTTCCATCATAACTCTTAAAGTAGGCCATGGATTTCAATGTCTTTAAACCATTTTGTAGCCTATAAAAATCGGCACAATTTTCGTAGAAACAATGTTTTTGCGTGACCGACATTAAATGAAATATTTTCTAGGGCCCTAATAAAATGGACAGCTTATATTTTGTTTTTTTCTTAAATATTTTTATAACTCGGAAGTTACAATTGCAACTCGGAATTCACAATTGTTAAGTCGGAGTAGTCAGAAAATAGCAAATTTATCCGAATCGGCATTTCATATGTGTGCCTGTCTGTCGTCTTCATACCTTATTAAGCACGATTTAAAAAAAGCCTACTATGACTTCTAGGCAAATCTATGAAATACTTTACCTTGTGGGTCCACAAAGTTACTGAATACACTCGGATTATTACTGGGAACGCTTGGAATATTGATAGGTGGTTTAGTGACAGCCGTTGAAACGGTTGTTATTGAGTTTACAGTTGGCGTCGGTTTTTCAGTGTTATAGTAAATAGGCGCAAACGTAATTGGACGAATTGTCGTCGTTGTAGTTGAAGTTGTAGTCGTTGATAAAACACCACTGGCACTCCTGGGGCAACATACGCCAGGAACAAAGAGACTTTTGAAGCATAGGGATTGTCGTAAGTTTCCTAGATTCAGCAGCAGTTGAGGACAGTCGCTCAGATCATCGCAGTAACTGAAAATAAAATATACATATTTTGGCATCAATCAAACATGACTATTGAATAACTAGTACATAAGAATATATAAAGTACACGAGTTGATATTTATTCAAGGGCTCAATACTACAATTTTCAAAAAAACTTTATATGATGGAACAAACCAATTTTAGCTATATACCGTGTGTCTATTTTATGAGTTCCACACCAAATATCTAGCTTAATATCTATTGTAGAAGAATAAACTTTTAGAAACAGTTATTTCATTTTTGTGAGCTATATTTCAGTAAAAAGAAATTTGAAATCCGTAGGCTATGGATTTATGAGATATATTACAAAAACCTGAAAGATATGAAAATCACAAATGGTTATAGCTCCCTTATAGGAGGACATACGAAAAAAGTTAAAGGGATGAAAGTTGACGGCAAAGACAATAAGAATGATAATGTGTATCAAAAAATTCTAAAAACGCAGTTGGCTTTGACATACGCTCTTGTGCAAAAATGAAAAGAACAAATCTTAAAGAAGGCCATGACACCATTAATTCTGTTTATACAAAGCTTTTATAAAAGAAGAAAGAAGAAAAATGGATTTGAAAATTTTTCATTTGAGTAGTGTTAAGAAAAATATAGACCAACTAAATATTTTCTTAAAGCAAATTACAGAACAATTTGACTTAATTATACTTATTGAAACATGGAACATACAAAATACAGATCTTTTTAAAATACCTAACTATAGTTTAATATACAATGCGGGACACTTAAACCAAAACGATGGCGTATTAATTTTCGTAAAATTAAATATTGAATATAATTTTGAAATTATAAAAATAATTGATATTGATGTTATTAACATAAGTATCCCATCAGGTAAGAAAGACAATGACCTTATTGTCATTGCATTATATAGGCCGCCCAGTACATGCCTCTTTGCATTTAATAGAGGATTAAAAACATATTTGGAATCTTTTAAAAAAGATAACAATATACATATTTTAGTTGGCGATGTAAATATTAATATTTTTTCTGAAGTTACATTCGCACAAGAATATTTAAATATTTTAAGCGAGCTAGTATTTACCCCATATATAAATAACTATACTCATGTGCAGAGTAACCAAAAATCATGCATAGACCATTATTTTGTAAAACAAAAAAAATACACACCATTTTAAATCATTTATTTTTCTAACACAAATAACAGATCACTACCCAATAGTACTAAACACTAGCATTAATTTACAGAGAACAATAAAATAAAGTGTCTAAATTTAAAAAAGTCATAAACTATGAAAAACTAAAATTTGACTTACAAAGAGAAGAATGGCTTAATGTTTATACTAGTGGCGATTGCGATGCTAATTATACAACAGATACACTCATAAATACATTAAAAATGTACATTGAAAAAAATACTACATGAACTAAAATTAAACTTAGCAACTATAAAAGAAAAGATTGGATTATAAACGGTTTAATTAAGTCGATAAAAACTAAAGTTGAGTTATACCAGAAATACATAAACAATCCACATAATACAAATATAGAAGCGGAATTTAAAATTTATCGGAATAAATTAAATGCCATAATAAAAAAGACAAAAATAAAATTTTATAGAACATAAATAGAAAAAAACCAAAAGTCAACGAAACAATTATGGACTACGGTTAATAATATCTGCAGTGATAATAAAATTATAAATATAAATAAAATTAAATTAGAAAATGTGCAAATTACTACTGAAAAAATAAAAATTGCAAACAGATTTAATAACTATTTTAATAATATAGGCGGAAATTTAGCAACAAAAATAAAAATTCCTAAAAAAAGTCCTAGAGATAAATTCTCAATAAAAAACTCAATTTACCTAAAAGATGCTACAAAAAAGGAAATAGAACAGTACATTAAGGAACTGAAATTAGGAAAATCACCTGGATATGACTTAATAACTTCAGCAACATTTCAAAGAATAAGTAGTGAAATATTAGAGCCCCTAACATATACAACCAATACGTGTTTAAAAACCGGAATATTTACGAAATGTTTAAAAGTAGGCATCACAAAACCGCTTTACAAACAAGCCGGTGTATCCCTGTTGTGTCCTTTTATTGTCTTCAACTTATTTTCTCTATTTTTCTTCGTTTTTAGGTTAGAATTAGGTAAATAATTTTTTTGTCATACTGTTCGCCACCATCTGGCTACCATCTGGCTATCAATTAGACATTTTGTGACTGGCAGTATGGGCTTCGACCGAAAGCCAATACAAAAAAAAACAAGCCGGTGATAAAATGGACGTAAAAAATGACAGACCGATTTCATTGATTTCTAATTTGGCGAGGCTTTTTGAAAAGACGATTAAAGCGAGGCTAAGTGAATTTTTCGAGAAATTTGGAATAGCTTTATTAAAGGAAAATCAATAAAAGATGCAAGAGCATCATATCTGATCTCAAAAATATATGAATCAATGGACGAAACCACTCCCTCTCTCTGTGTATTTATAGAACTAGCGAAAGCTTTTGACACGGTTAGGCACAAGATACTTTTAGAAAAACATAATAATTATGGAATTAGAGTTACTGCGTTCAAGCTGTTGAAGAGTTATCTGTCTGAAAGAAACCAATTTGTAAAAATAGATGACATTAGTAGTAACAGTAAGCCTGTACATTGTGGTGTTCCACAAGGTACAGTATTGGGCCCTATATTATTCTCAGTTTATATTAACAGTTTATTATTGCTACAATCAAAGGGCACAATTGTGAGTTTTGCGATAGAGCCATATCATACAAGAGTGAAATCTGGGAGCAACTCAAGGAAATAGCGGAACTTGACTTAAAAATGATTTCACAATGGTTTAACGCAAACATTTTAACGTTAAATCATGAGAAAACTAAATATCTATCATTTGCACCGTATGCAAGAGACTTGCCAAATTTGGGATCACTTGATATTGGAAACGGATTATCCATAAATGAAGCGGAATGTCTAAAATACTTAGGAATACATATAGATAAGCATCTTCGCTGGGACATTCAAATAACATCCCTAGTTACAAAAATACGAAGCCTAATTCCAAAATTCAAATTTTTAAAAGACTGTCTCATTACTAAGGAATTAAAAATGATGTACTCTGCGTTAGTGGAGTCACATTTAGAATGTGGGATTATTGCATGGGGTGGGGTATCAGATTATCACCTGAACAAGCTAAATCTTACGCAGAAGTGGATATTAAAAATAATTTTTAATAAAGAATATATCTACCCCAGTGATAACCTTTTTAGACTTGGCGATGTTCTTGATATTCGTCAATCATTTTGCGTGGCAATGTTATTATTTCAGTATAAAAACAAATTTCATGTTTACGATACTCGAAAAAAAAATGTAAATGCTCGTAAAAATAAAGCACAAAAATGTTATACCTACCTAACACCATGCGTAATTGACCTTGTGCCAGTAGAAGTAATATAAATAACTTTAATTTATTTTTATTTAGTTACTCATTTCAAATTAAATGTTACCTGACTTCATCTTTATTGTTGTAATTCGTTTTGCCATTAATTAATGTATGTCACTATTTTGTAGACGTTCCTCACGTACAAGTATTTACTATACTTTGTGAGTGTCTATTTATTTAGTTCTACCCTATTATACTTACCTGTAAATTATATATAATTAAATGTTAAATATTTTGTTTACCAAGTGGATCTAAACAAAATTATTATTATTATTATTATTATTATTTTATTTAACTTGCAATGTTGGTTTGTTAGTTAGTTTGTTTAGATTAAATTTTACAATCAAAATTTCGATTAGTCCCAATTAAGCTAGAGCTTTGAAATTTTGCACATGTGTATAAGTCCGGTGACAATATACATTTTCATATAAGAAAAAAACAATATGGCGGCGTTTATGATTCGATTCGACTCAAAATCAATATCTGGGGGTTTTCAAGATCGCCAATTATGAACTCTTGGTCAAAATTTAGAAATTCAAAATGGCGGCGCCAATATGGCAGACGACTTTTGTCATTTATGGTCCAAATCGATCAAAATCGATATTTAGAAGTTTTCGAATTCGCCGATTACGAATTTCTAGTAAAAAATGTAGTTCAGGATGGCGGACGACTTTACCGTTAAGATCCGATTCAACTTAAAATCGATATCTGAGGGTTTTCTAGGTCGCAGATTATGAATTTTTAGCCAAAATTCAAAAATTCAGAATGGTGGCGCCAATATGGCTGACGACTTTTTTCATTTAAGTCCAAACCGATCAAAATCCATATCTGGGGGATTCGTTGTCGCGGATTACGAATTTCTAATAAAAAATTTAGTTCAGGATGCCGGACGACTTTACCGTTTATGATCCGCTTCGTCTCAAAAATGATATCTGGGGATTACAGCATGCCAAAAGACTAAAAAGTAAAAAATAAAATTATATAAATAAATATTTTTTTAAAAAGCTTTTATTTAAATGCTCCAAAAAGTAAAAAATAAACTTTGATATAAATCAAACCCATCATTTTGTTACATTATATATATTTTTTATGATATAAAAGCTTGTCACGAGGAATCTCCTTTACACAGAAAAATATCGCGACAATAAATTAAATTGGTTTTTCTGGAAAATCTTACACTGTCTGTTGGAAGAATCATTTAAAGATGATTAGCGTTGTTATTGAATAATTTGTATACCTACCTCAACTTTCTCTTTCATAAGTTATAGAATTAATTAATTTGAGTTTGCATCATAAATAGAAGATGTTTTTCCCAATGACAACATCAGAGTAAGTACATAATATGTAACAATTAATAGCTAATAAATAATTCAGAAACACAGTATTCAACATATAAGTACCAAATATTATATTTATTAAATGTCCTAACATCTTTGAATTAAAATATGAAAGTCAATTAATATTAGATACAAGTTGTAATTAAAAATAACATATTAAATGCATTAAATAGACGAAAATTGTATTCAAGTTCAGTTAAATAAAATTTCTTTTTGAGAAATTTATCTCTCTGTTGTTCTTTAATTTTCATTAATATCTGTATTTGAGATGAAAAAGCAAGAGGACTATGATAATGAATGATGAAAAATTGGCCAAAGTTTAAATACAAAGAGTTTGTTTTTAATGTATTTGATTTTATAGCTTGGTTTGTATTAAAAAAATAAAAAAATAGTCCTGCAAGAATTATGTAATTTTGATGAAGATTCATTTATTCTATTTATCAACACTTTCTATTTCTTTGTTGTAACAGATTCAGTGTGAGTCAAATACTTTTGTTTGGTACAATTATAATTGACATATGAACATTGAAAACTGTCTAGGGTATAAAGTGCGGGGAGCAAATTAGTTTTTCAACGATGGAAATCGGAGAGAAAAAAATATGTAATTATAAACTTTCAGTTTCTTTAAATTTATTAATCCATTGCAAACGATTAATTTGTTTCATTTATCGATAAACTCCTACTATAAAAATGTTATCATAGAAAAAACGGTTCGGATCCCGCTATATACTGTAGGGTCTCTTCTCCTTCACTCAGATAAATC
Source organism: Leptura quadrifasciata (assembly GCA_963675555.1). Classification (NCBI taxonomy): domain Eukaryota; kingdom Metazoa; phylum Arthropoda; class Insecta; order Coleoptera; family Cerambycidae; genus Leptura; species Leptura quadrifasciata. Next base: position 35,189,046 of record OY776682.1, read on the forward strand.
TAGATCTCCTGGACTACTTAAGACGGTCACTCAGGTGACCTGGAAGGCGGTTAATAAACATTTATTATAAGCATTAACAAATATTTGTCGCTCTTAAGATACACATTTTTTGTCTTCACCGCTCCAAATCAATAATGCTTTATTAAGTTAGTCTCACTGTATTTTTGATACTGTTCAAAGCACCCTGGCCGTATAACTGCTTTTTAAATACTATAAACAGATGTAAGTAATATACAGGGTGTCCCAATAGTGCGTCAAAGTCCAATATCGGCCTTATTAGAAGATTTTGGAACATTATTTTTTATAGAAGTGGTATAGTGTCAAAAGGCGCACATTTTAAAAATATTTTGAAATATACAGGGTGACTCGCTACAGCGGAGCATCTTCGAGGTCATTTTTTTAAAATGGAACATCCTATATATTTTTGCATCTATGAATTCAGCGTAAACTTACTTTTCCAACGATCTCTAGATTTTTGGTTTTTAAAATTGCCGAGTTATTCGAAAAAATATGAAAGATTTGGTCGGAACAAGGTTTAGTAAATTAATTCGCTGTGTGTGTATTACTATTAATTAAGAAGATTTATTTTGCAACTATGTAGACAAGGGATGTGCTACAACGACACAACCACCAAATATTGATTATAATTATACAAAGTGTATTTTATACTAGCGCTGATTCAGGACATTTCAAACTGAATTTTCTCAAATGTTTTCAAATGGAACACACTCTGTATATTATTGTATTTTTGAATTGACACGTTAATTCTCTTCGATTTTTTTGAATAATATCCTATACCTAAAATCGATATTTCCAGGAATATTTTTACTTTTTCATTAAAAACCGTTAAATTATAATACCTTTCATTTCGAACTGATCTAATTTTGACATAAAGTGAGAATAACTGAAAGTTATCTTATTGACGTTTAATTATTAACCATTGTGAACTTATTTCAAGTTATAAATTAGTTTATAATTCGCACTTTCTAATAATTAATTTTTCGAGAGAAGAAATGGTCTATGCTCTGGGTGCGAGTGATAAAAATTGTTTGTTATCAACTCGAATTTATAAGAAGCGATATCCGAAAAGAAGTCAGCCCTCTAAAAAATCATTTGAGAGGTTGATAGAACGATTTAGCAGGACGGGGAAAATGGAATATGAGAAAAAGGATCAAACAAAAAATGTAGTAAATGAAGAAAACGACCTAATAATACCTTTGGGAGTGATTGGAGATCCTCATTGCAGTATAAGTGAATTGGCAAGAGAAAACGATATAAGCCGATTTTCAGTCCATAAAATCCTACAAAAAACAAATGTCACTGCTACCACGTTCAACTAATGCAGGAACTGATTAATAGGGGTTATGTAAACCGAATACAATTTTGTCAATGGGCAAAACAAAAAATAGGACAACCAAGAAATTTCTTTGACTTTGTTTTATTTACTGCTGAAGCAACGTTTCATAAAAATGGAGAAGTTAATCGTCATAATTTTTATTATTACGATACAACCATCCTTACATCTCACGAATAAATAGCCAATCAAGATGGTCGTTGAATGTTTGTGGAGGGAATGTTGGGGATTATGTGATAGGACCACATTTTTTTTATGAACGTGTGAATTGGTCAAATTTATTTGGAATTTTTGCAAGACCGCTTGGAAGAATTACTGGAGAATGTCCCCAGCACACTGCACCTGTTCATAAACAGTTAAAATGGAAATTTTTTCGGGAAATGATTGTAGATATTTTATGAAATGTCGGTAGATCATTCGAAAATCATCTACAGATATGCATATACGTACTGGGAGGAGACTTTGAACAGTTCCTATAAACACTAGGTATTATTAATTTCATTAAATTAGGTTCAAATTAACTTTGAATATTTAAAATAGTGCCAATTTTTGTATTACCTAATACTGTATTTTCTGTTCCTATTATTTAGGTCAACTTTTTTGTATTAAACGGTTATTTATAAATTTTTAAGATAGACTTAAATGTGATTTAATTAAACTATAAAAAAATACTACTGAGACAACCAAGACGCATCCAGAAAAAAAATTAGTACTACTTTCAGTTATTCTCACTAAGTCAAAATCATGGCTACTAGATCAGTTCGGAATGAAAAGTATTATAATTTAACGGTTTTTATTGAATACGTAAAAATATCTCTGGAAATCGATTTTAGGTATAGGATATTATTCACAAAAATCGTAGAGAATTAACGTGCCAATTCAAAAATGCAATAATATACAGTGTTCCATCTGAAAAAATTGCGAAACTCACTTTGAAGCGTCGTGAATTAGCGCTAGTATAAAATACACCCCATATAATTATAATCAATATCTGGTGGTTGTGTCGTTTTAGTACATCACTTGTCTACATAATTGCAAAATAAATCTTCTTAATTAATAACAATACACACACACAGCGAATTAATTTGTTAAACCTTGTTCCGACCAAAATTTTCATATTTTTTCGAATAACTCGGCAACGCCACTGTCACAGGTCACGTCAGGAACCAAAAATCTGGAGGTCGTTGGAAAGGTAATTTTACGCTGAATTCATAAACGTAAAAATATACAAGGTGTTCCATTTTAAATAAATGACCTCGAAGATGCTCCGCTGTAGCGAGTCGCCCTGTATATTTAAAAATATTTTTAAAATGTGCGCCATTTGATACTATACCACTTCCATAAAGAAGTAATTTTCTTTTAATAAGGCCGATATTGAACTTTGCTGCACTATTGGGACACTCTGTAGGTACCGATATTTATTTTTATTTACTTAAAGCTGTGGATTAATTTGTTTATAAGTTAAAGCAAAAAAGCCAATATTTAAAAAATCGTTTTATAACATTCTGAGAATATTACAGTTAACTAATTTAACTATTTTTGTTCTTACGATATTGCCCGAAAAACTACTATAATAAAACTAATTTACAACTTGGGAGCTATAACAAAGCCGGTTTACAACAATATGCTATTTAGTCTTTGAATGATAAAATCACAGTACATATAAGTAGTAATCCTTGGGTTTACCGTGCAAATAAAAAAGACAATAAAAACTTTACGAGCTCATTATTAACGCCGATGAACTATTTGGTATGATGTCATCAGACAAGCCAACATACATTAAAAGCCCATAAAGGTAAATGATATTTTAATGAGGTCATAAAGTTTTTGTTGCGCTTTTTGTCCGCACGGTTAAAATGCAAACGACTATACGAATATGGCAAAAAGTATAAGTTGACATATTCTTACCCATCTAATCCCTCTGGCGTCGTACAGCTTCTTGAACTTTCGCTATCCTCCCCATCGTCTACTTTTTCATTTTTATTACCATTCTCATATTTTTTATAATCATGGCTAATATGGCTGGGTTCTTGTTTCTCTTCAATAACAACAGGCAGGGCTTCTCTTACCAATGGAGCTATAGTATCAGTGACATTTCGTCCTAATACATTTTTGCTGATAGTGTACAAAGCACTTGGCACGTCTGCTGATATTTTGTTAGTATTTGACTCTCCTCCACCTCTTGTCATATTAACTAAATATCTTCCAACCGTATTGAGGGCCCCTAAAGTTTCTGTTATTCTGTAGATCGTTTCGGGTTTAAAATGCCTTCCGGATTCGATTTCGTCGTTGTTGTTATTTGGCGAGTACCTTCTGTCTATGTTTCGAGGTTGTGGAATTTTTACCCAAGTTGGCGAATCGTTCGTAGAATCGAACCATGGCTGATAGTATTCTCTAGGTGAATATTCATATGAAAGGGGGAATAGAAAGCAGAGTATACATATTCTTCCTAGAAACAACAAAACTTATTTAGTGCTTTACTTTTACTAGCTTTACTTAAAAGTATATCACAGTTAATTAATGTCAAAGAAATAAGTGTGTGTCTTCGAAAGAGAATTTTTTTTTTTTTTATACATTTATTTAACGTCGGCCTATTTCCGCTACTGAGGCCTAACACCGACGCCTGTAGACGAGCTACCCCCAACCAGGAATTTTGCCGAACCTCTTCCCTTAAGAAGAGTAGGGATCTTTTACTTGCCTAACATTTAATAGACAAGGGACCGACGGCTTTACATCCCCTCCGAAGGATGGTATATCTCCTATACAACCCTCGCCTAAGGTTGTATAGCTTCCGCGCATACACTGATATACAAGCCGCTGGAAGATGTGTGAGGCGAGAACGCAGTTTCCGTTGGAATGGTCACCCATCCAAGTACTAACTGCGCCTGTTGTTGCTTTACATCGCATACCGAAGTATGTACATAGTAAAGACGCACCTACGCTCGCCCTAAAAAATTATTTATTTTTATATATTTTTCTAAAAATAAAGGAATTAATTGGAACAATTTGTCAAGCGCTTACTACCTAGCTGATGATTTATTTAAATGAATTATTTTTTATAACTGGCGGTGTGTGCAATTTCTCTCAGAATTGCGCATATATTGCATTTATATTATTAACTCACTTGTGCTAGTTAATATGTCAAATAGCAAGGCCATTTTCTTCTTTAATTTGTCAAACAATTAGACAACTCAGTTGCACTACTAACCAGTGGCTTCTTATATGCTGTTATCACAAAAGTGCGGTTCTAAAATTAGTTTTAAATTCACAAGTGTGTAATTGGAAATTACAGCTGACGATGAATTAATCACTAATAAGGAATATTAATTTTTCGTCATGTAAAAGAAATCCGTAAAATCATTTTTTACTAGAAGGTTTATAAACCTTATTATAACGAAAGTCCAAAATAACGCAGAAATATTTGTCGTATAAGTGGGCAACATGTGGAGCACTTATTATGTTTTTTTTGTTCGCTTATTTGGAAAAAAAAAATTTCAAGTTTATTTTTGAATTTTGTACCTATTGCTCAATAAATCGAAAATGGTTACAAATAGCCATATAGATGTACATAAAAAAAATGGTTTTTCATTCCTGCAAAATATACCATTCCGTTTGAAAAATTGTCTTCATAACGGTGACTGTAGTGATTTTTCAAAATGCATTTACAGATGGTATTATTTTAACATCGCCACGTTCAAATGATTGGGTGATAGTCAATAATAATATAGGAGTGATAGGAGTCTAGAAGGAGGCTTGGTTCACCCTCTATATTCGAAAATAATTTTCAGTCATAGACTACTTGTACTTTTTTAATCTCTAGCTATCGTAGAACGTTCGTATGAGAACGTATCGTATGAGTTATCGAAATCGGACGCGCTATTGCCCGCTAACTATAAGCGGAATCCATAATTAGATATAGAATAGTGTTGGGAATCTTCTAGCCTACGCTGTATATTTTTTTTATCACAGAATCTAGCGTGTCATTTCTAATTAGTCCTAGGCTGTTCATGTTTGTTGAAGCAACAGCAACCTGTAGAAACTCCTGTTAGGATTTTCAACTGGTGCTTTTATACCGGCCGACAACGGGATTAATCCCGTACCAATGTCTAGATTGATTTTAGTAATACAATTTTGAAATATTGGTGTATGATTTGTGACACAAAAAGCCACATTTTGCACTTATTAAGTGAAAAATATCACTTCCAGTTCAACCGGGAGTAGCAACAACTTTTGATTTTTTGATATATTGCATATTTAGATTCAACATGAAAATCTTGTTACAACGGTTTATCACATATCACAATTAGGTAATTATTTTCAAAATGGCGTCATTCATTCGAAAAAGTGAAAAAGCTAAGTTAGCAACTGCAAGACTGTGTTTTCAAAAAATTTACCCAGTATGCCTATTGTCGCATTTCAATAACAGTTTATTTCGTGCCAAAACCACTATTTTAAATTGAAAAACAAATTTTCGAAAAAGCATAATAGCAAGTGAATCTTTTTCGATTTTTAAAAATGGTAATCATATTTTTTTACTTGCAACAACAAAGTCCAAAACATTAACCTTTCATTTGATGTATAATACGGATAGTTTTGGTGCTAATTTACTTTGAAATTATTGGATTTCTGTAGATGCTATTCCTCAGTTATTTAATGGAACCATATGTACTAGTGTTTGTATTAAATGTTACAAGCGTGCTATGAGAAAATGACATTTCTTTTCAAACATTTGTCTAAGTTATTATTTATTTGATAAAATTTATGTAGGTAGTGCTTCTTTAATTTGCTTGTGATTTATTTGCTAATATAACTATTTAAAAGTTTTAAAAAGATACAAAATTAAGTATTTACCCAAAATGAAAAGGTGGGTGGACATGTTACTTATTTATGGGGAATCTAAAAGAAATGCATATCAAGCGGAAGCGGTATCCTGGAAGGCACTACCCTTGTAAAAAATATTTTAAGATTTTAGAAGAAAAATTTAGGGCACAGCCAATTGAAAATGAACAAAATACGTTAGATCGGAAGTGCTCTTGATATTAGTTATGAACTTGTTAGAAGAATATTAAGAAAACATGGATATAAATCATATAAATATCCGCAGATTCCATTCAATTAAATATAAATATCAACTTCATCAGCATTTATATAAAGCTGATGCAGGTAGGAGTGTTCATTATTGCAATTGGTTACTAGAAAATAGAAACATTATACCCAGAATTCTGTTCACAAATGAAAGTCGGTTCACTGGCATGTTTAGCCAAAAATTTACAAGAAATTTAGAGCAGGAAATCACCAAGAAGTGTTCAGGGTTAATGTATGGGCAGCAATTTTGTGTACTAGGACCATAGGTCCTATTTTATTTCAGGAGAATTTAAATGGAATTAGGTACCTGTACTTTTTGGAAAATAAAATTGAAGGTTTTTTAGGAGAATTACATATGAATTTGAAAAAAGTATTTATTACCAACAAGATAGAATTCTGCCACATAACCATCGAGATGTCTCTAATTATTTAGAAAACAGATCCCCTATCGTAAAAATAATTATTAATAAATTCTGTAAATTTTATTTAATCTCTGTGTATTTTTTTAACAGTACCAATTTGTAAATGTAGCATCTACAGAAATCCAATTATTTCAATGTAAATTAGTAACCCAAACTAGACATATTATACATTTTGATGAAAGGATAATGTTTTGGGCTTTGTTGGTGCAAGTAAAAAAATATGGTTACCATTTTTTAAAAATCGAATAAGATGAATTTGCTTTCATGTTTTTTCGAAAATTTGCTTTTCGATTCAAAATAGTGATTTTGGCACGAAATGAACTTTTATTGAAATGAGATAATAAAAATGAAGGCGATACATCAGATTCAAGGCCTACTGGGTGAATTTAATGAAAACACATTCTTGCAGTTGCCAACTTAGTTTTTTCATTTTTTATGTATGACGCCATTTTGAAAACAACTACCTACTGGCGATTCATCGTTGTAATGAGAATTTCATGTGGAATCTAAATATGGAAAAATATATATAGTTTGCTATTTAAAAATCAAAAGTTGCTCCGGTTGAACCGGAAGTGATATTTTTTAATTAATAGGTGCAAAATGAGGCTTTTTGTGTCACAAATGATATTGTATTCCTAAAATCAATTTAGAAAATGGAGCGGGACTAATCTCGTTGTCACCCGAATGGTCTTAAGGAGTTTTCTGCTCCAATCTTTGCCAGCTCATCGATTTTTCATTTCATTCAGATCCAAAGTGCCCAGAGATCCAACAGAATATCTAGTTTAGTGGTAAGTACAATCCAGCGCCAGTCTGTAATTGATCCAGGATGAGGAAAAGGCTTAGCTGTCGGAAAGAATATAGATTTCTTTGTTTCTCGAGCCTCTAGTGGAGTTTTCATAGCTGTGTTTTGTTGATAGCTGGTACTGTATAATATAATTTAAATAAAGAATGTTGAAGAAAGTAATATATCAGCTTTTGAGCTTTTGCAACCTAATTAACTTCTATATGTTGTTTTGTATTTGCTATTTGTCTTAACTTTCTATTGGTTAAAAATAAATCATTTAAGTTTTTATATAATCGAATTTTGTTTTAATATCCTAATAGACAGAAGTGAAAACGAATTACTTTAATACTGACAGCGGCCCTATTCCCAAATATGATCACAGTATGTCTACCGCATACGCGTTTACAAAAAATTAACAAAAAAGAAACACACTCAATTGATTTATAAATCATTGAATGAAAGTTATCCAGTCGAAAATGCTCGCCGCCATAGACCTAGGAATTTGCCAAAATTTTAAAATTTAATGTTCGGCTCCTTTTTATTCCCTTAATTATCGAATTTATTTTTATGTTCTAGGCATTTGTTTTCGCCTTTCGTTACCTAAATGATGTGACAGTAAAGTGGGAACTCCAGCACAGAAATGTTGCGTCAAAACCGAAGCGGATGTTCATGTTTCTTTTAGACGGATAAGTTAGGTGAAAGTGAAAACGCTACGGTACTACCTTGACACTGTAATACCGTTGGTACTGATAGTTATGCACGACGAGCGAGATCTTACGTAACAAATAATAGTCTTCAATGTTTTTATCCAAACCATCCTAACCTAGAACAGTTTCATTTTCATTTCACGTCAAACCCGTTTTTGTAGAAGTTTGCTTCAAAGAAATAAAGTCAATATATATAATTGGTCATTGCAAAATTAAATATCTGAAATTCGATATAAAAGTGATCTTGTCACAGCGGGATAACATCTAGTTTTAACGTAAGCATTTCGCAGTAGGTACTTAGTTTGTTTGACCAGAACAAATTCTGAAGCTCGGGAACGAATTAAACCACATTAAGGACTTATTTTTCTAAAAAGATCGATGGATACAGTCAGGCCACCTTTAGACATAAGTACAAATGGCCACAAAAGATATTATCTTTGACTGCCATCCCAACTTTCGAAATAAGACTAATACTTCCTTTACAAACTGACATGTTATTTTTTGACGTCCCATTGTTTGATTTAATTTGAATTCCTTGTTAAAGTTTACTCATTTGTATTTACAAAAACTTTCGTTTCAGATTACAGATTTTATGATTTTAACGATTATTAATTAAACTAAGTCGGTAGAACATTTCTCTTTAAAGATTGCTATATCGTTAGCCATCAAGTCAATTAATATGTCGCTTTTAATTTACAGTGAATATGACATGTCACCAGGAATATACATAATATTTTTTAAGATATACAATGTGAATTTGCATCGCCCACACAAAATCATCGTGTATGTATGACATTTTGAAAAAAAAAATCTTGTGAAATATATGAGAAATTTAAGTGGTTACTGAAACTGGATAAGGTTTCTCTTAAGATTAACGTACTCCAGATGAGGGCAAGAATACAATCAATTTTCACAAATCTTAAATAGCATGAATATTGATTTATTTATTTTAACTTTTTCTAATCAATATGAAAAGCAAAGCAAAAGTTATTTTTATCGCATATCAAGGAGCATTTGTACATAAATGTTTTGTGGATGATAAAAACCCATTTCTTGCCATTACATTAACAGCAGTTGTTTGGTACAGAGAACAACAAAACAATAATCTACGTATCTATAGTACGTGCCATTTTTCTCTTATTTCTTTTCTTACATTTTATACAAGTTATAAACACCAAAAATCAGTAAATCCACAAAAAGGTCTATTAATGAGTCCTATTAACATAAATCCTTGCAAAAAATTAATTGTCTTAAAAATAGAATTTTCACAGCCGATTTCCCGAGCCGCCATATTCTGAAAATTCTATTTTTGTAAAAATGTATGTTAATAAAACCCAGAAATAGACCTCTATGTTGTTTTGCTTTTTTAATGGCAATGTTTATAATTTACATAATAAATTTTAATAAAGGAAAGTAAATTCATAGATAAGTAGATTATTGTATTGTTCATCCTTGCACAAAATAACTTTTCCTTACTTTTGATAAACAGTTAAGTGGGAGTGGGAGTATAGATTTCTTAGAATACTTGAATTTCCCTAATCAATTTGCAATACATTTTTTGCAAAAATATATGTTAATACAACTTTTAATAGACCTATAATTTCGATATACTTTTTTGTATGTTATGCAATTACAGTGCTTATAACTTACAATAAATAAAAAGAAAAATAACTCCACAGATACATATATTACTGTTTTGTTTATCTTCGTAGTAAACAGCATTTCTCAATATTAAAGGCAAAACAAATTTATTCATATAAATATAATCATTATTTTCTTATGTTTTATGTAGATACCTATACAATTTAAGCATAGTAGCTATTAAAAACACAAAACCTTTGACACAATTTAAAAGTAATTCAGAAAAACTATGAAAGTTTTGGATTTCAGTGTCTATTAATTTACATAATATATAAAAAATTAAGAAAGAGAAAGAAACATAAATTCATAGATACGCAGATTATTATTTGGGAGTGTATATTATTATGCCAATTTTCAACATTGTTTTCGACGTTTGGCTTGCACCTTGTCAATATTACGATACTGTATAGCCAAATAATGAAATATCAAAAAAAATTGTCTTAAATAGTATTAAAATTACAACGGATGCACAAAAAAATCCATAATTTAAAAAACCTCAATATTAGCAAATGTATTTAGTTATCATGCCTTTCGGCCTTCTGGCCCCTAATTAAATTCTAGATGTGCAGAAGGAAACATCATTTACCGGACCAAAAAGTCCTTGGCACAGAAATATATAACAATAGAGTTCATATATGATTAATTACTAATTTTGCAAAAAAATAATAACAAATGTGATCTAGCCTGACACACTTCTAAATCGTAGGCGTTGTATAAAAGTTGAAAAGATCATAATTTTCCACCCATTATACTATTTTGCGTGCCACATTAAAAGGAATATAATAAATTGCCTGCGATAATGTTGGCCGCAGAATACGATGACAATTTTTTTTTAATTGCTTTAATCTAGCTCTCAAAATTTAAGGTGCCCATCTAAAGACTAAAAACGTAGCAAGAATAAGTCAATTATACTAAATCTACCAATATCTCATACGTTCATATTATTTTCGATTTGATAATTATTGAATAGTGTTATATCTTACAAGAAATTAGTCATTTTCGGTTTTAAAACATGATCGCTGTTAAGTATGAGATCTGTATTACCGACGCCGACGTCGGGATTTAAAATTCCGACACGAACAAGCCTCTCCAGGTTCCGCAAACGGCGCAAACCATTATTAAATCTGTATAAGTAATGAATATATAAATCTTTTATCAAAACATCTATGGCAGAGATTATATGGTAAAGAGTTGGGGGGCAGTGACTTCAAAGCGGTTACTTACAACGCAATATTCTCATAAAGCCATAAACAGAGCACAAATAATTCTTATAAAAAGCATGTGCCGAAAGAACTTGTAAGAAATATATTTAAATGTGCTAGATATATTTTTGCCTTAGACCTAAATCTCAAGAAAAGTATACATGTTATTTAAATATGGCCTGCGAATTTTACAAACTTTTCAAATTTGCCGTGTAAATTTAAATTAAACCCTTTTTCAAATTACTGATTTTACCATAGAATAATGCCTGACAGTCTGCATCTTTTCCGGCATTATTTAATTTGAAGAAATCCAAGGTTTAACTAGTTAAGTTCAAGGGTGAAAAACAAACAATTCATACCAATTAATGTAATCCACAAATGCATTCTGAAATGCATAGTAATCCACACCTAACAGAACATGCACAGATACAAGTCACTTAACTGAAAGTCAACGTTTGACCCAAATTGCTTTAGTGAAGACAAGTCAAAGAAAGTGACTGTTAGTGTTAACTCCCTTCTTTCTTCCAATTTCTCCCACTTGCATCTTGACATTGCTTTTTACTTTCGTTAAGAATAAGAGGAATTTCACTTATTGTTGATTTGTTTACCAAATTTATACGGTGGATATAAAAACAGTGGTTAGGAACTTTCATCATTTTTGCAATAGCCTCAATTTTTACATAGAACCAAGAAGTGACATTATAAAGTGCGTTTTGAAAAACAACTGCTTATTATTGTAAAAAAAACGCTTAGCACATTTTTTTTATTGAGAATTGCTTGTCGAGCAGAACGAGGATTTAAATGTCCAAAAATAAAGACCCAATCTTAATGTACAGTGTGTCACCTATAAGACGAAAACATCCTGATAAGTTAGATATTTTTAGCACTGGAATGTTTCGGTTTTGAGATGATTTTTTCAAGAAAACTTCTATTGCTCGTCTTCATTTGAAGTATTAAAAAACTTTGGCTTATGAGGCTTTATTTTGTAACAAATGAAACATCTTCTAATTTTATCTTTTAGCTTAGATACTTAGATGTTTGATACTTTCACTTTTGAGTAAAACCAAATCTTTATAACCACGCATATAACACGTCAAAATAAATACTCGATATACATCGAAAAATCATACCAACTCCCCCTGTCCCCTCCAAAAGGGCTATTTGTATCTGTCCATATATTATTTTTCTCAAAACTGGTAAGAAATAAAGAAATGATCCGGATGCCACTCGATAGAGCGGACAATTTTGTATAAGAATCTTATTTTATATTGTACTTTTCTCTCCACAGCAAAAAAGGTAAGAATACTATTCACTTGCAACCAATGCCAGTTTAAGCCAGCGTGGGGCCCGTAGCAAATACCAACAAGTGGCCCTTAGTTTGCTTTAGGTCATAAAATAAAACATAACTTTACGACAAAACTTTTCTCGATTTAATGTGGACAAACTTAGAGACAACACTAGTCATATCAATGCCTCTAAGCAAATCATATTCTGTTCATTAAACTGAGGCCACTTAGACGTTCTTGTCCCACCGTGTTCCTTAGCTCATTTTTAATGCGGTTTAATGTTGAAAAAGAACATTTTCCGCTGCAGTTGGTGATCATCAAAGACATGTAAATAAGACTATTTCTACATTCGGGAAGCAAGATTCTAATGAATTTTCCAATAACAGTTTATAAAATTGCAGTTCCAGAGCCTTGTGTTTTTTGCTGTTAATAGCGGTAGCTACATCTGTTTTGAGCAGTTCAGCGAACTGCACTAGTTCGTCGTCGTCTAGGCTTTCTTCCAAATCGTCTGGATAAGTTCTGATGATAATTAGAGTTCGTTTCAAGATCTCTTCTGCTGTAAAAAATTTCAATTGCCGAAGCATTCCAAATACAGTAGTCACTTGATGGTACGCTTCAATGCGTTTGGCTCATGCAGACAGTACATTATCAATTATGACAATAGACACCTGAATTTCAAAATGTTTTCCAAGTGTTTCATTTTCTGCAGCTTCATCGGGTGTAGCAGAGCACTGAAATAGTCGTACTTTGTATTTCGCTTGGGTCATATTGAAATCTGTTGCTGATATTCTTCACAACCGGTCAGGGCTTTTTGGCTTTTGCCTCGATATCTGAAAATGTGGACCGCATTGCTTGGATATACCCGTGTAACGATTTATAAAGGGCGTATCACGTGTTAAGGTCTTGATCAGACGACTGCAATGGAGCGCTAATCGCTTGAAAGCGTTCTAAAGGATTCCGTTCCACGCAATAGTCATTATTCCCGTTTCCAACTTACTCATTTTCGAAACTAGTCCGTAAACCTGAGTACGACACACTACTTCTTGATCCATGTTATCAGATATGTCATCCAAAACTTGCTTGATAATGGTAAAACCACATAAAAGTGCATTCGCAGCATCACCTTGGACCGACCACCTAATGTCCGACAACATTTTCAAAATCGGAATTTTCTAATTAGTATCTTCCGTTTTCAGAAATTTTAGTGCTTTCGTAAGAAGACCCCATCAATAGGTAGAAGCGGAAAAAAATGTATAGTGGCTTTTAACGAAATCGAAGAATATATTCTGCATACTTATTAATCTTCTCAATTCGTGCTTGTAAGTCGCTGTCTTCCAGATCATGCTGCTGGTATTTTCATAGCTTTGCCCACGTTAATCTATAATATTAATGCCATTTTCATTTTAAAAATATAGCAAACTTTGGGCGAGTATGCAGTATGGCCTTCCATATCCAAGAATCTTACAAATCTTTCCACTGGTTTAGATGGCAGGACATAGCACACTATCAGAGACAGTTGGTTACATGCGATATATCTGGAGTAGAATCCAATGATACCGAATAGTATCTGCATTTCCTAATTTCACAGATAATATGATGCAGTATGCTTGATGCAATTACATGAATAAATTCCTCGCATATTGTTTTTGACAAGTATGATGACGTATGTCCTCTTCCTTTATTTCCATGAATATATATATATTGGGCCAGAAAAATGTCTAATTTCAACACTACCAACAATTTCATCATTACCCCGAAATGTAAGACCTCGTTCTGCTAAAAAATTATAACTGCAAAAATTCCTTTTAAGAGTGTCCGCCAATACTTTTGTTCGTATCAATTTGGCTCACAAGTTGAGAGTTTTCTCTAATTGCTTTGAGATAATAATTATAAGTATTACAAAATTATACTAAATGGTTATAAATCTAATTAAACGGCACTTGTGAATAATAGCAATGATAGTAACAGGAACAAATATTATTAGATGAGGGTACGCTGACCCTATTAAAAACTTATTTAAAATATTTAACATTCACAGACATTTGCAGGTATATATTATTTAGTACTCAGGTCAGTACTTTCCAAATTGTATAAAAATTAGAGTTTTTTTATATCTTACATATGCAGCGCGAACAGTAAAAGGAATGAACGACTGTAATAGTAGACTTACAAAAATCGGGTTATTACCTCTAGATAAGTTGACCGGCATTCTGTTGCAATTATAATTTAAAGATCAACTGACTTACCTGTAAGGAAGATTGATCATAATTATATGAGCAATTTCGTCGAAGAATTATAAAGAATTTAACTACTTGTAGTTGTCCTTTTCTTCCCAACGGTACGAACTTCAAAGAGCAAATTTGGCAACTCCGCCGGACCTTCACACAACTGTCAACACGCTCCACCTTCATTATTTTAAAGCACCTGTAATTTACTAAAGTCCGTTTTTAAACCAGGAGGACTAAATGTAGAATACCAATTTACACTATAAAAGTTACCAGAAAATTACCCTAGAATATTTTAGGGGTTCTAAGCAACTAACCTTACACGACTACAGTATAGGTGTATGCAGTCGCAGTCTAATATACTTATTAAAAATGGGTCTAGGGATTCCTCACATTCTTAATAATAAATTTCCAAAAAAGAATATTGTTTGAGATAATTGAAATTTGATTTGGTATATGAAACTTGTTAAACAATATTTAAAAAGAAACAAATAAAAAAACAATACTGAGGAAGCTTTGAGATATAAAGTGCGTTTAATATTTAAATTATATGCCTGTAAAAAATTAAGTGTGTAAATGAAAATAAAACAAATTTTTCCTATTAAATACACAACTATTTATTATCACAGGGTTTGATTACTGCTTGCAACTTCTGCAAATCTGGGCGACTATTTATTTCATGTAGAATTTTGTTTAGGGTAGGCATTTCATTTTTGTATAAGAAACTATGTATTATTTGTCGAGTAGAGTTTTTCATTTTTTCATCAAATATGGTAATAATTCCTAGTCTTCCTCCAAGTTTTTTTGGCCTGCGTGTATTTCCAGTCTTTCTATATTCCCTTATCGGACGGAATACAGTTTATCTTGCAATTCCTAACAGTAAAAGTGTTTAAAATAGGTATGTTACAAATCTTACATTGTTTAATATCTCAACCACTGCATTCATAATTGTAGATAAGATTTCATACATTTTGACTTTTGTTTTTCCACTCAACATCTGTTTATACAAATTTATTACACATTGCTTCTCAGATAATGCTAAAGCACCCAAATCTAATCGTTTGCGTTTCTTTACTGGTGAAACTTCCACTAAACTTGAATTTGCCACAACATCCATTTTGAAAAACTTCCAGAATATATATATATAATAAATATAAATAACATATAATTAGTTCTGTACATAACTGTTTCCTTTTGCTTTCAAATTTCTACAAACGACAATGAGTGATGATAAATAATTAATGAAGACACTTTGAAATTTGGTTGAAATATTCAACTGACATGTATGTCAAAATTTACGATTTGGCCTAGTGTAAAACTGGCGAGCGCGCAGCCAATTACATGTGTATGATTTAGCGCGGCAAATTCGAAAGAGTCCTCCTGGTTTAAAAACAGACTATAGATCATAGGGTAGGGTAGGATATTATAGCACAGGGCGGAACTTTATAATTCTTCGACGAAATTGCTCATATAATTATGATCAATCTTCCTTATAGGTAAGTCAGTTGATCTTTAAATTATATTTCGCAATTTCGTCTCGAATTATATTGAATTTAACTACTTGTAGTTGTTTAAAGACTCAACATGATCTAGTAAATAATAATAATGCATCAGATATAAAACTCAAGCTTTTATTCCGGGAGAAACAAATCTATGAATATTTATAAACTAATAGATCTAGGCAGATTTCACATTTACTCCTGCATCCCTCAGGACTCCTTCAGCAAATTCATTTGGATTGTGCATTACAGGTTTATTATAAAATTTATTGAATACTTCAGATTTACGTGACCATCCTGCAGCCTTACGTATTGCGTCAATATTGACCTCTGCTCTAAACGCCGCAGATGTTGTTGCATGCCTTGTCGAATAACTAGAGAAAGTAGATGTATCGATTCCACTACTGGTTAATGTAGTCTTTATATACCTACTTATGGTTTGGACAGATGCTGCATGTATTGGATTTCTTGTGGTCAATATCAATCTATGTTCTCCAGATGGTCTTAATTGACTGGTTTTTTCTACGTAAGCTAATAATATGGAAGCTAGGCATAAACTAGGATTTTCTTGAAAGAAAGGTAGGACTAATGTTGGTTGTAGATTATTTGGTTTCGATGATTTTATCCTGTCAGGTATCTGAATTTCTATTCTGTCTTCTAGTTGTCTAATATTCTCCAATCTGATTTTAGACAATGCTTGTAAGCGGTGTGCCGATATAAGAGCCAGTAAAGTGGAAAGTTTAGTTGTAATATTCCAGTTCCTCTAATGGGTATAGTTTGCTTAAGAAATTTAATACTGGATGGGGGTCCCAAGTATTATCATATTCTGGTTTTGCTGGACGTTTATTGTATATACCCCTACGATACCTGCTGATTAATCTTCCATCCTTCTCTTCGATTTGCAAAATCAACGAGAGAGCAGATCTATAAGAATTTATTAAGGAATAGGTTTTACCCCCTTCAAATTGCTAGTTTAAGAATTCTATTATAAAGCTTAGGTTATATTCATAAGGATCTCTTTTCTTAACCATTGAGTATTGCCACCAGTGCCTATAGCAACTATTATACTGTCTTAAAGTCCCTTCAGTGATTGAAGCTATTATTGCATGGATTCCTTCGTTGGGTATACCTCTTCTTAGAAAAGATGTCCGGATAATATGCCTACCTCCAGGAAGATTTTGTTCCATAGGGGATGGCTCGACCTAAATGGAGATAAGAGCATGTCTTTATTTGGTTTAAACACTAAAGGAGGTTTTTCTAGTAGTTTCATAAAAATTGGATACCACGTTTGTGATGGCCATTTGGGTACAAGAACAATTCCTCTTGATCTTTCTTTAATTATTTTTTGAAGAGTATTAGCTATCATACTAAATGGAGGAAAGGCATAGAAAAACCATTTATCCCATTGTACAGTAAAAGCATCTACAGTCCAAGAGTTTGGATCTGGTTTCCAGGATATATACATCTTACATTTTGCATTCAAGGCTGTTGCAAAGAGATCTATATCGGGTTTTCCAAAAACCTCAACTATTTTCATAAAACATTTATTAGACAGTTCATACTCCGTGTCAATAGAAAGGTTGCGTGATTCTGAATCTGCAATAACATTCTCACATGTGTTAATGTAAGATGCATATATCCATAAATTCCTTGCCTCACACCAATTCCATATCTGCCTTGTTATTTCTCCTAATTTTTTATATCTTACCCCTCCCATGCGGTTGATGTAAGCTATGGTTGTTGTGTTGTCGACTCTTAAAAGTATTTCACAATTTAGTGTATCTTTTGTAAAGCATTTTAATACATTTAGAGCTGCCAGGAGCTCTAAATGGTTGATATGAAGTGTCCTCTCAGAAATACTCCAAAAACCATGTACTCTATGACCTTGACAATAACCACCCCAACCGGACAAAGATACATCGGAGTATACTTCTAATGCAAAATTATACTGTCTTATGGGCATTATTGCTGTCTTAATATTGTCTAACCACCTACTAAATTCTGATTTTAGTTCAGATTTAAGATGTTGCCATTAAAGTTACCCTGAGAAACTTTGAGTACTAGGAATTTTTCCCTTTCAAACATCTTAGTATGAGCCCAACCAAAATTGACAGCTGGACACGCAGACACCAATAAACCTACAAAGACTGCAAAATCTCTAATCTTACAAGAGAATTTATTAGCCAAGGATGAGGCTACGTTAAATATTTTTTGCGATTTTTCAACTGGTAAAGAAATTTTCAGTTGCTTTGAATTGAAAATAAAACTTAAGAATTTACATACTTGGCTCGGTTCCAAACTACATTTTTTGAAATTGATTCTGATCCTTGTAGCATGTTAATTAATATACCTATGTTCTTTTTTCAACTCTCCGGATCCCTGGCAATAATTAAAATATCATCAAGATATATAATACACATAATACCTTGTTCTCTAGCTTTTTGAATTAATGGTTTTAATATTTTTGTAAACACATAAGGTGATATTGATAAGCCGAATAGAAGGCAAGTGAATTCAAATAATTTGTGATCAAATGTAAATCGTAAGAATCTCCTAGAAATTTTTCTGATTGGGACCGAATAATAGGCATCTTTAAGATCTATTTTTGCCATATAATCATTCCTTTGTAACAGTTTTAGCACTGTACGATAATCCTCCTGTTTGAAATGGGGTGCTTCTATAAACTTATTTAAATCCTTAAGATTCAGAATAAACCGGAATGAATCATCTTGTTTTTGTACAAGGAAATAGGAGGATATAAATTCTCCTTTTGTGTGTTGGACTTGCGATATTGCACCTATAGCTAGCAAATTTTTGATTGTTTTATTGTATTTGTGAAATTCTCCCTCTGTACACAGTACTTTAGGAATATGACCTTGTGTAGGTCGTCTTTGAAAGGGTATGACATACCCTTGTACCGAGCTCAACACAAGTGGATTATTTGTTAATTGTCTCCAATAGTCGATACAAAAGTGAATACCGCCAGCGTGTATTACCTGTTTTAGTGATTTCTCCTCCTTTGAGGATCCAGGTGTCTCCTCTTGTTGGGAAACTTCAACTCCTCCCCTGATGGCCCTGATAAAAAAAAATTAGATGACGTGGAGGGTCCTGGTTTAGTAAATGATGTTCGGGTAGTTTGTTTTGAAAATGTCTTTTTCTTTAAATCGGAACCCAACTTTTTCAACTCTTGGTTGGCTTTCATTCGGCCAGGTAAATCTTCTCCAAAAAGCCATTGGCCTGATGGAACATTCTCACATACTTTTTTTACCTCTGGATTTAAATGAGGTATTATCAAAAATTGTCTGTGCATTGTTAATGAGTGCAATACATCAGTAATGAGCTTTGCACTGTTAACTGGGTCTGCCAGTGATTCGTTTGATTGAACCGATGGTTGACAGAACAACTTGTTGATAGGGGTTGCCAAAGCACTTACGCTACTCATTAGTTGTGCCTGGGTTTTTTCTAAGAAACTATCTTGTTTTATTATTTTCTGATCTAAGCAGACCTCTATTTCCTTGTTCAATTTAGGAGGGATCATTTCCTTACAATTTTTTAAGGGGGGATACTTATCCACCAATTCCCTACGATTCTCTCTATCGATACCTTTTTCAATAAACGATTTCCACCTACCCGTTATTTTCTCATGAATCTCCGGACCTTCTTTAATCATACTTGTAGGGTTTTCACCTAAAATTGTAATAATTTGTTCCTGGTCCGGTGAGGCAAGCGGGTCCTGCAAATTTTCCTCTACGACTTCTACTATTTCCATCGGTTGAATTTGTGGAGGGGTATCGTTTTCCTTATCAGATGACTGGGCTGACACATCTGAACTGGAGTCATCGTTACCTGTGACAAGAGACATTTTTAATGAAGTACAATTGTATCGCCTCGTATGAGTGATTAATTACGTCTTTAGTTAAATTTTTTCCACATTGTTTGTGAAAAGAAATTATCATGCCAGCAGCTCGTAAGAGTACTGATTGCATGATTACTTATATTGGCTGTACGTATGAGAGCCTCAAAGTAACGTACGAATCCGTAGATACTCACTACAGGAGGAACTGCTGGAGCTAGATTCGTATTTCCTTTTCCATTTTTTAAAACTCTTTTTCAGCTTTTTCCACTCTTTCTTCTTTTCCACATTTCTTTCCTTTCTATATTTTCCCATTTTTATAACTTTAATTAGATTTCAATGACCTTATTTTCTGGAATTTGTATCGCTCGAAGTTCACCGTCAAGTACGAAGAACAATAATGAAGGTGGAGCGTGTTGACAGTTGTGTGAAGGTTCGGCGGAATTGCCAAATTTGCTCTTTGAAATTCGTACCGTTGGGAAGAAAAGGACAACTACAAGTAGTTAAATTCTTTATAATTCGAGACGAAATTGCGAAATATAATTTCTTGTTTATATATGTATTTTACATGTCCTGGTTTGCTTAATAAAGTCAATTATTATTATTATTATAAGTTTGTGGCAATACGTGTTATAGACTCTCTGATGCATTACGTTCGACACACATGAGATTACGATTTGATGATGAAAAAACTTGATAGATTTTTGTACGTCCAAGCACGGGGCCCCCAATGCGCGGGGCCCATAGCATTTGCTGACTCTTACCACGTGGCTAATCCGGCAGTGCTTGCAACTTGGAGTTAATTCCTCTTATTAGAATAAAATGCCTCTCTGATCGTTGAAGTTGAAAGAAGATATCCAAAACTTTGATCTGTGGTATTTAAATTTAAAAAAAATTAAACTAGAATCGGGGCTAGGATGCACTCCGTAGAACATTTAGAGTCTATTTATTTTCCAGATTATTGTAGAGCTGGCAGAATCATGTAGAGACAATAGTAGAAGGCAAGGTTTCTTTTTATAGTATGAAGTTTTCCAATGTATCTGTGAGTTTCTTTCAATCGGTAAGGGAGTGATATATCTCGTCTACTAACACGACCGTCTAAATAAATCAACATAAAAATTGGGAAAAAATTTGTAATTTTTTAATAATTATACCGGGAGTAAACGAATAGTGTGCCACCCCTGTAATTTCCTTGTTTTTGAAGATATCGGAATGAAATTTTTTATGGTGAAATTAGGTAAGATTCCAACTATTTGAGACATATCCTCCATATTTGTCACTTCCGGTTTCACCGGAAATGGCCACAATAATTTTTTTCTAAATGGACATCCCTGTATGTTTTTACATTTTTTAAATAAAGATCATATTTTGGATACATTTATACTATTTTGAACAATTTATACAGGGTTGCACGAAAAATAACTTGAATTTTAGTTGTCAATCTAGATGGCTCGAATATGTTACGATTATTTTTGTTCCAATGTAATTCATATAAAAAATACGAAAACGTCAATATGTCCAATCCAATACATCATATAGGGTGCTGTAAACTCATTAAAATCACATTTTTCAAAATAACTCATTTTTCTTAAATATTATGTTATGGGCCACCCGGATATACAGAAAGCTCTATTTAGTAGGGGTTAAACGATTCGAAAAGTTCCGTAATGTGTAATCTTAACGGCAGGAATGACAATTTTTTTTAAAAAATTTATGATTTATATCTAACTTCAATTAAATATTGACCAACCCTGTATATTTTATGATATGCAAAAGAATGAGCCACAGGCCCATTCTGTCTCCCGCAGAGACCTATCTGACATTGTTCAAATTGACTTCCATTTTGATCTCTGCACTTCCGAATTCTTTTAATAAAATTGTCTTGAACATTTTGCAACTCTGCAGGAGATATATTGTCAAATACCATCCTCACACGATTTTTTAAATCCACTCCCGTATACACAACTGTCGAGTACACAATATTTTTTAAATGAGCCCATAAAAAGAAATCTATACAAGTTAGATGCGGAGATCTCGCGGGCCATCTAACAGGACCGTTTGTCCCAATCCATTGCTCCCCGAATCTATTATTAAGATAAGCAGCAACATTTCTGGAATTATGGGGAGGCGCTCCGTCCTGCTGAAAGTAGAGTTGCCCTTGTTGAGCTAAAGGCAAATTATCTATACCATCTTCAATTCCGCTTTGAAGAAACTCCAAATACCTTTCTTCGGTAAGTAAGCCGTCAAAAATAATAGGTCCTATAATCCCCTTTATCCCCGCCCAGACATTAAAACCAAAACGCTCCTAACTAAATGTTGATTTTCTGTGTCCCAATATCGACAATTATATCTATTAAACATCCTGTTATTTGCGAAACGAGATTCGTCTGAGAACAATGTTTTTGCGGAACTCTCTATCTTGCCCATACTTTTCCAGAACCCAATTGCAAAAAACCATTCTTTTAGCACCGTCATCTTCATAGAAGTGTTGATGTAATTGGTATTTAAAACTTTTATACTTATTGTATTGTTTTTTGACTGGACTGTATGCAATTAAACAAAAAAAATCTATTATACATATATAAACACTTGCCAAATTCAGCTGGCTGCTTGCTGCCCTTGTGTCGCGATGGAGAAAGAGTTAAAAGGAAATTTAAAGATATCGGTTTCACACCACACCAAATTTAATAAGCTGATTAGCTAATATATTCGTAAATAAATCACGTAAATTAAAGAATTTATACTATGGCGTATTTTACTGATTTTAAGAAAATCAACTATATTTTCAGAAACAAACTATATCTATTCGAGTGGGGGCGAGTGTGGGTGCGTATTTACTATGTACATACTTCGATATGCGATGTAAAGCAACGTAAGGCGCGGTTAGTAGTTGGATGGGTGACCGTTCCAACGAAGACCGCGTCGTCGCCTCACACATCTTCCAGCGGCTTGTATATCAGTGTATGCGCGGAAGCTATACAACCTTAGGCGAGGGTTGTCTAGGGGATACACCATATTTCGGAGAGGATGTAAAGCCGTTGGTCCCTTGTCTATTAAATGTTAGGCAAGTAAAAGGTCCCAAGTCTTCTTAAGGTAAGAGGTTCGGCAAAATTCCTGGTTGGGGGTAGCTCGTCTACAGGCGTCGGTGTTAGGCCTCAGTAACGGAAATAGGCCGACGGTAAATAAATATATATAAAAAAAAATCTATTCGAGTGTCACAGCAACTCACTATCTATCCAAAAAATTATACAAAAAGTTCAATATAAATGAATTAAATTTGATACTTGTGATGCCCTCTATTAAGGAAACATCCAGTCATTATTTAGAAGGAAGGCAACTGCTATTCCCATTCAATTTAAATTATATGCGGCCCAAACACTTATGCTGTTTTAAAATTTTCGTACTGATAGATGGCTAATTGGAGCGTGATGGGCTATTTCCCTTCTAGATGATGCAGGATGCACCTCTACATGAGCTAATACTTCTATTGCAGTATTTTCATTTATAATAAATCTCTCATCATCATTGTTAGGTGCTCTTCGCAGTTTCTGTTTCTCCTTTGCAAACTGGCGACGGCTAAAATGATTCCTATCTGGATAACGCTGCGGCTGGAACAGAATTTTTCTCACATTTCTCGTATATTAAAGGCTTGTCGACTTTCTCACTTTGATTGTAACGAAATTCCATTTTCAAAATCACTTTGGATGCTAAACCCTCAAAATTATCAAAATCACTTTAGACGCTAAGTAGTATGGAAATGATAGAACCTCGGAGCAGGAGCAGGAGCCGGAGCCGGAGCCGAGGCCGGAGCAGTGATCAGATTAGGAGTGGGGGTAATGAGAGTGGTGGGAGGTAATTAGTGAGGGGAGATAATGGCGGAGTCAAGGTCACGTGATGAGGTAATTAGCGTGGTGCGTGGTAATTTAGCGTGGTCAGGGGTAATTAGAGTAGTGGGAGACAATTTAAGTATAATTAAGTGTAACTGCAGTAACAATGAGGGTAATTGCAGTAACAGTAAGGGCAATTTCAGTAAATATGGGGGCAATTGCAATAACAATAAGGACAATTGCAGCAACAATGAGGGTAATTACAGTAACAATAATGATAATTGCAGTAAAAATAATGGTGTTTAAAGCAGTCCACCTATCCCTCTGTCCGTTTGTCCACCTTTTCGTATGTCTACCCACCTGCTCATTGCATTGTCCTATTGCATAAGGACAATTTTAGTAACAATGACGGTAATTACAGTAACAATAAGAGTAATTGCAGCAACAATGAGGGTAATTACAGTAACAATAAGGATAAGTGCAGTAAAAATAATGGGGATTAAAGCAATCATGTCAGCCCATCCGTCTGTCCTCTTGTCCACCTATTCGTCTGCCTACCCATCTGCTCATTGCATTGTCCTATTGCACTTTGTATTTTTTTTACAATGGCATAACAAACGTTCATTCTTGATTAGCTACAAAATTATTTTACCTGTCTAATTTTTGTATGAGATGAGATGAACAATTGCGATCCTGCCTTTTCTATATGATGACCTACCTGCCTTATCTTTATGCCGATCAAGAATTATTTTACCTGCCTTATCTTTAGAGACACCTTACGCTGTTGAATCTTTTGTGCCTACCTATCTTTTTCATTATTTGACTTATGATTGCACTTCAAGGGTTTGAACGCTTCCTCTTTAACGGCTTTAGGTACGCCGCAAGTGAGGTGGGAGTGAAATACTACTTATATTATGATGAGATTAGAAATAAAACAAAGATTAATATAATACATTCATTTTATTACCCATAACTAAAGACGTTTATATTCAAATCTACAATACATTTGTATAGAAAATGAACATTTGCGAGAGCACAATGACAATTATGCCGGCAATATTCCAGGCATTCTGATATTGCCAATGATTTAAGGCTACGTTGAAGCGTCTTCAAGATCTATAATTTTATTCCACTGTAGATATTGTAGTAGGAAATTCTTCTTCATCACACCTTTTCATAGTATTATAACATCGGTTAATGATAAATTATGTTAATATTTGTTAATAGGACTCTAACAAAGTTGCTCAAAAATTAGTGGCAATTTTTTCAGTTGAATGTATCCATGACTCCATTCGGAGCTATGATAATTCTTCTCCAACCATTGATATTGTGCCTTTTCGCCATTTGTTAATGATGAGAATGGATATGGTGGTTTGAAAATATAATGTGTTTGTTGTTTAGTGTTGTGCAGCAGACAGCAGCCGATTTTTTAACTCATCGTCCTTATATTGAAAATCTTGTAAGTCAATGATCAAAGTAGGAAATGTATGCACCATCGTTCACCTAGCATCAACAAAGCCGCTCTGGACTGAACCATCCAATACACTGTAGGTTAAATAAGCATCGTGAAGTATAAGTGCATACACTCGGGTTTGCTCGGGGAATAGAGGAACAGAGGTTCACCCATATTTCTACCATAATAACTACATTGAAAGCTCTTGTATGTATAGTAGGCTGCAGAGTCGAGTTTCTTTGCAAAATCTAAATTCCAACGTTCATGTGGAAATACTTCAGCATTCAGATATAGCCGAATATGACTAATATTTGCATGAATAAACTTTGTAACATCTTTGGTTCTGTTATTTGAAGTGTCACTGTTTTGAAAACCAATAATGATGTAACGAGGTTTCTCGAGACTGCTAGCGGTTTTAAGAGTCCATATGTCAGTAGCAGTATCACGTAAAGTAGGCAGCTCATATAAATCCCACATACGATCAGCCAACTGAATTCTAGCATTATTACCACGCTTATTTTTTCAGTTTAATATTTTAAGCCATTGTGTGTTTTCAGGAACAATATGTCTAATTTTCCACTCAATTTTACTAATTCCCAGCTCTGCATTAACTTCACCAATATAACAGTCGTTGAAGGATCGAGCTATCATTAGAATTAATACTTGCTTTGCATTTAAAATACCTTTGGTGTAATCTTCAGCAAAACCCATGAGATATTGAAGAGGAAGTCTACCACTGAACACGTGACGGGACTGGTAGTGTTTAAAATATCCTGCTTCTGTTATGTGAGCCCCCAACCTATAGTTATTAGTGATCGGAGATGTGATTCTCCATATGATACCATAGTTTTCATTGCCGTAGTGATTCCAGGCTTTCTAACGACGGCCACTTGCTGTCCACCCATTTCATATCTTATCTCATCGAATAGAAAGGCTAATGCATTATTAGATAAATAACACGGTTTGGTAACATCCTTAGGTGTACATTTTCCTTCTACATAAATGTAGCTCTCTGCAACGTCGAGTATGAGATCTTGAAAATGGATAGGAACGTGTATTTCATCAGAGTTTTTATAATATTGCGAACCATATAGTGTATATGTATGCTCATGTAAGCTAACAATTGACTGGTCATATACAGACTCGTCCAACACTTCAAGTTTTTCAGTAGATGTAATTAGTACCATTGTTAATGTGTGATCCTCAATTCTAGCTTTACAATAATCTTCTCACCTTAGTGTGATGTTGTCGATATACTGACGCTCTTCAGGTGTGACAGGCAAATATATAGTGTTAGCCGGCTCCCTAGTAAGTTTGTAACCGGGTACAGCATCTATGTCAAATTCGAGTAGTGTATGGGATTCAAGAGTATTCAAATAGGCTCCAGAAATAATGTTACAATCCACCCGTATCATTCGCACTTTCATAATATTAACAGGGAGTTTTGATTTATGATTCTTGTTTGGACGTAAATATATCGATTCAAATCCCAATAGACTTCCAATAGTGTTTGGTTGTGTAAAATCAATGCCATATTTTGATCAAATTTCACACTTCAGTGTATTATTGTTAATTCGTAGTTGGAATAACTTCATTTTTATCATTCGGCAATGCTTTTAGTAATGCGCGATATATTTCACCAACTTCATAGGTTCAGCATGGTATATGGAGAACTATGAGGGCCACTTTCGATCCAGTATTATAATAAAATCGATTATTTGTCTAGTCTACGTTGAATATGGAGTTGTAATAAATATGAGTGTAGATTTAGCAAAAGAAAAAATATGTAACTCGCAGATAGATGCATATCATACTAACTATGAAAAGCTTAATAAATATTTAGCAGATGAAAGTTGGCAGGAAGTCTACCAGGAAAATGATCCAAACATTGCTTATAATATTTTTATTCAAAAAGTTTTAAATAAAATAAAAATTTCTACTCAAAAAAGAAAGTTAACAAAAAGAGATTATAAACTAAAACCGTGGATGATGCAAGATCTTTTAAATTCAAGTCGACATAGGGACTATCTGAAAAAAGAGCTAATCAGCTTCACATAGACGAATCGATAAGTCAGTATAAAAAATATAGAATTTTTTTGAATAATTTAATTAAGCAAACAAAAAATGAGTATTATAAATACAAAATTAATCAAGCCCACAATAATTACAAAAAAAGTTGGAAATAAATCAATTGTCAAAATATTCATTCTGATAAGGAAAAAGCAAACTATTTCAATAACTACTTTGTTAATATAGGTGCCAAGATGGCGGATAAAATTGACAAAACAATTCCTGACTTATCACTCAATGAATTAACAGATAACGATTCTTTATATCTTCACCCCATAACAGACAAGGAAATTATTTCAATAATTTATAAAATATTACTTCACAATTTGAATATTCTTCAAAATACATTACTAAAAATTATACTAAAAAAAGACAAGCAATATTTCACGGAGCTGTTGTATAATGAAACTGAAATACTTAGTATAAGAAAACTATATATGTGTACTTTGGATGTTCCATTGTGTAGAAAAAGTCACACTCAAGATTTATTTTCTTTTTTGGCCCCAAACTTTTTAATCTATTACCCAAACGAATTAAAAACATAACGAAAATACATACAATAAAAAAAGGAATTAAGAAAATATGTCAACGCAATTTTTATAATATAAAATCCATTTTTGATTTATAATGAATATGATAGGCTTCCTAAATTAAATAAACACCGTGTATATACCTATTCTAATTATCTATTTATTCTTGTACATAACTGTCCTTTCCTCCTTGCTCATGATCATTTTAACAATAATATATAATTGATATTGTTAAATTATATTAATAAGCACATTTATTTTACTTCTTTATATTCTCTAGATTTAATTAAATTTGGCAAAACACTAAAATATATGGATAAATCCTACGACACAAGCTCTGCTTAGGTAGGTTATCCTGATTAAAAGAAAAAAATGTAATAACGATATTATAATTCTATTTAAATTACTATATCCATCCATATCTTTCAACCGAAATAAATTTATGTTTATGTTATGCTATGTACCTTAGAAAGAAACAATTTTGAGGAAAGAAAAAGGCTTGGCTTTTTTTCAAAATATGTGCTTTTTTCGTGAATGGCCATAAACAATCATGAAATGCTTATCATGACCATATCAAAAAATTAATACAAAAGCTGGTGGAAATTTGTGATGTTTGGGCAGTTATATATATTGTAGAGGCCAAAATAAGTTATGTTTGGTGACTGTTTTAGACGGCTCTGCGTTTTATCACTTGTTCAGGAGATTCAAGTAAGTTCACAGTTAAGTTTTGTAGAATGAAATTGATTGGGAACGTGTTCCTTTAACAATATTTTGTAAATTTTGCTTATTTTCGGGAACCGGCGGACATCGTATTCTCTTTTCGGGAAAATGATTTGTCCAAATAATTAACCATATTACAGTATACAATTTTAAATTTTCCTCATATTTGTTAACTACTGACGTCAAACGCTATCATTTATTTTTACACGGTACCTTTACACCTTACTTGACGATATAGTTTGTTTTGACTCTGACAGTTTCACACAAAACTCTTGAACTGTACACGTGAATACTCTATTGGAAGTGCTTTTAGCCAATTATGTTGGCACCATCCGGAGATAATAAAAAACAAGTTTTATACTTGAACACTACCATTTAACACCCTACTCGACCGCATCTCAGGGATGA
The DNA here is from genome assembly GCA_963675555.1 of Leptura quadrifasciata. Classification (NCBI taxonomy): domain Eukaryota; kingdom Metazoa; phylum Arthropoda; class Insecta; order Coleoptera; family Cerambycidae; genus Leptura; species Leptura quadrifasciata. The sequence goes on from OY776682.1 coordinate 35,218,112, forward strand.
TTAAAATTGAATTTTCAGAACCTCCAGGTGGTGTCAGCATGGTTGGCGAAACGCGCATTGGCTAGGTATTCGCATCGAGTAGAGCGTTTGCATGTATTGTTCAAATCGAAGCTCAGTTTTCATCATCTTCAGGTGATGTCAGTCAGCATGGTGGACGAAACCTGCGTCGAATAGTACATTTGGGTGTTGCTATCAAATTAAAGCTCAGTTTTAAGCATATTTAGATCATGCTAACATGGTGACCGAAACGCGTATTGAGTAGAATATTCGAGTATATTGTTCAAATTAAAGCTCAGCTTGAATCATCTTAAGATGATGGCAACATAGTAGGCGAAATACACGTCGAATAGAGTATTCAAGTGTAGTGTTTATACTAAAGCTTAGTTTAAAGAATCTCCTGATTATGCCTACATGATAACGAAACGCGCGTCGAGTAGAATATTTGGATGTGGTGTTTAAATGTAAGCTCAACTTTATATAGGTATTAAATTTTACGTGGGTATACCCTCACACCTTTAACCTCTAACTTTGTTAGATTTGAATAGAACAAAGATTTCATTAAAAAACTAATTATGTGCTTTATTTTACTTCGTTAAAATGGTTTGTTTGGTTTTAGTCAAAAGTGGAAGTATCAAACAAACAACAAAGCAAAGAAAACCAACTGAGGAGTAGAGTCAAAATTCCACTTCTTGTATAACAGGATCACATAAATTATATGTATAGTTCCAGATAATGAAAGCTGACGTGAGCCACTTCCTCAAATCTGTTAATCATTTATTAGCTTCAATAGTTACTGCTGGTATAAAGACGTTCAAAAAGGTTTAACTAAAAGTTGGTTTTGTAAATTTAATCGTCTGGTAGTTTACGGGTTTAAAAGATTTTGATTCATTTTCCTACATTTTCCTTTTTAGTTAAAAATCAGTATCAAATATTGAAACTCCTCAGGATTGCAATTTCTAAATATATATAGTAATAACTCCACAACTATTAATAATTTGATTTTTTGGATATTAATTCAATATTTGGATCTCTAACATATCTAATATTTATAAAATTAAAATAAATAAGATATAATTACCACTAAATGATAAAAATAATTGTTTCGAAGTACAAATAAAAAACAAAATTTAACTGGGGTTATAAGGAAGTTCTTTGGTTCTTTGTACTTCAATGTGCCAATGTTTGTGTGACAATCAATAAATTTTTAACAAGTTGCATTACTTTCGAATATTTTAGTTGTACCTATATTATGTTCTCCTCTTATTAAAATTCTTAAACTATATCGCCTTTGATAAAAAAATTCTTAGCGTGTTTGTTTCTAATATGGTTGTTAAAAAATAATTAATATGCACACGTTTACAAAATGATCAAATTTTGTGTATTTTAATTTTAAATATATTTGGTTATATAAAATATTGGTATATTGGTTTCCATAAAATGTGTTAAACGTCACTTATCAAAATTAGTTCACCAACCGAGGACCGAGAGTCTAAAAGACAATATTTAATGTTTTTGAATAGCATAAAACAAGTAATAAGTATTTTCATACCTATTCTCATCTACCTATATCTTCTTTATTTTATACTCTCCTGCTGCCTACTGCTACGATAGTCGGGATTCGACACATCTCTAAATGTTCGCGGGTTTCCTTTCCCTTTTTTATTGATTTTATCAGGATTATTTTATTTAGGGCCAACAGGAAATAAGCAACTTGATTTTTGAAATATTTATCTTTGAGCTAATAACAAATAATTAAAAACAAAAACCCGACTGCAAAAAAGGAGATTTGAACAAAACAATAATCACACTAACTAATAAATATACCTCGCACATACTCATAATGAAGACACAGCATAAGATTATGCTGTGATGAAGACTTCTTATGTTGACAATACAAGGATCGTGGGCTTGGAATGAAGCAAGCGAGCTATTTCATTCGATAGGGGCTCCGATATACAACACTTAAGCTATAGGTACTTATTTTTCCTTGGCTATTCCAGATACGCGTCGATCGCCCCCTACACCTCCTCGAAGGATGAAATATTCAAATATCTATAATTCGGTAACCCTTTGAGCTATCGGATTCGATCGGGCATCAACATTTTTGTAATTTAAAGCGGAATGAAAAGTTTCATTATCATATACAGAGTCTGCCCAATAAGATCGCGGCTCGCGGCGCCCCACTAATTTTGCCACGTTGCAGAGAATATAGACGATTGTTTGGCAAATGGTAGGTTCACTGGGTGTCACTTATTTTGAGCATTAACAACTCCCTGCTGAATTTCTAAGGCCTACCATGATTCGATATGTAATACCAAAAATGAAGAAGTCATATTACGCATTTTTTATCGAAAAATTTTATAAGAAAAAGTTATTCAGAATCGCTTAAAATCCCCAAATCCCTTCATCATAATCGGGGAAAATTTAAATTTCCGTGCAAAAAAAATTAATAAGAAATTGAAAATTTTAAAATCAGTTTATTGCTATAACATTCAACTTAAATTACATCTTTTTAGGCCAAATCACCCTCAGACAAAATACATTTTTCAATCCGTCTCCTTAAATTCAATCTTACGTTTCTCAGTTCTTGTGGAGTCACCTCTTCATAGGCCTCTCTTATTCTCTCGCACAACTCTTCCCTGGTTGTTGGTCTTGTCTTGTAAACTTTTTCTTTAAGTTTCCCCCACAAAAAGAAATCTGAGTGTGTGATCTCCGGAGGCCTAGGAACCCACTGAATAAGGGGACTATTGCAAGCTATCCATCTAATGTAAAAACGATCGTTAATCCACTTCCGTACAATAAGAGCGTTATGAATTGAAGCTCCATCTAATTGAAGAAACATGTCGAAGTATAAATTGAGAGGAACAAGCTCTTCTAGCACCTCTGTAAAAGTAGTCCTAAAGCATTGCGACAGTCTAGCTGCCCTCAAATTTTCCATAAAAAAATGATCCGATCAAATTGCCACCAATAATCCCACAAAACACGTTCACTTTTTCAGAATACTGTCTTTTGCAATTAATTACCCACTGAGGATTGTCAAATGACCAATATCTACTATTTTGAGCAGACACGGTGCTATTAGTAGTGAAAGTTGCTTCATCAGGGTCCACATAATTTTTTTCAAAAATCTACGATCATTTCAGATTTCTCCTTGAAGCCATAAACAAAATTCCAACCTCCTCACCAGATCTCCCTCCTCCAAACTATGGAGAAACTTTGGTTTAAATGGCTTTATTTTATTTCTTTTCAATCAGTCACGAATTTTATGTATATACCTAAAATTTGAGACATTTGCCTAAGAATTAACTTTGCATTATTTTTATTATTTCTCAAAAAATTTGAGACATTGTCATCATAAACATGATTTCAGTTTCGATTTGTTACTTTTTTATTCACTCCTCATGTAGAATTAAACATTCGAGTTATTATTCTAAGTACTGTCGTGTTAGATATTGAGAGACGATCTGGATGCCTTCTATTAAATTTTTCGGCTGCTTGTCGAAAAGAGCGCACATTGTCACCTACTAATTTCCCTATTTCTACTTTTTCTGCAATCATAAGACGATTTTCATTCATTGTCACTAATAATTAATGAATAACACTTGACGATATTCAGTCAAATTCTATAACCGAATGGTTATTTTAACCACTGTTTTTTAAGTGTTCAAAATGAAGGTCAGTGATTATTTAAACAACTTATTAATTTTTTAATTCTATAAGAGCAAAATGACTAAATGTTTTACCACTTTCCCACATTTTACAACTACCATAGTGATTAATTTAAACACTGTATTTTGTTAGTGGATAAGCAAGTTTCAAATTGTTAAACGCAGAAAAAAGGGTCCCCATGGCTGCATTGGCTGCCCCACAGAATGTATTTAACATTTTATTGTTAGATGTTGTCGAGGAAATAGTATTGAGGTAAGTAAAATTCACGTTTTGAATTATATAGTAGGTATCTATAGGTAGTTGTATATTTCACTTAAATTTTTTTTATAAAGTATCACATATTTTAAAATTTTTTTAGGAGAGAGTTAGCATCAAACAACAGATATCTACGAGACATGAGCGATCCATTTTCTATAAGCGATGCCATCAAGTTCAGGAAAATTTATCATATGCCAAAAGTATTAGTACTGGAAGTGTTGATACCTCTAATACAGCCGCATATTCAGCGCTTTGGTATGAGAAGGACTTACATTCCCTTGCATGTAAAAGTAAGTTAATTTTATACTTTATAAATAAAAATAACGCCATATATATTTGCAGGTACTAACCACATTACATCTAATAACACAAGGCCGTTATCAGAGCTCGCTAGGATCTGATTGTCATATTGCAATATCGCAGAGTAGTGCTAGTCGTGCAATTAAAGAAATCGTAACAATCTTAGGTATACATATTTTCCCACAAGTAGTTCAATTTCCAACACGCCCAGATGGAAAAATGGATGTAAAAAGAGGGTGTGTTGGTAATATGCATAATCAAGTTTTAAAAAAATTAACATATTATTTTGAAGGTTCGTGGAAAAATTTCAGTTTCCAGGTGTGGTAGGTGCTATCGATTGCAGTCACTGCGCAATTGCTCCACGAGAACAAGATGCAAATAATCCTCAAATTATTTATCTTAATAGAAAGGGCTATCATAGCATAAATGTGCAAGCAGTAAGTCACTGTTGTTTTTTATTGATCTAACCACAATGTTATATATAAGTACTAGTTATTAGAGATCCCTGAGTACCTACTTTTTTCAGGTTTGTGACTCCAAACTAAAACTACTAGCTGTGAATGCACGATATCCTGGTTCTGTCCATGATTCTGCAATTTGGAATCTTTCTAATGTACATGCATACATGAGAAGATGTTTTCAGCAAGGTGACCATGAATCATGGCTAATTGGAGATTCTGGATATCCATTATCTCCATGGCTTATTACACCAATTCCAGATGCCCTACCCCACACCCCAGAGGCACGTTTTACAAAAAAGCATTGCAGAGCCAGAAATGTTATAGAGAGATGTTTTGGGGTACTCAAGCAAAAGTGGAGATGCCTTCTGAAGCACAGAGTACTCCATTACAATCATAGAAAGGCAGGTTTAATCATATACAGCTGTGCGGTACTTCATAACCTTTGTATAGACTACAATTATATTGAAGAACTAGATGAAGACGATGAGGATTATGAAGACGATGAAGATTATCAAAACGATGATAGAGAAGACAATGGAGATGTTGCCGATATACGTAAATAAGAGCTTTTAAAATTTATTAATAACTTTCATTCTATTGTTTTTTGGATTATACTTATTTTTACTTTAATTAATCAGGAAAACTAAATGATTTACTCAAATCGTTCAATTTATCTTTTAGTAAATATAATAACCCATTTTAAAATAATACTTTTTAGTTCTAGATCGAAATGTGTTGGCTGCAGGACGGAATGTACGAAATGGGCTTATTAGATTACTAGATAATTAAAATTTTTGATTATGAAGTTATGTTTGTCACTAAAACTAAGGTAATAAAGTGTTACAAATGATGAATATGGTTTTATTTGTAAATAGTAGGTAGACATCTTGAGATTAGCAAAAGAAACAACTAAAATAAACAAATAACAAAATTAAAAAATATTCTTATAACAATACTTTATTTAATCGAGCAGCTGCCTAAAAAGGAACATTACAATTTTTGTCACGAACCACTTCGGCATACAGTTTGATGCTTTCTGATAAAGCATTTATACTATTGGCAAATGAATTTACACTTTCAGCAAAATTATTTATTGCTGCGCTTAACTGATCTGAGCCTTCAGCATATATTTTGGCAGATGCTTTTAAAAGATTTGCTGAAGAAGTATATTTACGTTTCTCTATTCTCTTCTTTGTCGGGACACCACAACCTCTCCTATTTTGTTGGTAATTTTCATTGTTTTTATCCATCCTGTTTAGATTATCATCATCATTTATTTCAATTAGAATTTCCTCCACAGTTCCTAGAAACGTTTATATTATATTAATACCTACCCTAAATTACAAGCAATTTAGATTTGAAAAAAAATTATTACCATTATATACAGTTTATAGAAGACTGAGAATTATGGAAACGGCTTGTTTACTTACCACCACTATCTATTATACTAGACTCTATTTCCAGAGGCTCATTGACTGTCTGATTTAACACACAATAATCCTCCAAGTCTTTAACGTGCTGATTTTTGGGCCCATCAGTGAATTTAGTTGGTTTGTGAGTTCATTCCATAACATATTAATTTCATTAATGTTAAGAGGATGAGTTTTTCCACTCAGTAAAACTCTATTTTTATCAAGAAACTCCAGGAGACATTTATTTGCTCTACAGTAACTAGAGCCCCTCTGGGAATTTTAGAAGCCATTCTTGTATTCTTGATGTTGAAGAAGTATAAAAAGATATACTTGAGAACATAAACAGCCACAACCCACAGTATTTTAACTTTAAACAGTTTTAGAACAATTTCAAATAAAATATTTGAAAGGAAATGAGTATTATGACATTAAAATGACGGAAATACGTTAGAAGAAGAAGAATTGTTACTTACTTCTAGGCTATTTTTAACAACTAGTGGTAAACAAAATAAAATTAAGAACGTTGCTAAAAGTCAGTTTTATAGAATAGCTAATTTGTACAAAGTTGAAACATAGGTGGTTAAAAAAGTTATAATTAGCAACGTTGTTATTTTAACCACCAATTTAAACACTTTTTATAGAATTTGGGTGATTTTCAAAACACTACAGTTAAAAGTGTGGAAAATGTCAAATGTCACCTGTGACTTTTCTTTATTGGCAAATAAACAAGTATCCATAGGCGACTTGACAGAACTTGTAAAACCGATTTTTGGTAATTTGCATAATCGTGCAACCATTTGTATGTGATGTCCCTACATAAAAAAAAAGTGAATACGACCAGAATCGAAACCGTATAAAAACTAAAAGCCATCAAAAACAGTCGGCATCTGTTGCGGAGGTAAACAGAAATGCTTGTCATAAAAAAAAACAATAAAGAGATGCCGGCTTTTAGTTTTTATACGGTTTCGATTCTGGTCGTATTCACTTTTTTTTATATATAGGGACATCGCATACAAATGGTTGCACGACTCAGCTGCACTACTGAGTCGCGCGGCTAAGTCACCCAGTGTGAAAAGAGGCATACATGAACAGAAAAAACCCTGGTTATAGAAAGTTGTGTTGAACCGTGGTGTTATTATTTATTATCATAATGTACGGATTAAGAAAATGGAGATCAAGGGTCTCCTTTATGTTAGCAGGAGAATATAACCATTGAGGCAGTTAACATATGCAAAGTAACATTTTGATTAAATCTTAAATATGTTTTATTCAGGGCCGCCGAAAGGGGGTGCGGCCGGTACAAATAACCAGGGGCCGGGCTTGGTTCTTATAGCTTGTAGCCCATTCCTCTTCAGACTTTTTAAATAACAAAAAATATCAAACTGAGAATAAAAATGACTATAAATTATAATCTGAATTTAATAATTTAAACGTAGTACTAAGTTTTAATTACAACTAGAGATTGGCAATACCACCACCAATGATCACAGATGATGATGGAATCGAAGAATACATTGAAGAGAATAATTAGGAATATTTTTAATTTGTATTTTTTTAAAAACTTACATTAAAAACGAATTAATGTAATTATGTTTTTTGTTCTTAGTTTAATTGACTATTTGCTTTTTTTCAGTTTAAAATGCATTATCCTCATTACGGAAGACCAGTTAATACAATATATGTTTTTTTTACATAAGATTTTATTTTTAGTTTGATAAATTCACTCCTGTATAAAAAAGTCTATAAGGTGCATCGTTTTTTATCACCGATAAACATGCCTGTTCGTCAATAGCAGAGTACATCTATATGCCACTCAGTATAAATATATAATTGTTCCACTCTATATATCCATATGTAGATAGGCCGTAGTAGGGCAGAATGGTTGGACAGCTAAATTTTGGGAGTGTAGAAACGTGAGAAGACTGGAGAGAGACGACGATCAGAGGCGATGTAGTAACGCGGTTCTTAATATTAGAGAAAAATGTAAAAGCTTAAAAATTTATTTGAAATTTCAATTGTGTTTAGTTTTTTTTATATTTAAATTTATGTAACGAGTTCTGTTTTAAAAAAATAAGTAGTGAACTACATCAGAATATTGGTGAGATTCATCTAATTGAATTTTATTTTCGTTAATCTTGATTAAAATGTTTCTTTTTAATTACGTATCTGAGTGTCTAAATACTCCATTCTCCTTTTGAAATTTAAAGTAATCGATTTGTTGTTTCTTATACATGATTTCCTTTTTAAATTTATAATGTTCTCCACGTTCAAGTGATTGTAAATGTTTTATATATTTTCACCGAAATTTAATTTTTATTATTAAATCTTATTTCTATTTTTCAAGTTTTACTCTAGAGAATCATATCCCAGAAACCCTCTTGCAGAATTAGGGCTACATACTAACGTCCCCGAAGCACGTATACCTAGAAAGAGTTAATTTAATTTCCTTGTAGTAAAACAATACTACATGGTGGTGGCAGCAAGAAACGTTACCTTATTTTGTATTGTTATAATTTTCTTTCGCCCACTCAGTGAATGGAGGGGGTGAGCACCACATCTAGCAGTCGCACGTCACTTTAAAATTATTGTTGTTGATCGTTCACATATTCTGTCGTTAATTTATCTTGCCAAATACACTGGAGCTTTTTTTTATGGATAAATTTCTTTATAATGAAATAATTTTTCCACTCAGTGATTTTATAAGAAAAACTGACATGAAAAAATCGTGAGACCGGAGGTCAAATGTCAAATATCCGATTAAAAAAGCTCTTGTGATTTTACTGTTGATAAAAAATATAATTTCAAGGACTTTAATGCTAACGGAATGGGGGCCCGGGAAATTTCCAAATGCCGGGGCTCGCCCCGGCTCTCCACGGCACTGGTTTTATTACATTTTTACTATTTAAATATCATTATTTTTATTTATTTTCTGCTCTTGCATCCTCAACATCCATATCTAATCAACAAAAATCTGAATAAAATGAATTATTCTTATTAATAGGTACCGATTTTCTATCTTGTACAATCCAAACACACGTACAATGCAATCATAGAATCATAATAGAATAGACACTATGGCTGTTTCAGCCAAACCAAATTGTTAAAGCATACCGTATGAAGAATAAACTTTTAAAAATTGCTAATAAGCAGCCCATCAATAACGACAGAAAAATTGATCTGATTTGTTCATATATTTCACAAGTGAATGATTTGTATGATTTTATATAATACTTAAAATTAAACAAAACTATCTAAACCCCATTTCGAAGGTACAATTAAGATGTAGCATAAAGAACTGAAATGTGATTGATTTGATGTTATTTATGAAGAATGCAATAAATAGTTTTGGTGTAGTGTCGATGCCAAATTTTGAAAACAAGAGAAACATAACTTAAACTACAAATTTTTTTGTCAAAAACAAATGATTATTTACTTTTGATTAACAGGATTGCAATACCAGGCCTCGCATAAATTTATTGGATATTGTGAGCGTGAGCGTGTCTTTATGAGATAAGGAAAGGGCGGGTCTGTCACGTAGGCCACAGTCTGTCTCTTCTATTTATGACATGAAGACGACTTGACCACACTCGACAGATAGATCGGGACACATTTCCATACCAGGAGAATATAAAGCAAATGAGGTAATTAAGGAACATAATTAAAGAAATGGAAAATAACTGGTCCCGCCCTAATATATTTGACAATTTTTTTTTAGGTCGTGATGGCTATATACAAACACCTTGTATATTATTAATTGAATTTATAAAATAAATAAATTTGTTTTAATAAACTGGGTGACTGTGTGTGGTTATGTACAAAATTAATAACGCTGAAGACGCAAAGTTCGCGGTTCAAACAACAGGGTATCATAACGAGAAAGAAGTTATCTTATTATGTGCAATTTGTGGTTTATTAAAATTTTATATAGCAGAACTATTGAACATGTATTCATATACTTGCCTACTCTGCAGTTTTTTCAGGTTAATTTTTAGATATAGTTGCCAGGTATGTTTGCATGTTTCATATTTGCAATTCTATTCATCTCCACATGATGCCAGCTTGCTTGACGGAAAACTCCTTGGTCCCATATGTAGTATTTTTCTCTATGTAGGCTCATCAAAGTCTGAAACACTTCTTCACGCATATTTTGTTTCTTAAAATGACTTACAACTATTTAAAAAAAAACAATAGGATTTTTTATTTTCTTACTGTCAAAATTTTAATACACTAGGTAGGACGTGTGCTTTTTCTGTTACCGTGCTTATGAGAAACGAAGAAAAGTAACAAGTACAGATGGACGGACGAATGGAGAGAGAAATAAATGAACATTTTGAAAGTTATTGTTCAAGAAGAACTAAACACACTTAATAACTTGAGTTTTTTTTCTCTACGAAGTACCAGCGATACAAACTACATTTTAGAAAGTGGAAAATAAAATCAGATACGAAAAACATAGGGTATTTATTAAGCCGGATAAATAAATGAAAACAAAAACCACTGCGAGTTCAATCGAAGTCCTAGTATATAAGTAGTAGGAGAGTATAACTAACAAAAAGTTAAGGAAAGTGGTAACTTGATGTAGGAGATTGTATTTACCTCTATGTATGATAGGAGAACATGTTTGTCAATATCCTTCTAATGCTTCTGAATTTTTTGTCCACGCCGTACGTAGGCAACCATTTATACAAAACATTGCAAAGTTGGTACTATTACTAAATTTCCAGAATTAACCAAATAATAAAATATCATTCCTTGTTGGATCATGTTGGATATACCAAAGATTAAATAATATGATTTATTAATTTATATATTTAATCTTTGGATATATAACTAACCAGGATTTCTGATTAGAGAGGTTTAATCACGCATATACGGATTCGTGAAAATTTGCACAAAGCTGTTCTACTTTGTTATTGTTTGCTACTTGTCATTGTCAAGTACTAGCATACAATTTATTTATAAGTCAAATTATATATGCAATTTCTAAATAATTGTCGAGTCATGATTCACAGACGAGCATTTTTCCAATTAGGTGAGTTTTTCATATATGTTTATGTCAAGTATCATCGTATATTTACAGGAAAGCAGCTTTTGAGGTTAAGGAGCCTCTCCACAAATGTGAAACCAAAAACAGCCATTGTTATGCTTAATATGGGTGGACCTGAAAAAACGGACCAAGTGTATGCTTATTTGTATAAAATTATGACGGATAGGGATATGATACAGTTACCAATAGCACAGGAGTAAGCCACGTATTAACCTACTTTATGTTTTTCTGATTCAGCCGTGCACAAAGTCTATAATTTATTACTAAGAATTGGATTCAAATTTTAGTAGGTTGGGGCCATGGATTGCAAAAAGAAGAACACCCGATGTTCAAAAGAAATATGAGGAAATTGGAGGTGGTTCTCCCATTTTAAAATGGACCAGATTACAAGGCAAACTTTTGTGTGAACTTTTGGACAAAGATTCTCCTGATACAGCTCCTCACAAACCATATGTTGCATTTAGATATGTCCCGCCTTACACTGAAGATGCCTTTCTAGAACTGGAAAAGTAAGTACTGTAACCGTAGAGGAGAAGTTTATAGCTATAGTCAGTGTAATAAGTTAAACTGAAAGCTTCTCTTGCATTTTTGTTTTCCTAAATACACCAATATATTTTTCAGAGATGATGTTGAGCGAGCCATTATATTTTCTCAATATCCTCAATATAGTTGTGCCACTTCAGGGTCCAGTTTGAACGAAATCTATAAGTATTACAGGAAGAGGTACGGCTATCACTTGCTGTTAGATTGACTGTCGTAATTTGGTCTGTAATTTTTCAGAAATTTTCCAGAAGGGATTAAATTAAGTGTAATAGAGAGATGGCCAACGCATCCACTACTAGCGAAATGTTTTGCCGATCTTATTAACAAGGAATTACAACAAATTCCGGAAAATAAAAGGAAGGAGGCGATAATTTTGTTTTCAGCACATTCTCTTCCTCTAAAGGTAAGAAAAACATATTTATTTGACAATAAAATAACCGTTTATATTTTATAGGCTGTTAATCGTGGTGATGCTTATCCTTCTGAAGTAGGCGCGACAGTTCACCAAGTGATGCAAGAACTCAGCTATGCACACCCTTATCAGTTGGTTTGGCAGTCAAAAGTTGGCCCTCTGGCTTGGTTAGGTCCTATGACTGATGAAGCAATCAAAGCCTATGTTAAGCAAGGAAAAAATACATTTATTGTTGTTCCGATTGCTTTTGTTAACGAGCACATTGAAACTTTGCACGAACTTGATATTGAGTATTGCAAGGATTTAGCTAAAGAGGTAAAAATGATTACAATTTTATGTCTAAATTATGTTTCTTTTTTGTAACTATGCTATGTCGGCAATTTTGATTCCCAACTTGTTTTTAATTATACTTGGTTGGCATATGCCTTATATACTGTATGCAAGTTTACTGTATTTTGGCTGAATGATAACGATTTAGTAAACCGATGTTAAATTTTTTCTTTAATTCACACAAAGATAGAAAAATATTTTATAATATTGAGTGCGGGAGGAAACAAACTTGGGATTCAAGTACATTTTCTTATGCTGGTTCAATGATCATATAATTTATTAATTTTTTAGGTTGGTGTTGAGACTATTAGAAGAGTGCCTGCACCAAATGATCATCCACTATTTATACAAGCGCTCGCAGATGTTGTCAAGACACATATTAAAAACAAAATTCCAGTGTCAATGAAATTCTTAAATCGTTGTCCACATTGTGTTAATGAGAATTGTATTAACAGCAAGAAATGGTATTCTGAAGTTTGTAAATTTTAATTATTATGTTGGTTTATGTTAAAATTATTTATTGTCTAAATTGTTAATTGTTAGAAGTTAATTGAATTGTTGATTGGTTTTATAGACAAATTATACATTTCTACTGTTTTGTAACTTTTGTCTAATTTCTGAAAGGGTGTTCATATCGTATTAAGTGAAGAAATTTAAATAACTTTCTAAGATCAAAATCAAATTTATTATTAAGAACTTTTCTAATCCAAATTTACCCTTTATTTATTACAAATTAAATACTTTAAGTACCAGAATAATTTAGTTAATGCAGAAAAATCCAGAGAAATTTTCTTCGCACAGCTAGGCAATTTAAACTTCTACAGTACATCAAATAATAAGAAATTAATTTTGATATATCTACTTTGTTCAATCTATTCAGATTCACAGTTGGTCTAGTAAGTTGGAAAATATTTTCAAACCAACTTCCAGGTCTCTTGAATGACCCCTCTTAAATTTAAGACATCTAGATTTGTCTCAGGAGGCGGGGCCCAATTTATAGTGTGATCTAAACCATTTCTTGGGGATTTATAATTACTTCACAGCAGATGGAGCTCAAAACCCACTTCACTAGGTATACCCTCAGAGAGAAAGTTAGATGGCTCTAATGAACTACCATGGACATCCATATTCCACAGCTTGTAGAAAAAATAGATGGATAGAATTTATTCATGCCATACTTACAATTAGTAATGTTTGCATACGTCATAAAAGTAGTATAAAATATAAAAGTGTATATATAAAAACATAAAAATAAAAAAATGTAAAAGACAATAAAATACAATATGCGTAAGTTAAAAAAATTAATAAATACACAATAATAAAAAAACAGTATTACAACTATAGAAAAATAAATATATACACATATACAAATATATATATATACACACACATGTATACAAACACACACATAAATATATATATATATATATATATGCAAAATGTCTTATACACCTCCAAAATAAAGATGCTCTGATCGAATACGCCTCCAAAACGGAGGCGTCTTCGAAAAAATCGGAGGCGAATACGAACTCACGTGTATAATAGGTCAATTTTTATTATTACATCATTAGCATGCGTTTGCCGAATTTTTCATCGGAGGCTATTTGGAGGGGTATACATATGCAGTTATACGATGCAGTCCACTGTTTTTCTACTACGGGTGGCGCGTTTAATACGCATATACGATAAAAATTATGGCTCAGCAGAGTTTGCCTCCGCGTGTATTTCATACCAGCATGCCTCTGAAATGTGACAACAGTGTGCGGAGGTAGATTAATGCGGTACGTTTATATGAGTGTAAATAATTCACAATTCCCGTAATTTGAATGTTGTAGTGGTTTCAAGTGCTGCGATTATGACTCCTATAATATAGGAGCCGTATACTACTAGTGCTATATTGGTGTTTGGATCTTATTGTCTACAGCAAATTTTTTTCAAATGTATAAAAACCGAAATGTAATTATTTAGTTTCTTAACTGAAATATTAACTTTTACATTTATTTTTCCAGCACCTATATATAAAGTTACCACTTAAAAACTGAAATCCCATTTATAGATATAGAAGTTTTAATTAAATTGGATAAGAATTTAGAAATTCATCTACTATATAGAAACAGTGCTGTAACATATAGTATTTTATTTGTTTTTTAAAATTGATGGTCATTTAAAAATTTAATGTGTAACGGTGATTTATTTTGAAGATTTAGGTTTAACGAGTTCTTTTGTGCTTTGGACAGTTTAAAGCAAGAAGTTCTTAATTGATTTGCATTTCTAGTATTATAATTGTGTAAATTTGATTGTTTAGTGTAATGATTATTACTTTTGTGAATTTTAAGCAAAACAGAATAAATATAAAGTGATGGTTGGTACATGACTCCTAACATAATAAACAAAGGCCGACAATGTTCTCTAGCCTGATTTAGCTATTAGCCTAATGACCTTCTCTTGTTGTCTAAAAATTTTTATGGCAAAACTAGAGTTCCCTCATATGAAAATCCGATAACTTAATTAATAATGTAAAAGTGAAAAACAAGCAATTTTTAAAGTGCTTATGAAGTGTGTCTTTCAGTTGTCTAATTAAAAAGGTTGCATTGCATAATTTATGTCATAATTTGTCTACGTGACAACTACAATTCAGTTTATCATCAATGACTATGCCAAGTAAATTGACAATATCTTCATTAACAAATTTATTATTGGAAGAAAGGAATAACTTTTGAGTCTTGTTCTCATTTAACTTAAAGTGAGAATATCCAAGCGAGAGAGGTCCGATAGGGAAATGTTTAGTGTTTTGACCATAACTTCTTATTCTAGCACACTTATTGCAAACAAACTATAAGACTACCTAAGTAGAACTATAACAAGAGTAGTGTTATAAATTTTCACCCAATAATTTCAAACATATGCGAAATAGTTAGATTTAAATTTAGGATACGGAAATTGACATGGTTTTTAAAATTAAATCTAACTATTTTGCAAACAACTTAAATTATTGAGTGAAAATTCACTCACCTGTCATAGTACCATTTAGGTAGTCCTGTACTTTTTTTAACCAATATATGTATTAAAAAAAGTTATGGCCCAAAAAAAAAATATATTTCCCTATCGGATCTCTCTCCCTCTCTCTTGGATATGCCCACCTTAAATCTATTGCCTATAAACCACTCTCGGGCTTGTTTTTCACAGGCTCTCGATGTGTCGTTTAAATCATTAAAATTATTATATATATATCTGGTCGATAACCGCGTGGGTTAAGGCGCGAGGTGGCAATCGTGGGTATCGCACCATCGGGTTCGAATCCTGGCTCCGGCACTGGCACTGTCAGAGGAAATGGTTGTATGTCTGCGTTTTTTCAATGTGTAACCCCCTTCCGCACAAACCTCCTGCTTCTGGAATTGGAGGTTGTCTAATTTCTGTGGCGTTTATTTATTTATATATTTATTTATTTATTATCTGAACCAATTAACGTTATGTTATCTACAAATAAAACACAATTACTAGGTAAAAGAAAGTTACATATATCATTGATATAGAATACTTAATGTCAGTTAGGCAATAATCAGGTCACGCTAAAAAAAAGTTAATTTTACTTCCACGTCTAGTTTAAGTATAGTAACGCAAAAAATATGTATATATGTTTTTGTTGAAATAGGCTTAAAATATCACGAAACGTCGAGATTTTAAATTTGAGCGAAACAAAAATTCCTGTCTGTCGGTTTGTCTGTAACTTTTTTAGTGCGCACATTTACTTCGAAACCGTTTATGATATTGATTTGAAATTTGGTGCAATTATGTATTGTAATAAGTCTGGAACTAGATTATATCTTGATCTAATTCCGTTGAAGGGTTCGGGAGTAAACGGACTAAAAGTGCAAAAAAGAAATTAATTTTTTTTGCTGAAATAGGCTTAGAATGTCATGAAACGTCGAGCTTTTAAATTTAAGCGAAAAAAAATGTTATATGGGTTCTTGGGTCTGATTGTCTAAAGTAATTTTTTTTTATGTTAAAAGAATATTAATAATAATAATAATAAACGACTTTATTGCGATACTAAATATCAACAATGTAGGGCGAAGTTTAGATCATATAATCTATTCTTACACTTAACCCTAAGTCAGTGTGAAATACCAATATAGCCCTCATAGATGTCATCAGGCATCCGATTTTTCATCATATTAACTTTTACATTTATTTTTCCAGCAAAAAAATTTTGATTCCTGTCGGTCTGTCTGTCGGCAAAGCAAGCAAGAGTCTAAAAAATCTGGATGTGGAAGTAGTGATTCCTTGGGCAGCGGTTTTTTGTGTAGCGTTTGGAAAATTAACTTTTAGATTGTCATTACAGTCTTCAATATGTCATATTTCAAAAACCTTTTCCCGCTACTATGATAATTAAATTACATTTTTTACTAAAATTGTTACCAGGCAACCACTGCAATTTTAGAAATAATTTGTAATTCTGTTACCCTGACAAATGGACAAAATAATATTGGTTATGTCGCTTTTTGAAGTATTAATTTTTAAAATCTTGTTAATGGCTTTAGAAAAAAAAAACAATTTTATTCAATACTTGCAAAATTTTTATCTTTTATATGACCAAGATGACACTTTGTGGCATAACTGTCAACTTTTGATTTTTAAATAGAACATCCTGTATATAATCATATTTTTGGAATCCTTGAAAAATTCTGAGTACGGTGATACCTCATAAGTGACATTTCGATTCCATGAAAAAATTGGACTCGATCTAGTGACATGATCAGAAATATTGCTATTGGGTACATCCACGGATTCCTTAGAATATCCACAATTTTATGGCACTACTCTACCAATATAGTTCCATTTGAATAAATTAAGTTTCGTGAAAATTTTCTGGTCATGGCACTCTAGATGCATCAACAAAGGACCCCATACCAAATACATGGGAAATTTGTTGCCGATGGAATCGTTCCAAAATCTAGGAACAGAATCTTTAGGTCATTCCGTTTTCTGGTCGATAGCCGAGTAGGTTAAGGCGCGAGGTGGAAATCGCGATTAATCACATGGACATCGCACCACCGTGTTCGAATCCTAGCTCCAGTACTGTCGGAGGAAATGGTTGTATGTCCGCGTTTTTTCAATGTGTAACCCCCTTCCGCACAAGCCCTGACTTCTGGAATTGTGGGTTATCAAATTTCTGTGGTGTTTATTATTATTATTATTAAAAGATGTCATGTACATAAAATCACAAAATGCCTTTAGTTCAAAAATACAGCAGGTCGTAGCTTCGAAATTCGAAACTTTAAAATCGCGATTTTACGTATTTTTTACCAAAACGAACTTATGTATTGGTTTACATGAAGCAGTTATATATGCAAATACTGTGTATTTATGTAAATAAGTATATTATGTTTTTCCTATTTATACGCAAAATTAGAAATCAATAGTTTCAAAAGTTATTGTATATATAAAAGCTCACAAAATTATAACCTAGGTGCTGTGAGCACCTAGGAAAAATGTAATATTATACTTATTTACATAAGTACACAGTATTTTACATATATAACTACTTCATATAAACCAATACATAAGCTCGTTTTGGTAAAAAAAATACGTAAAATCGTGATTTTAAAATTTCGAATTTCGAAGCTTCGACCTGTTGTATTCTTGAACTAAAGGCATTTTGTGATATTATGTACATGACAGCTTTTATTCAGAACGACCTCAAGATTCTGTTCCTAGATTTTGGAATGATTCCGTCGACAACAAATTACCCATGCATTTGGTGCGGGGTCCTTTCGAGTGAAATTTTTTTCATGGAGTCGAAATGTCACTTGTGGGGCATCATCTTACTCAGAATTTTTCAAGGATTCCAAAAATATAATAATACACGGAGTGTTCCATTTAAAAATCAAAAGTTGGGACCATTTCCGGTGAAACCGGAAGGGGAAAAAATTATAGTTATGTCACATAGTGTCATCCTGGTCATAAAATACATCTACCACGTTTTATTCTGTATTATAAAAAATAAGGACAAAAGGGAGTTCTACGTGATCAGTTGACACCCGGTATAGTAAATAAAAAATATAGAAATACATTGAAAATTTCAAATGATCTTTGTTTTGTAAAAAAAATAATACTAGAGAATAAAACATTATTTGAAATATGACCACTTTTTTTAACTCATTAGTTATAAGATACACTACTTTATATTATCATTACAATGCGGCTCACTCTGAAATACTACCAAATCTAATGAAACGGTAGACGAACTTACCTCCCACGGCCTTGAAATGGTCTTTTGCGCATCACATTCAGTTTGGCAACACTGTTGGAGGCGTAAGCGAGCTATTCTATAGCAAAAACTTATACAAGAGAGGCGTGTCTACCACTTGATATATGGAGGCTTGCTACATTTACGATTATGGCAAAAAATTGTATGTATTTAAAAATGATAATTTCTTACCCCTCTCTTGTTGCTCTTATAGTTTATTGCTGTTATTTGCCATTTGTGCAAAATACACACAGAAAACTTTAATACTGATCATGGAGGGCTGGGTGCCCGTGTAATGCATGGAGGCGACTAAGATAGCAGTGCGTGTATATATATATATATATATATATATATATATATATATAAAATTGTCAAAAATCGAACAACAGTTAATACAGAAAGCCACAATATACAAGTTATTAGACAGACGATAAGTTAGATAAGATGTCAAAATATTCGTCATATGTATAAAACGCATTTTGCAAAAGAATATGTTTTATTTTTTGTTTAAACATGCTTACACTCATATCGACATTTTTTATGTTATTAGGTAACACGTTGAAAAATTTAAATGATTGATATGAGAAAGAGTTTTGCGATTTGCGATACATCATGGTTGCAATCTACAATTTACATAGCTAATTTCTGGTACAAACCAATAGGTACCGCTACCAAATGATAAAAAGGGGAATCTAGCTATATATAGCCGGTATATAAACACTAAATAAAGAATTAACCTTTATTTATTCTTTCATTCTTCACTCAATGAATCAAACAATGATAATTAATAATAATGATTTTGATCTCTAACCTGTTGATTCCAAAACTATTGTAAATTATTAAACTACTGTACTAATCTACTGATAACTGGTAAAGTATTTTGCAAGTGAATGAGATGGCGATCGGTGAATGCTTTTAGAATTTATTTGTTTACAATTTTGAGCTGAATGTTAAGAACAGAGATATGCAAGGACAAGTTGACAGCCAGACAGAAGGTTGGTACTTCTAGGCTGGCATCTGAAAAATATATTAACATTTCGGAGTTTACTTATACTGAATGCAAGTTATAACACTGCCCCTGCCTTGTTAAAAAAGTCATTCTGACAAAGAAATTTCAAGTCAGCTCTAGGAATAATTATATTGTTTAAGAGCTTCAAATTAATATGCGAGATTCAACTTGCCCGATAATTTAACATGAAACTTTCCTCTTCCTTCCATTCAGTCTCTAATAATAATAATAATAATACCTTTATTTGCCCAACAGGATATACCCAATAGGACAAAAATTACACAATTTCAGAATAATTACAAACTTTACAATAATTGGAGAGGTTACAAAAAATCACAAAAATGACTTTAAAAAAATAAAATATTAACTTATAGATTATGGTATACATATATAACATAAAAATAGAATAAAACAGTTTACGTTTAACCTATTGCTAAAATATATCTACATACATATATAGTCATACACGCATACATACATACATATAGATTTCCACACACCCATATAGCGCACTAGTTCGTGATAAAAAAAAGGTTTCGTATCAACCAATAACAATACAAGAAAAGCAAGAAGATAGTTAATATTGTCAATAGCAACTCTCATTATCTCACCATACGAATCACAATTGACATCACAGATATGACGTATTTTGTTATAATTGTCGCACATTAATTCGATCGTGGTAGTAGAAAACTGAATTGAGATAATAGACTCGGAACATCTATTAGGTCATGAATTAATCTATATAAAAACAAAACCGAGTTACATTTCCTTCTGGATTCCAGGCTTTTAATATCATACCTTGTAAGAAGTGATTCATGATCACATCTCGCAGAATACAAGTTGTCCTCTTTATATATTAATAATTTTAAGAATTTTCTCTGTATATTTTCAAGAGAGGATATATGACAAATGTAATAAGGACACCAAATAAGAGGTCCATGGAATGTATGAAAAATACCGCAATTTTAAGGCTTGAATATTATTTAAATTTCTGCAGTTTCTGACAATAAATCCTAACATTTGAATAGCTTTAACTTATATGTTGTCGATATGCTCTGAAAAGCTTAACTTTGTGTTAAATATAATTCCAAGATCTTTGACTAATTCAGAGCGTGCCAGTGTGCTTCCATTGATCTTGTAAGTGAATGCTAAACTAGATTGTTTTCTCGTAAAAGTTAAAACCTTATTTAGAAATATTGGAAACACTCCAGTTATGTACTTGCTGTAAATTACTTTGCAGTTTTATAGTCCTCTAAAGTGTTGATGCTCATAAAAATTTTCATGTCAAGTCAAAATGTGAAACCATTGACATACACAAATGGAACCGACAATGTTATCGGATGAAAAAAAAGCACAAAATTTAAATCCGAATTCCCAAAACGACGAACTTGATGAGTAAAACTTAAAGGTCATTTAATATGGATTGCTTTTAATTTAGATACCTTTATTAACAACATTTACAGAAAGGTTCAAAATTTTAGCGAAATGTATGTCGTACTCGTCATACCACATGAATTTTCAATAATAGAGAGAAGTCTTTGGTAACCCAAGTAGCATTTTTAGACACAGTTTAGGAACAAATTTAGTGTAGTAGGAAACAGTTTTGTAACTGTTTCGATACTTATGGGAGATACAAAGGTTTACATACATTTCCAACATTTTTTCTGAAATTGTTACCATTTTTTACCTATTGCAGATAGCACAACAATATTAGTGGAACAGTTTAACAACTGTTACGACCTTTAGATATAATTTTTTTCCGGAACAAGTGTTTGAACACATTTTCGAAACATACTGCAGCATCTGTTACCTCATTTCTAAATTGTAAACATGTGTCGATACATTATTGAAATTGTATGGAACACGTTCTTGTCGCCAAATGTTTCCAAACTGTTTCCATTTTTTTTCCATGAATATAATGGGAACATATGTCACCACAAAATAGATTATTAACTGAAACGGTGTGAATTTTTTTAATAGGTATTAACCTCACATTTTACTATTAACCATAGAAAAGTTGGAAAAAATGGGAAAAACCAAACAATTTAAACATTCTTCCAGGTATTACAATCTGTTAAATTATACAAGAATTGTGAAACCAAGAGTGACTTTAAAAACAGTTGCTGTGGAATGTCAAAAGATAAATAATAAATTAACAAATCTTGGGACTGATGCACTTACAACGGGGTCATCAAATAATGTGGCGGGCGAAAGTAAAAGAAATTCCTATCAATATTATAAAAAAACCGCCAGAAATGTCGAAATGCGCGCGCAACACAGCCGGCTGGCTGCCGTTTGTTTACGTGTTGCCAACCATTCCGAAACCAGACCGAAACACAGAAGAAATTGTTTCTGTAAGAAAATAATTGTTAACATTTCCAATAAAATTTCGAAACAAGTTTCTTTCAGAGGTAATATGCTACAGTAATCGGAACTAAGTGGATGCATTTACAGAATCAAGTTTCTTTTCATAAAATATGATCTAAATTTTCGAAACATATGCAGAACTGCTTCTGTAGCCATTTTGGTTGTAAACATTGACATTTGCTATTTAGCGGCCATTGTGAGCAATCTTTAAAAAAAAAACGTTGACAAAGCGCCTTGGACAAACTCTTAATATCGAAGATCACTAATTACGATAATCACGAAAAAAAAAATATAATTTGGTATAATCATCACCAAAATTTTATAACCTATATATTTTTATTTTAATACAAAAATATATTCGAAATGTTTGTATTTGCGAGGCGCATTGAAAATATCGAAGTATCTCCGCCGAATAATCGATAAATTTCTTTCCGCTACGTCTCTTCAGGCCAGACATGGCTTAAAATGATGACAAAGTTTTCACATTATAGGTACTACACCGACCATGTTTATTATCCTATGTGTACCTTTAAATTGTTTCCGTGTTGAAAAGTAATAAAAATACGCACAATATGGAAACAGATTCGTATTTGGTGAAAGATAATAAAAATTTCCGAAACTAACTGCACACATTTGTTCTCATTGTAAAAACGTGCGTATGGAAATGAATCAATATAAAATATAATAAAGTATCGAAACATTTGTGAAACTGTGAATAAATCGGCGAGCTACAAATTTGAAACATGTTTCTCTTTATTTTCGAAACTAGCAAAGAAACGCCTAGTGCCACCACAATAGAAACATGTACTGGATAACCATAAGAAATTATACACGCGTTGGAAATGTATCGGAACATGTTGAAAACAGCTCCCATTTTAGACATGGTAACAGACACAATTTGTTAGAAACGTTTGCCAAAATGTTCCTTAAAATGCTACTTGGGAATATTAGTAGAATGCACATCTTTGCTGGAGATATCAACAATATTCATAGAAAACCAATTCATACCAACAAATATTTAACTTTTAACTAAAATCAATCAATAAATATTAAAAAGGATGTGTTATAAAATGTTTATATGGTAGGGCCAAAATAATTTCTAATATCAAATATTAAGTAATAATTAACAATTTGTATTAAAAAGTCAATTAATAACAATTAATATCTTGAAACTTTACAGTAGAATGCCGGCTTAGCAGGTGTTGAACTTGGCTTGATATTTTGCTGATTATTTTATTTGAAATATTTCAAAGACTGATGAAGTTGTGTTACTCAGTCGATACCCATCTTCTCTTTCGAAATGCAGAACATAAATATTCCTCACAATTGGAACCATACAATAATCAACTACAAGAATGTCACAATATTAAAGAGAAGTATACGTCATTATCCAAGGCTTATTAGAGAATCACTAGAAATGAATTTCAACAGAGAGGACGTGAATCAACTGAGTAACCGATAATGTCTGGTTTTGTTATGGATCAGAGGTTTGGGCCAACAGAGTATGACGAATGATAGCGAAGAAGTGAAAAACAATGTCAAGTTATATAACGATGAGCAGAATATAACAATTTCATTATTTGGAATGCCTCTAATAAAGCTGACGATATAATTAGAGATCAATTAGTTGCGAACATGCTTGGAGAATCAGATCTGAATAAAGTGGGTTTCAGCAAAAGTTTCAACAAAATATGAGCATTATTTTTAGTAAACTGATATCAAAAAACAGGAACACCTTCTTTTCGTCAAGGGTCCATCAGGGTATTTGTAAAGATGAAATCATAAATATTTCAAAAATAAGTATCTTTACAACAGTTTAAAAATTCTGAAAATATAAAAAATTTACACCAAATAAATAGGTGCATAAGTACACAGATAAAGGAACATATAACAATATATAAACATAAGAAAACAATCCAAAGAGCGCCAAATATTTGATAAGAAGTTACATTGAGTATTTAATTTCATAGTATTCTTGGGCTGTATTGGGTGAAGTTTTAATAGCAAGGTTAAGTTCTAAAATTTGAAAAGATTGGGCAAAAAATGGCCCTGTGTCCAGTGAGAACTTTCCCTTGGGTCATAATTTGAGATAATATGTGGAGCAACACAATTTAATAATCCATCCAATCAAATATCAGAACGAGGAAGAGTCCAGTAATTGGTCGGAATCCTATTTAATGTTTTGGCTTGAGACCGTAGAACTTTTGACGGAGTGGAACTATGTAAATTTTCAAAGTAATGTTTTCTAGCTTTGGATTTAAATAATTTTTTGGATTGCGCTGTTACTGTTACAGGTGATAACGTTTTCCATTAAGCTAAACTGTTTGAATTCATCTAAACTTTTTTTCTCTTTTGCAACATTTCTTTGCATTTTCATCCTACCGCAGAAGAAGAGGACTTTTTTTGCTTCAACAGATTTAATCGTGGGTATTGATCTTTCAGTAGCAGTGGTGTTAAGGTATTCGACAAAAAATTATATTTATCCACTGTATTCAATCCCTTGGAAAGGTTTTGGAAGCTATTTTCAGCTACGGTCTCATATAGGTCTCAATATGTTCATCTGCATTCCACTTATTTTTGGGATAAATGATATTTTGAATATGAAATCTAACTGAGTAGGTACTCCATTACTATCGGAAAGTGATCTGAACCAAGATTATCCGAAAAAACATTCCAACTTATTTGGGGTGCTAAAAATGCCGAATCCATTGTTACATCTACAATGGATTGATTTGTATTTGGGAGAAAGCCTAGTTTTATCATCGTTGTTTAAAATTACCAGACCTGTATACATTTTATAATTTGTCTCCTGACTTGGTTGTCTTTTGAGGAACCTCAGAGGCTATGAGTGTATGAGCGTTAATATCACCATCTATTATTAAATGATGAGAGCAGAGCTTAAAAATATTAATCCAATTGCTAATTCTGCATATTAATATTTGTTGGGCTATGTACTACATAATGATATAAAAAAGAGGGTTGATTGGTTCATTTTCAGTGATGCACCACAAACCGTCAGTTGGGATAGAAAAACATTAGATCTCATATATAGAGTTGAGAGATGTTTCAGGAAGAGGCAGATTCTGCTTCATGTTCCGATGTATTAATTTCGTTTTGGATATTATGGAAGCGAATGAATTGTGCGACGTTCTCTTGGTATAAAGACAAGAAATATTGTTTACTGCCATTCGTTCTTTTATTTTTCTTAGTCTTTCATAATTAAGGATTTCAATTTGTATTCATATTCAAAATTAGCCCATCTAGGTTACAAACCATGAATTTCCTGTGTTAAAAATATAAATACAAATTAGTTTGTGACAATGAGTAGTATGTGCTAGAAGTGTTGACCCAATCTCCAATTAAATCACGACCTTATAAATTCGTTTGTTTAATGTAGTTAATCCCTTTTTGTTATTTTCAATAATATATTATTTAGACCAAAGACAGGCTGCCTCTAAAAATTGTTGCCTAAAAATTGACTAGGGAAGCAAGTAAGTTAAACATTAAATTTTGACAACATTCTCGTGAGAATGAGAAATAAACAAATTAAAACAAAAATTTTACCTAAAATTATTTGGTCTGAAATCAGGAATTTGTACTTTGTAAAATAAATCTCTTTTCATTTAATTAAGGGTAGAGGACCGTCAAAACATGCGAGTATTTTATGATACCTATCTTAAACACATAATATGTAAGTTTAATGAATTTATGCAAACATATATACACAAAAACAATTTATTGATCACCCAGATCGGTCATATTAGTAAGTAGTAGTTTTACATCAAAATGGAAAATGATAATTATTACATTTATTAGTCATATCCATAATAGCATATATACACCTAATAAAATATCAGTATCCCAGACAAAAGTCTGATTTGATTATACAGTGTGTCCCACTTCGTACTAAGCCACCCCTATAACTTGGCTATTTGTATTTGGATTTGTATATATTATTTACAGCACATAATGCCCATAATGAACTACCTTTGGAAGGTGGAACCACATGCTGTGGTAGAACTGGTACTCAATCTCTATTTCAAAGCCAACTGTGATGTTTTTAAAATTGGAATTTTGCAAAAGTAATATTAGCGATTGAGATAGAGAAAAAACGTATTTGGAACAGTCATTCAGAAAAATTAAGTAAGGTCAATATGAAGTTTCATTTGAAAATATTGATTTTTAATTTTTTTTTTTGAGAAATATTGCAAGTCAGAAAAATTCAAGGTTTGGGTTAGTTTAGAGCATCCAGATTACTATGGATTCCAGAAAATAGTTGGACATTTTTAATTTAATAAACCAGTTTACATATTGTTGATAATTTATTTAATTCAAAGAAAACCGAACACAATATTAACAATGCTAACAACAATAGATCACAACAATAGACCGCTTTCAATGCATTTTAAAATTCTTTTTTCATTATGATTCGATACTTTTCTTAATTCTTCAGGAGATATTGATCGACAAACTTTGAAAATTCTGTTACACAATTCTTGTCGTGTGCGTGGTCTACTTTTATAAACTTTTTCTTTAAGTACATCCGATAAATAAAAATCCAGGGGAGTAATATCTGGGGATCTGGGCGGAAACTCGCAAAGTGCACTATTACATCCTATCCATTTTCGAGAAAAATTTCGATTAAATCATTCTCTCACAATCAAGGCATTATGTACTGAGCAGCCATCTTGTTGGAAGTGGATATCTCTTTGCAATGCAAGCGGTAAATCGTCTATAGCATCGGACAATCCTGTGTTAAGGAAATTCAAGTAAACATCAGCATTTAAATTTCCCTCGAAAAAAAATGGACCAATTAACCGGGTTCCCAGGATACCACACCATACATTCACTTTTTGGGAGTACTGACTTTTGCATGCGATTACCCAATTTGGATTATCCGCAGCCCAATATCTTTTGTGACGAAATCACGCCATTAGTGGTAAATGTGGCTTCGTCTGAGAAGAGTATGTTATGGATAAAACGACGATCCTCTGGAAAATTGCCTTGCAGCCAATAACAATATTCTAATCTTCGTTCTGGGTCTTCTTGCAACGTGTGAAGAAATTTTGGCTTGATGGGTTTTAATTTGTGCTACGATTAAATATTTTAGCGGCCTCTCTGAAGGAACGAACATTATCTCCAGCGAGAAGAATAGTTTCCCTTTTTCTGGAATTGTTAATTTCAAAGGCATTTTGACGTAAAAATTGACAACTATGGTGTTTACAATAATTGATGTAAGTAGGACATTCATAGCAATCTGGATGCTCTAAACTAACCCATACCTCGAATTTTTTTGACTGAATATTTTCAAATGAAACTTCATATTTGAACTTACTTAATTTTTCTGAACGACTTTTCCAAATACATTTTCCTCTATCTCAATCGCTAATGTTACTTTTGCAAAATTCCCATTTTAAAAACGTCACAGTTGGCTTTGAAATAAAGATTGAGTAACAGTTGGCTTTGAAATAGAGATCGAGTAACAGTTCTACCTTCCAAAGGTAGTTCATTATGGGTATTATGTGCTGTAAAAAATATATACAAATACAAATAGCCAAGTTATAGGGGTGGCTTAGTACGAAGTGGGGCACACATATATATAGTTCAAGTAATCAGTTCCCGGCATATAAAAAACGCAACAAAAACTTTACGACCTCATTAAAATGCCATCACTCTGCTTCTCAACTGCAATTGAATCGCTTACCTTCATAGGTTCATGCGTCGGGTCGTTTGATGACAGGCATAAAAATTCAATTCATGCTGGAATCAGGGCAGGTGACTGCTTAAGCAACATTCTAACGTCGAGCCAACGTTGGGGTTTCCAACTAGAAATCAGTGTGCAAAACGTCGTGCGGACTTATATCTATACCAAATTGGTCAATAAAAGTATGGGTTGCTACAACGTTGGAGACTGATTTTATCATTGTTGCAATCGTTTTATTACGTTGGTAATATTCGGACCTCAATCTGGCAAGAGAGTTAGATTTTAGTAAAACCAACTAACTAATTTTGCTTACCTAACCGACCATCATTTGTTTAGAACATGGATATATCATAAAATATGTTTGCAATTTAGAATAATACATTAATTTTAACTAAAAATTTCGTGTGAAGGGAAGATCAAAATTCAAACAAAATAAATTTTGTTGATAAATGTATGTCGGCTAGGTCTAAAAAAATAGTTACCCTTCAAGAATTACGTTTATCTTAAAGGTATTACAATAATACTTATATTTACTTAAAAAAAAAATAATAAAAAGAATTGTAAAAAAATACTTTGGAAATATCGCATGTATATAATTTAAGGAATAAATAAGTGAAAATTTAGTGTTTTAAAATCTTTGCAAACGTTTATCCAACATAGCCGCCCATTCTTGATTTCGATAAAATCAATAAATATGGCGAAGTCGGTACATACGTATACAAATTTACGAATATAACAATGTTGATAGGTTATTGAAAAATAAAAGACTTATTTAGGCAGTCGCCAACGTTTAATCGACGTTGGTAGATGACTAAAAAAACTACATTTATTAGGTCGGTTACCAACATCTAACCGACATTGAAAGGTTAGATTACTTAAAAGCACACCAAACCTAAATAAGTCATTTTCTGACGTCAAATCAACGTTGGTAGGTGTTCCAAACTAAAGTAGTAAGTTTGCGTGGTCCAAGGAACGTTACTCCGAGGTCAATTCATAACCATAGAACATCAAAGTTACTATCCGACTACTATTTCCACTAATTTTAACGTTGAAATTAGTAAAAAATTAGTCGGTAGTCGGTAAAATGTTGCTTGGGTGTAATAAGACATGAGAGGTCCTTTCTGCTCTTCTATAGTGCCTAGTGATAATATAATATGCCTGCATAATATTTCATCGTTATATTTTACTAATAGCTGCTAGACATTGTCTTTAAATTTATGAAACAAGTTTTCTTAATCGCGGAAATAATAGCCAAAACAAAAATTAATTACTTATATTATACAACAGCTACATTTACGTAACTGCATACGTGTATAAATCGGATACAAACGCAAACATCAATGTCTTGTTTGAAGTATATAAAGTGCATAGATATGTATTGGGATAGGTGTAGTTATTTACTTTCTTCAGTTTCACTTTCATTATTTTAATTCATATAAAGTGGTCAAAGTTCAATGTTACTTCATATTTTTTATGATTTGAAAATTAGTCCAGAAAGAAGCTCTTCCTCGGAATGGCAAGTAAGAATTTGCCAAATATAAAATATAAGCCTTTAATATAACCTCTTACCGATGTCTTTTACTTTCCCATACACGTAGTATACAGTGTGTTCAGCCTGGAGCTTACACGATCCATATGTCGAAAACTACTGAACTAATTTTTGTGAAAAGGTCGCGTGCGCGTGACGTCACAACGTTTGACAGATCCCAGCCCTTAGGAAAAACAAACCGAAATTCGTTAAGCGGTTTAATGGAGACTTAGTGAATTGTTCGTAATATTTGTGTTTTTATGGATATTTATCATACAAAATGCCAAGTTTTTGCTGTGTTGTGAATTGTGGGAGTGTAGCAACCCGAAATAAACTTAGTTTTTTCAAAATATCATCCGTTTTCGACTCGAAGCAAGTTTGGCTAAGAGGCGTCAAATGTGGTTGCAATAAAATTAAATATGCAAATGTGTGTTCCAAGCATTTTGTTAGTGGTGAGTTATTACACGTTAATATAAAGAATTCGTTTTTAATTAAGGTTCGTGTTGCAGGTAAAAGTGACGATCTACATGATCAAAACAACTGATTGGGTACGGTCTCTCCACAAGGGATACAAATTGAAACCCAGATGCGAAAGTGCTCGGGACTTAAGAATCGCAGCTACAGCAAACAATAAACAAGACATGGTAAAATTAGAAATTTATGTTGGTTTGATTGTTTTTAACAAATATTTTTTGTTAGTGCACACTTTTCTTATGTAGTAACGTAATGTATATTATCTAAATAATCCGTCTATGATTTTGAAAGTTGAGTATAGGAATAGCCATGGGGCTAAATTTTACTTAGTGTATATACACCTAAATATAACATACTCTTTTTATTTCATATATTGACATTTTATTCAATAAAGTTGTTTATATTATCATTATTGTATTATTATATGCCTGTAAATGAATTTGTTTACGTGTAAGTGAAAATAAAACAAAATATTGCCTACAATATACAATTATTTATTATCACAAGGTTCGATTACTGTTCGTAAGAAGGACCAAGAAGAAACTTACGAAAGGTATAATTAATTCCATATCGTAAGAAAAATATATAATATATTGTTATGTGCTGCCCTCTAACAGAGAGGAGAGTTGTAATTACTCCCTGGCCAGAAGGGTGGCGCCATCTGTGGGCCAACTGGCGAACCACCATTTAGTAGTGCCTAAGAAAATTCTAGAGAATTCCAGTATATTTGTGGAAAGTTCTACAATGATATTCTGGACATTCCAAGTGGGTATATAAAGAGGTGAAGCCAGCAGATGGGGGAACAGAACAGTACAGTACAGTTTAGTGAAGGATAAGAACAGAACAGTTCAGTATCCAGTACAGTTCTGGGTAATCTGTGGTTCTGGTTACAGAAACAGTTTGTAGAAGAAGAGTTCAGTTGAGTGAAGTATGCAGTTTAATGAAGTAAACAGACAAGAGAGTTTTTAGGTTAGACAAGAGTTGACAAGTTTAAGAAGAAAAGTAAAGTGCTAAGTGTTTTAAAAGTAGTGAAATTATATTAGATTAAGTTATTATTAGTTGTGTGATTTTTAAGTATTTGCTAGTGTAATTTTAGTGATTAAATAAATCAGTGGTTTGTGAAAATTCTTGTTGCAAGTTATTTGGAATCCACAAAGTGTTTACTGAAAATTGTAAACACGTTACAATTGGTGTCGGAAGCGGAATTGCAACAGAATTTCTGAAGAATTCGACGAAGTTCCATAGTGTTCTATTTGGAAACCACTGGAGATAGTGAAGTGAGTCGAACTGGAAAGTAATATAGACATTAGACAAGACTAATTTGTGCCATACAGTGTGAGAAAATTTATAGAACATTCTACTTGTACCTGGCATAGACTTTAAATAAAACTTGTTAGTGTTGTTTGTTAGTTTTTGAATGGAAACAAGAAGCATGGCCGCTGAAAAACAAATGCAAGACATGTTAGCTGCATTTAGCAAAATGATGCTAGAAGAACAAGAGAAACGACGTCAAGAAGATAAAGAAGAACAAGAGAAACAACGTCAAGAAGATAAAGAAGAACAAGAAAAACGACGTCTAGAAGAGAAAGAAGAACAGGCGAGACGTGAAGAAGAAAAAGAAAGAAGACGTCAAGAAGAAAGGGAAGAACAAGAAAGAAAACGACAAGAAGAAAAGGAAGAATTGAGAAAAATTATACAGGTGCAACAAGATGCTATCCTGTCAGCCACTAATGAAGTCAAGGAAAAAGTAGATAAAGTTGAACAAAAAGTTGGTAACGTCGAAGGAGAAATTAGTGACATTAAGGGAAAAGTTACCGACGTTGAAGAAAAAGTTACTGGTGTCGAAGAAAAAGTTACTGGCGTTGAAGTAAAAGTTACTAAGGTTGAAGAGGAAGTAACTGAAGTCAAAGGAAAATTTCGTGCAGTTGAAGGAGAAGTAGAGCAACTTAAGCGACTGTTAAGAGAACAAGGAGGCCAGCTGGTATTATCATCATCAGGTCCTCGATTACAACCGCCTTCCTTTGATGGTCAAACTTCTTGGTCAACCTATAAAAGACAATTTGAGGCAGCGGCATACGCAAACAATTGGAGTAATGAAGACAAAGCTATGGCATTGGTGCTAGCATTAAGGGGCCAAGCCTCAGAGTTGCTCCAGAGTATCCCAGTGACGCAGCAACGGGATTTTAAAGTTTTGGAAGCTGCACTAGATCTAAGATATGGCGACCAACACCTCGCCCAGGTATACAGGACTCAGCTCAAATCACGCACACAAAAGGCTGGGGAAACTTTACAAGATTTTGAAGCAGCTGTTGAGCGACTGACATACCTGGCTTACCCGGATGCACCCAAAGAATTCCAGGAACAATTAATAGTTGATACTTTCATCGATGGCATAAGAGATGAGGAGATCAGGCGAGTCCTTAGATTAACTCGAGCTAAGACTGGTAGCGAAGCCTTGATCCATGCCCTCGAAGTTGAGACCGCTTATGAAGAGACTCTACATCCGAGAGTACGAGCCATGAAAGTAGAAGAAGAGAACCATTTAGAAAAGTCAAATATGGAATCTTTGATGGCTGACCTGCGCAAAATGATAAGCCAGTTGATGAACAAACCAGATGCTCCAAGGAAGCAGGAAAGAGAACAGAGCGATGGACAGCCAAGGAAGGTGATTCGGTGTTATCAGTGCAGCAAACCAGGACATATGATGCGGCAGTGTCGAGAACGGAATCCTGGGGAAGTAAACACTGCAAAGAAAGAGGAAGTTCGCTCTGATAAGATGAGATTGATTGTTATGTTAACAGACATACAGAAAATGGTCGCACAATTACTAAACGAATTAAGTTCGCGACCGGAGCTGAAACAGGAACCGCAACCGCCGAAACAGGAGCCGAAGCAGCAGCGAAGTGCTGGAGGTCCGACAAAAGTAATCCGCTGTTATAATTGCGGCAAATTGGGGCATGTCAAGAGGTACTGTCGCCAGAGGAGCCCTAAGGAAGTGAATGCCGAGAATGTAAAAACGCAGCAGGATATAGCAGAAGTGAAGGCAGTTAAGATAGAGGTTCCGAAGGACTGGTCAAAGAAAGTTCTAAGAGAGGAACAACTGAACGACGATGAAATTGGACCAATGTTGAAGGCGAAAGAAAAAGGAATCCGCCCGGAATGGAAGGACGTTTCCAGTAAAAGTGTTGGACTGAAGGCTTTATGGGCGCAATGGGATTCACTTAGGGTTATAGATGGCCTATTACGGAGAGCATGGGAGAGCCCAGATGGGAAAGAAGTTACCATGCGGTTGCTGATACCCAGGTGCCGAGTACCAAAAGTACTTCGGGAAGTGCACGAGGGAATATCCAGAGAGCACTTTAGCAGAAATAAGACTTTGGCTAGAGTACGGGAGCGATTTTACTGGGTAAATAGCTGTCAGGATGTAGAGGCTTGGTGTCGCAGTTGCAAGGTTTGTGCAAATGTGGCTGCCAAGAGGTCACCTACAGGGAGTGGTGATCGAATGAAGGCTAGATATGACCGCAATGCCAGTTCAGCAGGATTCAAGGTGGGGGACTCGGTTTGGCTGTATAACCCACAGCGGAGTGAAGAAGGATTCTCGAAGCCTCGCTCACCTTGGGAAGGACCGTATTCTGTCATCACTCGGATCAACGACGTTGTTTATAGGATTCAACGTAGAAAGAAGTCCAAGATGAAGATCGTGCACCTGGACAGGTTGGCAAAGTATACTGGGGTATCTGAAATGCCTGACCGGGACGTTCAGGCTTAAGGAGGGGGCAGTGTTATGTGCTGCCCTCTAACAGAGAGGAGAGTTGTAATTACTCCCTGGCCAGAAGGGTGGCGCCATCTGTGGGCCAACTGGCGAACCACCATTTAGTAGTGCCTAAGAAAATTCTAGAGAATTCCAGTATATTTGTGGAAAGTTCTACAATGATATTCTGGACATTCCAAGTGGGTATATAAAGAGGTGAAGCCAGCAGATGGGGGAACAGAACAGTACAGTACAGTTTAGTGAAGGATAAGAACAGAACAGTTCAGTATCCAGTACAGTTCTGGGTAATCTGTGGTTCTGGTTACAGAAACAGTTTGTAGAAGAAGAGTTCAGTTGAGTGAAGTATGCAGTTTAATGAAGTAAACAGACAAGAGAGTTTTTAGGTTAGACAAGAGTTGACAAGTTTAAGAAGAAAAGTAAAGTGCTAAGTGTTTTAAAAGTAGTGAAATTATATTAGATTAAGTTATTATTAGTTGTGTGATTTTTAAGTATTTGCTAGTGTAATTTTAGTGATTAAATAAATCAGTGGTTTGTGAAAATTCTTGTTGCAAGTTATTTGGAATCCACAAAGTGTTTACTGAAAATTGTAAACACGTTACAATATTGATAGTGTTACTCTTACTGTTCAGAAATAAATGTCTAAAACGAAATACAATAATTATTTATGACACTCAAGAAGCTTACGAGAGATAAATATAAACATCTAATATCACATCTCACTATAAAAATAAATATATAAACTAAATATATTTGTCACAACCAAAAAGTTTAACGAGAGGTAAGTATGAACATCTATATCGTAACAAAAAGAAACATGCTAATAGTATATGAAAAGTCACTCACACTTACCGTATAAAAATAAATATAATATGTAAGGCTAAATTTACAAGAATAATAAGTAACGTTATGTCAGAAATTTTATTCTGACACTGCTCTGACATAATTCCATATACACTAAAGTACTTGAATACTGTACTCGATGTGCGATTGGCCAATCATCTAGAAATGATTAAAAACTTTTTAAACAGTTCTATATAGTATTAATATGGTTGGCAAAATGTATATTATTAAGTAAATAGAGTATTCAAGTGTAATGTTGAACAGATATGGTATTTATGGGAACTACGTCTGAGGAACACTTTTCACCTAGACCGGCTACACAATCACAATGATTGCTCAGTATGGAAACATCTGGATCTGTAATAATCCAAGGAGTCAATGGCTTCTGCTGAAGACGTTGAGACTGTGTAACCTAAAAAACGAATAATGCCTGTTAAATATACAGATATTACGTATCATCAAAGTCCTTGTCAACGTTCAGCCAAATTTTCCATAACTAGACTAAGCTGTGACATGATCTGAGTTAAATATTTTAGACAAAAGTTTTGTACTTAGTGGCTGGCAAACTAAATGTTACACAGAAATTAGCAAACGTTGAGGAATGTTGACTGTCCGTTTAAAATAGTTTTTGCAATTCAAAAATTGAAATATATATGGTTCATTTTTTCTCTCTCTAATAATTATAATATTAATACATTATTATGCCAACAAATTGTATTTAGAGCTAAATCATTGATAAATAATTCTTACCTTTGCAACAAGTTTTTTATTGTAAATTCCTTGCAAAAAAGCTCATTCGCTCAGCCACAAACGAACTGGTTGTAAGCTTCAAAACTTTTGAACGCCTTAAACTCATCCTTTGTATATGCACTTCTCCCAAAAACTAAATAGTTAACAATATCACCATGTGTAATATTTGGAAATACCTCAATATCACTACTAAAGTCTTCCTTTTTTAAAATATAAGGGTCTAAACCGATGGCACTAACTTTTTCTGCATACCTAACCTATACATCATGAGGCAATTTCGTAAAATATAAACTCATCTCCATCTTAACAAACAAAATTTACCCCAGGAAATAATTTAGGATAGTTATGGATGTTAAATAATCCAAAATCAACTTTTAAAACACCACAAAAAGTGCAAAAAACACTTTACGACGAGGCGTTTAATATACGCATTATTCAATGACAGCTGTTTGTTTTTCCTAAGGGCTGAAAAGCTGTGACGTCAACGCACGCGACCCATAGTAAACAGTGTATGATCTTTCAGACTAAAATATTTTGACA
The DNA here is from genome assembly GCA_963675555.1 of Leptura quadrifasciata. Classification (NCBI taxonomy): domain Eukaryota; kingdom Metazoa; phylum Arthropoda; class Insecta; order Coleoptera; family Cerambycidae; genus Leptura; species Leptura quadrifasciata. Next base: position 35,253,781 of record OY776682.1, read on the forward strand.
GTTCTGTCACTTCCGCTTATACCGGAGTAGGTGTCAATTTTGTTATTTTAAACGGAAAATCTATATTTTTATATAGGTTACAAAATTTTAAAGTCACTTTGTATAACAAACCTTATACCTAAAATGTATAGTTTTGGAGATATTAACATTTTTAATGAAGAATTGACAGCTGCAGACCCCTAAAGAAATTTCTCCTGTGAATAGCTCAGGGCCGGATTAAGGCGTATGCGAAGGAGGCGGTCGCCTAGGGTGCCAAACTTCGAGAGGAGCCAAAACCACGGTATAGTATATTAGGTGATGCGACAAGACCCGTACGAATGGCTTCGTAAGTGTTTAGTTGAGTGTAATGCAATAGATGGCAGAACAAATAAAGTCTCGTCGTTACTTACGCATAGAAATATTAGAAATACAGTTTACATACATACAATAGTTAATGCTCTGTAGATTTGTTTTATTTATATTTAAAGGGCCTTTTAGTTCGTTCTTTTTGTCTTAGTTTTGCCGTTTAGTTGTACATATATGCAACACTACATGCATCAAAGGAAATCCGTCTATCTATGCCTAGGTAATTGCAGGGGTATATTCCTGGCGCCATCTACTGAATTAAATGGAAACCAAGCACTTATGAAGCCGTCGATTAACATGACAAGTGCCGTGTGTCGGACCATCTAATATACTACACCCTGTGTACACCGTGGCCAAAACAGAAAGGATGAAAAAATGAAATGAGCGAACAAATTTTAAGAGGAAAAAATAAAGAGCGAACAAATTAAAAGAGTTAAACAATTAAGGGAGCGGAAAATGAAAGGGCAACAAAATGGAAAGAGCAACATATTTTCTAAATTATGCGGTAAGGACGAGGGGGCGCCAAAAATATTTTTTCCTTCAAGTAAAATTCACCTTGATTCGGCCCTGGAATAATTAAAAACATTTAAATATTATACAAAGTGAGTACAAAAGTGGTCACAATTTTAAATTCGGAAACATTAAATATTTTCAATTTTTTAAATGGAAACCCAGTTTTTTTAAATTTTATCAAATTCTACGACCGAAAATATGGACAGTTTACATTGACTTCCCTATACCTAGTTAGGCAGGTACCAACGATTTTAAAGATTTTTACGAAAGTTCAGAGAATCCTATTGAATTGGGCTGGGGGTGATGGCTTGGGTTTATCAGGATGTCTCAAAGCAAACATATTACACGTTCTTGTTAATACTTTGTCGCATTCTCCATAAATAATTAATAAATTTAAATAATCCTTATTGAAATAACCTAGACGAGTCATAATGCAATTAAATTTATAAGGAACAACTACTAGCATGCTATAAAATATTAAATAACTAATTTGACAGCTCTGCTATTACTTCTTCTGACAATAATTGTTTGCAAGCTGGTATGACATAACCTGTTCATCCCAAAAAATGCAAGAAGGAGACGCTTAAAAGAATAAAGCATTCCTTTCTAAAATGATCCCAACGATTTCGATCAAATTTGGCAAATTTTGGATCACAATTTGGCCTTTGAATTCCAGTGCCATGTATAACAGAAAGACGATGAAAAAATGTCATAAATATAATAGGTCTAGTTCAAGTAGGAAAATCCCGAGACATAAGAAACCCAAGAAAAACTTTATGACCTCATTAAAATACCGGTACACTTTTTTAGTGCTGTTCGCAAATTGACTCGCTTACCTTTATAGGTTTTTAATGTGCGTCGGGTCTCGGGTCGTTATTTGATGTCAGGCTTGGCGCCATGGTCTGCGGTGATATAATTATGTTGTAAAGTTTTTGTTGCGTTTTTTATTTACTGGGATCTATTTACTTCAACTTAGCGCCATGGCCCGCGGCGATAATAATTATGTCGTAAAGTTTTTGTTTAGTTTTTTTGTCTCAGGAAGTCCTTAGTTGGACTATACTATATTACTGTTTAAAATATGCAAATTCATACTGAACAGAACACACAAACAGTAAAATAAATAATAATTCGTTATTCGTATTTGCATTGTATAGTATAAAACTTCTGTGCCTGAAGGCAATTTATTAAATTTCTTTATTAAAACAGTATCGATCTGAATATATAACAGATTATTTTTATATGGAGGTAAACTGTAATTATGATATGCAAATAATTTGCTCAAGTAAACGCATTTGACAATATGTAGATTGTTATTTCTAAAGGACTTGCTTGACAGCATTATTTTGTGAAAGACTATAAATAGCAGTTAGACAATTATATAGATGAAGATAGACAAGATTTATTATTTTATTAAAGAGGACCAAGTAAGCTATTGTTCAATATTACGACGTAAAAGAAGAATACAGGTCTAATTTGACAGAAATATATTCGTATGCACTTTTCTTTTAAATGATTATATTATACTGATATTTTTTTAATAATAAGGCATATTGTTTACTCATAGTTAAAAAATCTGCATTTGTGACATCAATCATTAAAATCGCCAAAATTAAATTTGCCAGGTCTCACAATTTCAAGGCCTTTACTCAAAATAACGGCCACCGAGGCATAACCCACGTAGTATTTGACGTCTCATGTATCTACAAATTAGATCTATAATGTGGAAATAATCCCCTGTACTGTACAAGAACATCCAGAAGGGTTCTTGTTAGATATATAATGCACATCTAGTTATTATATGTATATACGTTACATAATTACATAAGATGTAACATAGACATTCTAACATTCAACAACAGTATATCCTCTGATATAAGTACATCATAATATACATGCAATGGATGCCTAATAATAAATATACGTCTTAGTATAAAAGTGGCGGTCCCAGAATTTCGACATTGGGGGGCATCGAAGAGGGGCAGCACAACTGTGTACACGTAGCTTCAGCTGCAAGGGGATATAATGATTAACGCTTAAATAGCCGGAAACAGGACAATAAAAAAAAAAACTATTTTGTCGGCGTTTCGTGTATTTGGCACACATTTCTTCAAGGTTTAATATTTATAATCCAACATCTTTAGGCACAACAATTTCATCATTATTAATGATGAATATTGGTGTTGATGAAATTGTTATGCCTACAGATGTTTTAGATTATAATTAGGGTGACCATATTTTTTTCAAAAAAAGAAGTACAATGATGAAAGTAGCGAAAACTTCAGATTTTTCAAGGTCAAACGGCCTTAAATTAAAAGTTAGTAGTTTTGTTTAAAATAATATTGTCTTCGAAATGTAGATCTCGTGTGCACAAGGCTTAAAAATATAAAATACCAAATATATTTGAATCAGGTAAAAAGACCAAGTATTCTATATTATAATACAAAATATAACAAAATAACAATAATGCTCTTCAATTTGCCCTCGGCGTGCCTGCAACTACAGCACTTGAATCATCGCGTTGGTGTCAGTCGTATACTTTTGGGAACTTAGGATTGCTTTCAAAATTTACGGTCTGGCTTTTGGAAACTGGAACATTTCGCTGCAACTCTCATTGATGTTCGTGCAAACTTGCATCACAGCCTCTAGTGTGAATATCTCCATTTACGACTTTTCTATCCAATAGTCATTAATATTGGAGAACAGTCGCTTAATACACGTACTTGTCTCATGAAAACAAAAAACAAATTCCCATAAAATTTCCGAATTTTAAAATTTATTTTGACTTTATCCAGACTCTCGAGTAAGGCCAACGATCTACAATGCGATAGTGCAAATATTTTCGGAATTCCAGCCAGCAATTATATCTTGGGCAACGTTGGCTTGCATTAGACCAACTTCGCTGAACAGTTCATCTTCATTCAATACCCGATCTATGTAGTGCTTAAAACCCTTACATGAACAAAAAAAACTTGATTTCAAGAAACTTATCTTCTCAATTTCACACGTTCAAAAACATTTAGGTCATTTAAGTTCGAACTTCAGTTTTGCAAAAAGTAAATGAAAATTTAAACTTCGAATTTTTTGTATCTCAGAAAAAAGAAATACATTTAAGTGTGCTTAATGAACCTTTTAAGGACAGTAAGACATTACCCGAAAAAAAGCACTGTCTAACTAATGCCCCCCCCCCCTCTTAGGACCCCCACTGAGTATAAATATTTCTTACATACATATGTAGGTATGGAGGGTGTTCCATAATATCCGTAACTGAACATGGATTTGGCGCCCAGTAGCACAGTGGTTAGCGCGTCCAGCTTTCTCTCTGAGCATACCTAGCGAAGTGGGTTCGAGCCCCACCTGCTGTAAATAATTATTAAAACTGTAGGGCCTCGTTTCCTCTACTCAACACGTCTAGGTTTAAGAGGATCGTTCAAATGATCTGGAAGGCGGTTAAAACATTTATAAAGCATTTATAAAAACTATCTGATGATGATGATGATGATAGAAGCGTACATGTTTTATTAGATCGATTGAAAAATAGATCTAGTATATTTTGATCAAATTGACATATTTTTGAAGGCCCGTTGTTTTTTGGAGCTGCTTCATATAAGTTTATAGTAAACTGTACCCGCACCTATTTTAAGTCTACGAATGTGTGAAAATGGTGTTCATGGTATGCTATGTGTATGTATTCCTCTGTTATCTAATGATCGTACTATTTCAAGGGTATATTAATGATGGGCTAATTATTGGTATTGGCTGGTAGGTATATGCTGTGATGAAGTAAAGATAAATAGGAAATTACTTTGATGCACATGACATTAACTTTACATATAATTACAAATCTGTACGTGCATTTATGGGGGCTGGTAGCTCAGAGGGTTAGAACTCCAGCAAATGTGAATTAATTTTCCCCAAGAAGTGGTTCGGATCAGCCTTAAGAGGGCCATTCAGGTCAAGAATAGTAAACTTACCATCCTTGCATTCAGGTGACCTGAAAGTTTCTTAAACACATTTGGAACATTATGTGAATATGTACTGTATGTATATAGTTCCAAAAACATTTTATAAAGTTAACAAAGCAAAAGGAAGTTGTCTATAAGTTGCAGAAGGCTACGAACGATGATGTCTAAGAAAAATATATTTCAGTTTTTTTATTGCATGTACATTGTACCATAGATTACTTACAAAAATAATATATATTTTCTAGGCCCTATAATTTTGCTTAAATGGAGTGCTTAGAGGGGACCCGAAGCATTTTAATCCGGCTCTGGTAACAATAGGAATCACTTTGTTTCATTTTCACCTTGATGGGTGATTATCATGAATTGGTCTTAAGAAGATCCTATTAAAAATTAATTGTCGTTCTCGAAATATTTGATTGTAACTTTTACCTCACATTTTCTTTTGTGTTATTTTTCAATCAACTATTAACAGGAGCGACTGCGCGTGTAGGTTTAAAACTTCGAGAGACCGCATACAGCTGGAGTAGAGAAACGCGTTTTGCTTTTGCATTGTGTTTGTCCGTCTACCGGTTGGAACAGTCGTCGTTGGTTCCCAATGTGAAGTTTGTGTATACGTTCATAACCTCAAAAAGACGCGAATGTTTCTTTTAGCCGTTTTTATTTTTTTCTAGCAAGTATGGTGAATAAATTGAAATGGAAGTTTAGCAGTTTTGTTTGTTTTATTTTAATTTTGTACATTTTTGTTATAAATTGTGCCTGTGGCCATAGAATATGCAGTCATGTGCACCCAAAACATCATGAGGTTAGTTTATTCATTTCCCTTTCAATTATAATTTCTTATTCTATTATCGCAAATTTTCATTTTCATAAATGGGTTAAACTATTATTTCACATATTGCACTAGGCACTAATTTTGCGTTTAACAAATCATTGTTATTTTAATAAGTGTGTATTTGTTTACTAAATTGTTTGATCACTAAAACACATACTTCAGCGCAGCGTTCTGTTCATTTACTGATGTATACCCGTAATCTTCAGTAGTGTACCTGCAATACGTTTTTAAAATGGACTTTTTATTTATTTTTCTGGTACGAGCAAAGTATTCACTTATTTGCCTATATATGACTTGACTTCTGTGTGCAAGCATTACGATAAAAAGAAATAATAAAAACAGTAAAACGTATGTAAAATAAGAAAAGAAATATTATGGAAACGTTGTAAATAAAAATGTAAATTATAATTTTGGCATACTAAAAAAACTAAGTGTTCTAAATGCTTATTATTATAATGGTGTTTGCTAGTGCAAACACCATTATAATAAATCTTGAGAAGTGCGAAAAAGTTTTGGCTATTTGTCATATAGCCACCTATTAGATAAACTAAACAAAATGGGAATTAGAACTAATGTCTAAAATTTATTGAAATAATACCTGTCAAATTGATTCCAGTAAATAAAAATATATAATGCTCTTAGTTTAAGGAAAATAATAAAAACCGGAATACCTCAAGGCACCCTCTTAGGAACCACTTTATATCTGTTATCTATAAATGATTTATTCGATAAAAACTTTGGATGCAAATTCATTTCGTATGCGCAGACAACACTGTACTAGCTTGTTAGGTAGAGAACTGGAGTTCATCGAGACAAAAGTCAGCCAGTGCAATAAGTGAAGTTATATAGTTATAGTTATAGATCTATATAAGTTCATTTAGTTTTAACAGATTTATATCTATAAATCTGTTAAAACTAAATATGGCAAAAACTAAATTTATCGCCTTTTCTCCAACGAAAACAGGAACGTCCTCAGATAATAGAACCTATACTTATATACAGAGAAACAAAGAATTACATTCATAACACTAGTACTATTAAACTTATATTCACAATACATCATATTGTATACTATTTTGTCATTAATATTTGCTGTATTCATCATTCTCCTTTGCTGTTTTCATTTTGTATTCTAGCCGTCATAATTTCTTTCTCTGCTCATTTCTCAATTTGCCTGCTTTAGTTAGATTTCCTTCGGCGATATAAGAAGAACGACACAACACAAGCCAAGCACCGTATAGTGCTTAGGTGAGTCTTCTTGTTCGCCAGGGTGGTATTAAATATAACCTATTTTAAGTTTTTCAATATGTAATATATAAAACTGATAATGTTATTAATTTAATGTCCAATACCAAACACTATGTGCATTTGAGTATGTAATGTTAAACATGTATATGTATAGTTGAATAAATTGAATTGAATTGAATACAAACATACATTCGGCTCGACTGTAAGTCACCAATACAAGACAAGAAATAGAACTAAAAACACGAATAAAATTGCAAAGTATAGATATACTCCAGTTGAATTAGTATGAAAATGAGGTGATTTTGACAAAAAATATTTCTAGGTATAAGCCGAATCCAGGATGTTCAGAATGGTGGTAGAAATGTAGGGTTTCTTAGGCTTCAGTTTTTTGCGTGGCAAATTTTTTTATTAAACAATTAAGGCGAGAGAAAATGATTTTTTCGAATTTTAGAAGAAACTATCGATTTTAGAAAAAAATGTTTTAAAAGTTATGAGCCTTGAAAAAATCTACAAAATGAGACCTAGTTCATCAAATTCTCGTCAAAATCGGTTAATTTGTTTATGAGTTATTGCAAAAAAACATGCTGTTTTTTCAATAGGTAGTTAATAAACAATAGAAAAACATGTTTCATATACTTCTTACCACAGAAAAAGAAGTCTCTTGTAGCATAGAAAAGGCATGCGAAATAGGGAGCCATATGGTCCAATAGTTTTTGCACAATCAATTTGTTAATAACTTTTTGACTTTTTTTATCGCTTATTTCTCAGCGATATGGCGGTTCTGCAGCAATCCGCGGGTGCGCAAATTAAAGTTCATGATTTATACTGTCAATATAAATTTTAAATTGTTGAAAACAATTATCAAAGTTAGCATTAATTTTTTCGTTATAAACTCTCTCGGCGATGCATGATATCGAAATGCTGAAGAAACCATTTCATAGCTGATATTTTTTCACGAATTCAAGAAAGAAAGTTTTTACGACCAATAGAAGCTGAGATATATTTTTTCAATCACTGTGGCGTTGTTTATTAATATTAAGGAATGATTTTAGCTGGAATCTACAGGGGAATATTCAAAAAATCCAATGCAAAAGGTTTCGACTCGATTATTTAAAAATTGTTCATGTAAGTGTGGGAGCAATGGAGAGGGAATCCTGCCACGCACGGCCGAAAACGAGTCTCAGGAGATTCAAATTTGTTTCACATTTTCGTATATTTCATAAATAATAAATAATTAAGCAATGTAACGATATTTTTAATATACTCAGTGAATTTTAAACAGCAGATATTGATAGTACAAACCATGAACTTTAATTTGCGCACCCGCAGATGTAGAACCGCCATATTGCTGAGAAATTTGGCGCCCAATTTTTTTGGTAAGAAGTATATGAAACATGTTTTTCTATTGCTTATTAACAATTGAAAAAAACAGCAATTGTAGCATGTTTTTTTTAATTCATAAACAAAATAACCTATTTCGATAAAATAGGTGCCATTTTGTAGATTTTTTTCAAGGCGCACAACTTTTAAGAAACACTTTTTTCTAAAATCAATAGTTTTTTTCTAAAACTCGAAAAAACCATTTTCTCGCACCTTAATTGTTCAATAAAAAAAATTTCCTAGCAAAAAATTTGAAGCCTAAGAAACCCTACATTCCTACCATCATTCTGCACATCCTGGATTCGGCTTATAGGTCTAGAAATATTTTTTTTGTCAAAATGCTAATTCGACTGGAGTAATATACTTAATTACCAATTTTTGCTACACAAAGACAATACAATATAATATAAAACTTAATGTTGATATACTAACTGTAACGTAGATATACTAACTTAATGTAGATATATGCATAAAACATACTTATGGAATTACAAACATAAGGAATATATACAATAAATTTGATACCAGCAACAAGTTACATTCAATATCGGTTTCATTTTACATTATGGCAGACAATATTTTTAACTGTATACATAAGTATTAAATACATGGTATTTTAACTTTTCTTTAATCTAAACTAATTGTCACAATTTTTTATTTTTGTTGGTAGAGTATTAAACATATGTATTCCTTCATATAGTATAGTTTTATTTAATAATGATGTTTTGGCTGTGTCTATAAAAAAGTCATAATTTCCGTCTTGTATTATGTGAATGAATATTATTTATGTATTTCACTTCATTACATAAGCACATAGCAGTCTTTTTGCCCTTCAATTTATAAATAAAATCTAAGTTAAGCCCAAAATAAAAAGAAGTTCAAAGGAAAATGTAAAAAGTATCTAATAAAACATTATAGCGCATTTCTCAAAATCTTCGCAAAAAAGAAGTTGTTTCCTCTAAAATTACCTGAGTTAATAATGTGTACAGTATACACATAGTAATCCAAAACTTTAAAATCTCAAATCTGTAGGTAGAGTATATTTAAATGTCAAATAATAATTATATATTTATAAGTAGGTATGCAGCCTAGTTGTATATTTTTCTGTATTATTAAGTACTAGTATAGTTCTCTTTATTATCTGCTTCCAGAGTTGCGGTACTCAGTACTAAAATGTATTCCAAAAGTAAACTAATAATTGAACAAAAAAATTTTTAGTAAGTGCTCCACATGTTTGTTGCCATTTTGATTGACACATCTCTACGCGTCTTTGAAATGAAGTTTCTAGTGTTCCACAATCCAAAATATCAAAGAAAGAATAATGACTGGTTTTCGATCGATCACACTGGCAACTTTAAAAACAGTAGAAACTTCTTTCAAAGACGCGTTGAGATGTGGTCAATCAAAATGGGCAACATGTGGAGCACTTATTTATAATTTTATCTGTTTAATTATTTTAAAAAACCTCTAATTCTCTCGTTTATTCTTGAATTTTATACTTCATGCTCTACAAATCGTCCTATATCATATGGTTCAAAAATATACAGGGTGTTCTATTTGAAAACATTGAGAAAATTCAATTCAAATAGTTCTAAACTGAAAAACCATTTTTGGACGCCCTGTATAGTTTTTCGAAAAAAAAAATGATTAAACGAAAATACTAATAATCTTTTATTTGCTCAAATAACAATTACATTGTTTTAGCATTGTCACAGAGGAAATGAAAAACATACAAATCCTAAATTAATGTAAAATAGTTAATTTCTTAAAATAATATACTTAAATAAATAAAACAAAACATTTTGACAAACAGACATTGTCACAGACATTGATACAAAACTACACTATAATATGAGTTTACACATACAAGTTTCAATTTAAAGTAGCATATCACTTTTAGCCAATAAAACGAGATTCAAAATATTCGAGGAGTGTGTTAAGATCGTAATTTTAAAAGTAGTTTTTTACATTCAAACTTAAACCTGTTAGATGGAAGGCTTCGTATTTTTAATGGAGGACAATTTTCATAATTTCACCGACATATTCAAGAAACTTTTTCCTGTGAGTTGTATGATATCCTCTTTAAACCGCATATTATGATCATGTATTGATGTGTGACTTTTTAGGTTTGATTGATTTTTTCTGACAGTGTTGTATATAAAGTGCTGGAAGTGTGAGTACATTCAAGTCTATGAATATTGGTCGGCAAGATTCTCTACTTGATTTTTTTGTTATTGCACGAAGGGCTGCTTTTTGTAATCTAAAGATAGAGTCCCAGTCTGTTGCATTATCCCATAATATAATACCATAAGATAGCTGAGATTGAAATAGACCCATATATACTAGACGGCGGATATGCAGTGGTACGTACTCAGCCAGTTTTCGAAGTATATATATATATATAAATATTTATTAATAAAATGAAATAAATAATTTATTAATATTATTAAATAAGGATTTTATAGAGGAGTTTGCGACCAAAAATATTATGTTTTAATATTCCGCCCTCTAAAAGCACATTTGAACTATGCTAAGCCCAGTCAGGCTATTTATTTTTCGATTGCAATAGACACTGGACCGCTATATGGCGCCTGCTGACTATTTTACATGTCGCTATTGTAAAAATACCGGTATGTACCAAATAGTCAAAGGATCCTCGTGCCGGTCGTCACATGCCTACCTTGCACTGACGAGAGCCAACAGCTCGAAACTGCAGTCTGCAAGTGGTGTGTGACGGCTGACAAGAGAGCTCCTTTATGTAGGATCAGTCTTTCGGCTGGTGTTTGTTGCAATCGAAGCATTAGCGTTTTGATGGTACTATGCAATTATTACACTTAACGCGCCAGGCTTGTAACTTGTAATTCAGCGCTCGGCGGGGCACATAGCCCGGAGAGTAGCTGTTGGTTGCAGTCTGGTTACGTTCCTTATAGTAAAATAAGGATTTTATAGAAGGGAAGAGTTTTATAGAGGGTAGAGAGTTTGCGACCAAAATATTATGTTTTAATATTCCGCCCTCTAAAATCACATTTGAATTATTGTCTACTAGTACGTTGTATGTTAATATCATCATAAATATCATGATTATATTTACTTGAAGTTTCTAAAATTTCGTTAAAAATTTCGAAGAAAATCATGGCCTCTCCATTAGGAGACCTGTATATACAGACTATTAAAATACCTAAACTATTTATTTCTATTGCCGTCACTTCACAATGGAGATCTTTTGAAAGTTGTCAATATTGGCGATTTTTTTTTCGTTTTTAAACTTTTTTTACAGTAAATCATGACACCAATTTTGAAACTCTACAATAATAATTCGCTAGTGTATAATTTTCAAGGTTACAATATTTTACACTATTTTCATTAATCCATACTTCACATATACAGATGACTTCTAAATTATTATCCGATGCATATATTTCAATTTCATCTATTTTACTACTTAAACTTTGAATATTTAGAAATAAGGTTTTTTATTTTTTGTATTGCTCATCGTGCGTGGTCATGGAAAATTTGTAGTCGTCGTTGATGTTGATGATTTTCCGACTTTTTTATTTTGGTTTTTATTTCTTGGAGTTATTAACATAACGTCATCGCTAATACTTTCTTCCAACGATTTTTCATTATTTTCTGTTCTTGCTTAACTGTATTGGACGTTTGCTTTTTATCCTCTCTCACTTATTTATTGTTTCTACTATTGTCGTTGTTCATTTAGCTTGTGCGTTGGTTTCTACACATTTGATTTCTTTTAAATTGTTATAATTCACAAAGTTATTGTTGATTACTGTTGAGTTTATACATCTAAATATACATTTTTTACTGAGGTGTTGGATTGTCAGCTTTCTGTTGATCAATCCTTTTTCCTTTAAAATTTGATTTGTTTCTATATATCGTATATTATAATACTTATGAGATAAGTTGAACAATGTGACATATCACACAGATGTCTTGTAACTGGTATTTACAAAATTTTTTCTTGAAATCCATAATGGAGACAGTAGTGAATTTTTCAAAATATATCTGCAGATGGCATTATTTAAACAAAAAATGGGAGTGAAGGGTGTCTAGAAAGAGGCTTCTAACAGGGTGCCCAGCAACCTGGAAAACATGGAAAACCTAGAAAAGTCAGGAATTAGAAACAGTCAGGGAATAGTCAGGGAAATCACAAAAAATCAGCAAATGTCAGGGAATTTTTACTAAATTTCTGGAGAAGCCGTTGCTTTAATACATTTTTTTAATGTTGATTCGTTCGATAATAGGAAATATAAAGGAAAAAAATTAAGAGATACCTAAATGAAATTTTTGATTTCGACTTGACCTTTTTTCATCGCTTTAAATAAATCGATTTTTACTTTCAAAATTCGTAACTTATTTAAAAACAATGAATGAGTTCTACATCAAGGATATTCTATAAAGTTATACAGCTACCTAAAATTTAAGCCATGTTATATTCCTTTTCGATATAAATTTGCCGAGATATGGGTAAAAGCTTCCAAAGTAATGCATATTCATAAAAATTAAATGTTAAGGTACTCGTTTTTAACGAATTAAGTAAAAAAAAAAGATTGTTCTTGGTGCCGCCTGCAGCATTTGTTTATCTCAATAGCAACTTTGGAAATAATCATTATAGCCATTTGAATATATGTGATTCTTTTAAAAAAAATCAAAATTTTCAATTTTGAAAAATGCGCCATATAAGGATGTATTACAATATTTTAGATAATTATATGAACCCAAAAGGATTTTTCCTTGTACCGTGTGAAATGCGTATTTGAAATTAACCTCATCATTATAAGTCTACAGCTCTTTGTGAGCTCTGGTTTCTTGCAATGTCTTTCGCCATTTTGTTCTATTTTGTGCTACTGCCTTCCAGTGCCTTATAACGATTATATTGTCATATTGTGCATCTTGAGTAACTTTGTCCTGCACTCTGAGGTGCGCCCTCGGGTGGTTCTTTTTCAAACATTCTCATGACAATATTATTGTTCTTCACCCTTAATCACATGATCAACCCATCTGAACTTTCCCACCTTTATTATCGTTGTTAGTTGTACCTGCGTCGCTATATGCCATTATCATTTATTACACCAAAGATTTTCTGTCAAATTTTCCTTTCGAACACGAACATGTTGACTGGTTGCTCATCTTTTTTAAATGTAGGCACAACAAGAATCTTGTTTATCCTTATGTTTGTGGTTTTATGATATTTTCCTATTTCTAAAGTATTTGGTGAAGTTAAAAGTGTCTTCTAGTACACTAGTTTTTTTATAATTCTCAAGTAAACGCGACTAATGTAAATTAGACTATAAAATTGCCTTTCATGTAGTTTTCATTTTTAACGGTTTGAGGTGGAAATTAAAATGAGTGGAAGCAGTAGCAGTAGAAGTTACATTTGATATATGAAAAAAATCAATACAAAAAATTGTCTTTTAGCTTTTTCTAATTGAATATTCGCACAAAAAATAGAAACAAATAATAGTAGCTTTATAGAATCAACATCAAAGTTTTTGTACAAAATCAAGTCGTTGTTATATATTGGAGTCAAAGTAGACGTTCCAATAAAAATACTTTAAATTTTTTCTATATTTTTACAGAAAATATCAAATATAGTTAAGATTTTTTATGGAAGGAGGTATATATTATGCATAAGAAAATTGCTATTTTGTTGTTTTTTAAAACTACACATACGTATCTTTATTATCGAAGAAGCAATTAGAATGGCCCCATTCATTTTTTTTATTGGGAACTTTTGATAATATTTTAGCTAATTTCTATCACAAAAGGATTTGATACCTAGGTTTTAAATAAAAATATTTGAATAAACTTGTAATTTTATAGAGTATATTTGATGTAGGGCACATTGTTTTGAGTAAATTTTGAAAATGGAGCAAAAAATTCGATTTTTTAAAATAGTGAAAAAGTCATAATTTCGAAATCTAAATTGAAAAATTGAAGTCTAAAATTAATGGACATTTTGATAAACTTAAAAAAAATTCTTGGTATTTTTCCGAGTATTTTTCGCAATAACGCTAAATTTTTCAGAATACTTGCAAAAACTTAATAAAGGTCGATGACTTCTCAGTTTAGTGTAATGTTAAGATTGTAATTTATTTACTATCTTATGATTGCAATATTTAGAAACTGATCTGGAATAGTTGTCATTTTCATAGCTCACTTTAATAATGTTAACTTTTCCAAATTTACAGTAACTAGTTGAACTAAGATATTCGACGTTTAATAACTCAAAAAAGGTATATGGTAGGGGTAACATATGGTATATTTTTGAAATCAAGAAAAAATGATTATTCCAAAAATTTAATAATATACAGGGTATATCACATCATGATATACACGAATTTCTACGGCTGTCGCCGAATCTCCGTCCCCAGTTTCCACATTTTTCTTTCACGAGTCATTTCCTCGTTTAAGTTCCTTGATCTCATTGCATCATCCACGTCATTCCTCCAGCTTCTTCTAGGTCTTCCGCTCTTTCCTTTTTCTGGCGGAGTCCATTCTAGTATTTTTCTTGGCCACCTATGTTGCCCCATTTTTTTCGTGTGTCCAAACCATATCAACTGTTTCTTTTCGATCTCATCTATAATATCTTTTCTATGCCAATATTCTGCCTGATTGTTTTGTTTCTAATTCTTTCTGTTCTGGATATCCTACAACTGCTTCTTAAATAATCTATTTCTGTGGCCAAAATTTTTCTCCTGTTTGCTTTATTTAAATCCCACACTTCCTCCCCATACATAGTTACACTTTGTACGATGCTTTTGTAGATACGTAGCTTGGTGTCTTCCCTTATATTTTTTCCCACAGTATTAAATTTAATGCTCCAATAGCTTTCCTACCTTTATTGATTCTTTATCTCGCTTCATCATTGCTATTTCCCTGTTTATTAAAGATTACTCCTAAATACTTGCATTTGCACTCCCTTAATCGCGTTTTCTGGTTCCAAATCATTACATTCGCCATAGCCGGTTGCTTAGTATTATTATAAGTCCAGCTCGTTCGTACTTTTCTTTGAGCTTTCTTGTCATGTATCCCTTTAAAAAAATATATATTGTTTTTGTATCCCCTGAAATATGCACGCTACTGTACTTTTGATATCATTTTAACAAAATTCAGTCATAACCGCACAAATTTATTTAAAACTTTTTTTCAATAGGCAATAATAACGATGATAAGGGGTGAGTAATTTATAATGAATAACCCTGTACATTAAGGAACTTAAAATTTCAACGCCTGTCAAAGAATGTATCAATTTTTTTTATTTCTTCTTGCATATGAATCGCAAAGATACAACTGTAGTGCGAATTATATGATTAAAAAATTGGCACACATATCCTGTAAAGCCTGGGGCTACGCATTGAAATGCTGATACACATAATGTACATTACATCCACTTTTAGCCACTCTCTCGTATGACCCCTCAGGGGCCATTAAGTTCAATTTGCGTATAAAACTCATGATACAACTCTTCGTAAAATCAACTTTAAAAACCACATAATTAATTACAGGAATAGGAATTATGGATGTGGGATGTTCGATTCGCAATGTAATCAAAGATAATTTGTAAACTACAATCGGGATTCTTCGCCTGAAGTGGTTTAAATATACAGATTATCAAATGATTCTCTCGGAAGCTAAAATAAATAGATATACCGTCTGTCTATTTTACGAAGGCCACACCAAATATCTCGCTTCATATAAGTCTCGAACAAAGTTTTAGAAACAATTGTCCCATTTTTTGTGAGCTATATTTCAGTAAAAAGAAATTTGAAATCCATAGCCCACTTTGTGAGATATATTACAAAAACCTGAAAAATAGGAAAACCACAAACGGTTACAGCTTCCTTATTTCAGGGGACACTAAAAAAGTTAAAGGGCCGAAAGTTGACGGATAAGACAATAAGAATAATGTGTATCAAAAAATTCGAAAAACGCAATTGGCTTTGACATACGCTCTTGTGCAAAAATAAAAAGAACAAACCCCAAAGTAGGCCATGACACCATTCATTCCGTTTATTTTTTCTCTTTTCAACGATATAAAACATTTCACAAAAATTTGAACCGATAGTGTTAATATTTAATAACTTACGAAAACCACTATTCATATAATTGAATCGTAAAAATTAGCTATGCCATAGTAGTAAAAATTCACTTTATAATAATTATAATTAAGTAATTATTTATTACAATTTAATACAAACAAACAAATATCTTACAAATAAAAAAATGGACATCTAAAAAAACGAAAAACTATGCATGACAGTACTACCTACTACCATACTGAAAAGAAAGTGTGTGTATTTCTTTTTCTAATAGCAAATGATCAAATTGTGCACCATGCATTCTAATACACAAACGTGCTCTACGACACACATTTTGGAGCATTTCAGGAGTAATTGCCTCACATGTGTTTCTAATTCTGGTTTTGATGTCCTCAATATTTTTACGAGCAGTTTGAAATACCTTGTCTTTAATGTAACACCAGACGACAAAATCCAAAGGAATAATATATGGTGATCGAGCTGGCCATAGAATGGATCCATAAGTGGCTATCCAGCTATCTGGCATCTGATTTAAATAATTTGTACATATTGCAGCAATGTGAGGTGAGGCCCCATCTTGTTGAAAATATGAATAATTAAATCTTTGTGCCACTGTTACTTCAAAAAGAAAATTTTGAAATTCGTTTTACAGGAAATTAAAGTATCTACGAGCGGTTAATTGGCCATAATAAAAATAAGGTCCAATTACTTTAGTCCCTAAAAGACCCACCTAAATAGTCGTAGAAAATCTTTCTAGGAAAACAGTCGGTATTTTCTCGTGTCCACTTATAATGCATATTTCTATTGAAAAATCCATTATTAGAAAAATTTGATTCATCCGGCCAAAGAATTTTGCTACATATCAGCGGGTCATTCCTTTTTTTATTTAAGAACCATCTACAAAATCTTACTTTCTTCGGCTTATCTCCCTCATTTAAATGTTGAACTTTTCTCATTTTGTAGCATCGAACTCGTTTTTTTTTAGATATTTTTCTTATACTGCTTTTTTATGCGACATTTTCTCTGTCGCAATTTTGGTTAACATAATTCAATACCCTTATCACTTTTCTTACATTATCCGCAACATGCCCTCGCCTTACTGCTTTTTTTGAAAATGAACCGTGCGTTTTTAGATTTTGAACTAACCTCCTAAATATAGTGCGGCGGAGTATCTGGAAATCTATCTTCGTAAACCGTGACTGCCGCCTCAGCGTCAAAATTGCACTGACAATAAATGCTAATCATATCGAATTTGTTATTATTGGTGTATACTATAATTACTGAAGTGTGGTATCGGTACGATATCGGTGCAACATGGTACATTTCGTTTCACAGTCAGTAATTGTATAGCAAGCACAGCACAAACTACTCTCGATAAATACAGGCAGTCCACTGAGAAATTTGCCGATTGTCCGAATGGACGCTAAAAGTGGTGACGTCACCATCACGCGGTAAAATACGAATTGTGTTCCAAGCCATTTAAGAGCGATCCTTATGTACTGCTGCTATTAGGGTCAACATTAGGAGCACCTTTCTAAATATGGTTATTTTGGCGCTATTTTTCATATTTAACTATTGACACATGTTTTTATATAATTATAACTAATTGATACAAATACTCCACCAGTTAAAAATGTTTTAATTTGTTAGAATAATAATTAAAACAATTATTTATATTTCAAATGGACTACGCATGTGTACGATCGAACGTCTGTCTTAGCTTATTTTGTTTCTGTCTGTAAACTCCTGTCAATATTTACAGTATTTGAGGTTAAACTTCTTTCGTAGACTAATCTTTGAATTTATGTACTCTTTAGAAAACTGCATTATAGTAAATAGCCTTATAACATGTTTTTCTGCCATTTTAATATTCAATACAATTACAGTATTGCCGATAATAAGTTGATGAGTTACAGTGAACAAGTTAAATAACAACTTTTCCGTAGTGTCCGCGTCAGAAAACAACGTGAACAAGCGTCGAGTCACGTCCGAATTGATAAACGCATGCGTAGTAAAATTACAATATTGCTAAATCTTAATCCAAAATACTTTTTAATACAGTTTTATTATAGGAAGAAATAAATTTCACTGGCAATAATTAAAAAAAAATATTTCAATACTTAAATATTTTTATTGAGTAAGAAAATTGGAAATATATTTTTATATGTATGTATGTTAAGAGGCAATAAGGTTCACTATTAAGTATGGAAACATTGAGGTGGGGATGAAACGTCACACTAATAGCGTCTATTCCGAAAATATGTGGAATCCATACCTCGTGCACACCGCATCGTACCCACACGTGTGACGGGTGGTATTGAAATATACGGAGTCAACATCGGCTCTACATACCGAGCGCTTACGTACCAATGTTATACCGATACCGTACCGACACCGACCCGTCAGGGGGCGGCCTTAGAACTCGACAACGCAACATACAACAGTGACAATCTGTCAAATTTATTAATGACTGTATACATTGTTTTTCACTAATCATGGCATAGCTGATTTTTACGATTCAATGATATGAATTGTGGTTTTCGTAAAATATTAAATATTTACACTATCAGTTAAAATGTTTTTGATATGTTTTATATCGTAGGAAAGAGAAAACATAAACGGAATTAATGGAGTCATGGCCCACTTTGAGATTTGTTCTTTTCATTTTTGCACAAGAGCGTATGTCACAGCCAACTGCGTTTTTCGAATTTTTTGATACACATTATATTGTCTTATCCGTCAACTTTCAGCCCTTTAACTTTTTTAATCTCCTGAAATAAGGAAGTTGTAACTTTGTGGTTTTCCCATTTTTCAGATTTTTGTAATATATCTCACATAGTAGGCCATGGATTTAAAATTTCTTTTTACTGAAATATAGCTCACAAAAAATGGGATAACTGTTTCTAAAACTTTATTCTTCTATAATAGATATGAAGCAAGATATTTGGTGTGGCCCGCGTAAAATAGACAGACGGTATACATATCCTGCAGTATTTTATAAATAAAAGGAAAGTTATAAGTTACAAATCGGCCTTCTGTTATTGTTAATACATTTTACAAATGAGTTTACCCATCACGATTAACTTATACAGGTCAAAGTTTGCCTGTATATGTCTTAGTCTGTAAATGTTTGAACTTGGTTATACATTCATTGTATTACATAATAAAATTATAGGCCTTCATAATTGTTGTATTTAAATATACCGCAGACCATAAAAATCGTAAACTACCCGAAGGCAAGACAAGAATTTCCTAAAAGGCGTAATTAATAAAACCTTCACTGTATTTAATAGAGTTCAATGTTTATCTAAATATCTCCCAGGATTATGTTTATCGATTATTGCTATTGTGTGAGAGGCAGATAAAATACTTGATGCTAATTGCATTAACTGAACTCGTAGTTTGCTTGCGTAACAGACCAGTAAAGGTTAATATATATCTTATAATGGTTTGTCTGAATGATCGCGTAACGTAGTGAGAAGTGAGAGGAGGAAGATTTTACTTATTAATAATTATGATAGTGTAGACAACGCCAGTGTTCAGGCACAAAAATTGAATGTTACCTCCTTTCTCTTATTATTTATTTTTGAGAAAGAATTGAGGCAACATGTGCGGACGACTAGCTGGTTTAAGCCGGAGCAGAGAGCCGTGGGTCCAGAGCATTCGTAAGAGTGGAGAAACTTACCCTTTCTGATATGTACAGCATAAGCGACAGATTTCTGTTTATTTCGAGAAAAGGAGACAAAGAAAAATTGATGTTAAATTGGGCACCATCTATAGTGAAATAAGCAAAATAGTCTCTTTTTCTCGAATAACCAGTCTGCTATAGATCAGACTGAAATTGTTGGTAAGAGAAATAAAAAGATAGTTTAAAATGAATGACAAAATATATTACATAAAAAAATTAGACAAATCGGTTTTGAGACAAATTGAAATGTGAAAATATATATATATATATATATATAAAAGACAAATTGATACCAGTATCCTAGGTGGTTTATGGTTCAGGTGGCTGGTTCTGGGACAGCAATCCAGGGCCACAATTGTCTCTTATTGCAAGAATTCTAAATTTTCCTTGGCAATTTACGTCTCTCAATGAATGGGGTGAAAATTGTAGGAAATTTAACCAAATATAAGCACATTCAAAATGTATGCAAGTTAGTTATGCAAAATTTAAGCAATGTTAGCTATGCAAATATAAGCTAGTTAGCTGTACAAAATATATTTAAATTAGCTGCACGAAATATTAAGCTAGCTGTACAAAAGCTGCAGGAAATTAATTTAAGCTATACAAAAGTAAGCTGATTAGCAGTACAAAAGTAATTTTTGCTATGCAATAGTAATTATTAGCTATGCACGAGTTATTATTAGCTATGCACGAGTTAGCTGATTTCTTAGACTATAAATTGCCAAAAAAATGAAAAGGAAAGAGAAAAATATTTTTAAAACCATGTGGTACATATAGTATTTTAACTACTTATTAAATTAAAAAGAATTGACTTTGAATTCAAAATTTATTTTAAAAATAATTGAAATTATATCAAAGGCAAAATTTGAAGATTAATTAAAATATTTTAATGAGTATAATGAAATGAAATTACCTGTATGTTCAACACTTTGTAACTGGGATATAAAAATTGTAATATCAATTACTGAAGTCCACAGTTAAAAATTATAATGTTTGAACCAGTACAAAGGCTGCAAGCAAATGACTTCCTGGTGAGTTTTACTGATAAGGTAAACTTTTTGTCCTGTTTACTGGAAAACAACGCCACCAAAAAAATGTGAGAAATCTAATTCCCTATTGAAATTGAAAGCTATATAATATAAAAATAGTACCAGTATGGCCATCTGTCAGTGGTTGCGTTAAGCGCACCAACTTGCCTCGTAGATTCCCATATTCAACTAAAGTAGTGGCATATAATCGATAAAAGGAATCTATAATAATAGTTTATTTTCCATGCCAGCTGATTTGCCTTTGCAATTTCTATTTTATACATAACAACAAATATTAACAGATGTAAATAAGTAGTAAAACGTATTGATATTATTGATAAATCAGTAACATATTACATGTTATAGGATTTACTATATATAGAATGAGAGAAGGTAAGGAAAATAACCATATGTACTCCATAGTAAACAAAAATATAAAAATTGAAAAATAGATATCTGATGTAACTAAATTTTGTAGACAAATTGTTTCCTGGGATAATAATGCTGTATTACAACGGATATGAGATACATAATAGTGTTAATAGAAAAACAGGACTAAGTTCCTAAGATATAAAATTAAGTACATAAAACAGTGTGACATGGTTTAGCAGTTATACATGTAAAATTCTGTTAGTTGAAAACAGTTTCACCTGCAAAAACTGAATCCAAAAAATATACAGGTCGTGCTAACTATCCACAAAACACTAGTTTTTAACTAAAACTGTTAAATGGACATAGGCCATGTAACATGAAGTAAAAATGTACACCAAATGTTTCGGGCAATCTAACCTTTAATCTTTCTATGAACAGAACGTAACACAACAGTCATCTGTTACACAATTTTTGTTTGGTTTCGAAGTGTGTTGTACTCCAGTCGAATTAGTATGAAAATGAGATGATTTTGACAAAAAGTGTTTCTAGGTATCAGAATCCAGGATGTTCAGAATGATGGTAGGAATGTAAGGTTTCTTAAGCTTCAATTTTTTTGCGTGGACATTTTTTTTATTAAACATTTAAGGTGTGAGAAAATGATTTTTTCGAGTTTTAGAAAAAACTATTGATTTTAGAAAAAAAAGTGTTTATTTCATTAAAATCGGTTGATTTGTTTATGAGTTATTGCAAAAAAACATCCTAAAACGGCTGTTTTTTCAATTGTTAATAAACAATAGAAAACCATGTTTCATGCACTTAATTATATGCTTAATTATTTATTATTTATGAAGTATACGAAAATGAGAATGTTTGTTTAATTACTAAGCGTAAAAATAATTTTTTAAAGAAAATATACATTCCATTATACATATTTCGTCGAGATACCCCTATTTAAAAAAAAATGAAGGTTCTAGGTTCAATATTTGCTGAGAAAATACAAATTTTTCTTCGAAGCGAATTTGAAGTGCCCGAAACTCGTCTTCGGCCGTGCGTGGCTGACTTCCCCCACCATCGCTCCCACACTGACTATCGGAGCAATGGTTACTTTAATCAATTGCCACATCAGTAATTTTTAAATAATCGAGTCGAAAACTTTTGCACTGGATTCTTTGAATATTCCCCTGTAGATTCCAGCTAAAATCATTCCTTAACATTAATGAAGAACGCCACAGTGATTAAAAAATATATATATCTCAGCTCTATTGGTCGTAAAGACATTTTTTTTTAATTCGTGAAAAAATATCAGCTATCAGATGCTTTTGTCAGCATTTCGATACCATGCATCGCCGAAGAGATATTCTATTTGTTTATAACAAAAAAGTTAATGCTAACTTTGATAATTGTTTTCAGCAATTTAAAACCAATACTTCATTTGGTTCTTTTTTGATATTGATAGTGTAAATCATGAACTTTAATTTGCGCATCCGCAGATTGCTGTAGAACCGCCATATCGCTGAGAAATAAGCGTTAAAAAAAAGCCAAAAAGTTATTAACAAATTGATTGTGGAAAAATTATTCAACCATATGGCTCCCGATTTCGCGTGCTTTTTCTAGCCTTCTTTTTCTGTGGTTTATTAACCATTGAAAAAAACAGCCATTTTAGCATATTTTTTGCAATAACTCATAAACAAATTAACTGATTTCGATGAATAGGTCTCATTTGGTAGGTTTTTTCAAGGCGCACAATTTTTAAGTAACACTTTTTTCCTAAAATGAATAGTTTTTTTGTAAAACTCGAACAAAACCATTTTCTCGCACCTTAATTGTTCAATAAAAAAGTTTGCCACGCAAAAAAATTGAAGCCTAAGATACCCTACATTCCTACCATCATTCTGAATATCCTGGATTCGGCTTATACATAGAAACGTTTTTTTTTTTTTTGTCAAAATGCTAATTCGACTGGAGTATTGGGTGCGTTTTTTCAAATCTAAATGCGACAGTAGAGGAAGTTTGTGGCTCATCACTACAGTCTATTAAAAAATAACTGAAATGCCATCGAGTCCCCACCTCTGAAGAAGTTTCCAGTTCCATTTGACTGGACAAAATATTTTTTTTCCTCAAGTTCTACCTACCACCTACCCGAACTCTTTCATCAATAGAATTCACCTTTTCAGATAATTCCGTTCAAAATCTAGATCGATTCATTAGTAGTTCCCTGACGAGAATTTAATCTACTTGCTAGTGGATGTTAAACAAGTTACTGACACGGGAAGTAAGTGGCAGACTCTTATGGGGATTCTAAGACCACATATTTACCTAAATTAATCGTAATCAATCATCATTAAACATTCCAATAGGTTAACGAATATGGTGGCCTTATATACATATCTACTTTTATGCAAAAGGAGGCAATTAGCTTTGCCATATATAGCTGGAAATGTTTAAAAATGAAGAAAACATTGCTTTAAACAAATTGCGTAACATGTTTTCCTGTTACTATCTAAATTTAATTAATATTGCACACAAAATTTATTATGTAAAATGTAATGATGAAATAAGTTTCGGGTTTGGCTTTTTTATTTTTCTTTTCAACATCGATACCTTGTCGGGACTAAAGTTAGAATAACTTATTTTTAAAATGATTTTCTTCAAGCCAGCATCAAATAAATAATTTGGACTTTATATAAACTTCTATCGAATTCCATTGTATATAAACACATTTCACGTCTAATTTTCTTCGCAGTCATTATAATTATTTTAAAATAGTTGGAATCTAAATATTAATAATAAGTAAAGCCACATCAATAACCTGACCCTTTATTTTTATTTTTTCTTCACAGTTAAATTTAGAATATTTCGGTTAATATCAATGGATACAGGGTGTACCAATAAAAAATCCCAAGTGAAATATTTCGGAAACTACTAGAGATATTTGAGTTCTGTAAAAGCCCATTGTTAAAACCTAAAAACATTTTTGTATGAGAGGACTTAGAAATGTTATCTATGTTGAATAGAATATAATTTCAATTAGATTTCGTTATGTGGAAAGAATCGAACATCTAACCGTTTTCGAGACATTTTTGTGTTTAAAATATTTAATTTTTGAAAAACGAAAGTCGCCGTAACTTTCTTACATTACATTTTAAACGATAGTTCGTTTGAAACTTTCGTTAAGTTAATGTGAATAATGTGGCAATAAAACTTTTTTTACAACTCTATTAAACAATATTGAATAAATATTGTCTGATAGTTATTTGTGGCATTTCCTTTTATTTGGGTTTTCTACCACATGTATTATTATTCTCTTCAAAGACAAAACACCGAATCTACAAAATAATAGAATTATTGGAAAAACCTCTGCCCCTGTGACCAGTCAGAGGTTATTTTTTACAAATAATATAAATTGGAATAAACACAGAAATAATATATTTTGCTGACGTTACGGAAAGTAGTCTCTTTCCGTTTTCAAAACTTTTTTCGAAGAACTCTTATTTGCTGTGTATGTAAGGTTCTGTTTATGTTATTTCCATAGATACTTACTACTTTCACAGAACTGATGATATTTTCTTTTAGATAATGTTGAGTTTCTTAAGTTCTTTTTTAACATTGGTAGCCAGGTTGTATAAATATCTACAGAATAATTCGATACGCATTTATCTTCATTTAATAAGATCATTGCTGATTCTTTAATTTTTCTCTTTTTGTTATCTGCCTTTTTGTTAAAATTTTTGCCGAGTCTCAGTTTATTCTATGTCTGTTTTCCCAAGCATGTTCACAAATCTTTGGATTTCTGGATTTCATTCTTTCTAATGTACTTCTTGTGCTCATCCAACCTCACACTGAAAAGTCTGGATGACTCAACCACATAACATTTATCATATTCGCACGGGACATTGTAAATACAGTTTTTTGAATTCTGCTCGCGGTTTATCGGTTTTATTTTAGTTAAAATAGATCTCAAAGTGTTCCCCGTTTGAAATACCGTCCTAACATCAGATTTGTCACCTGTACGGCGCCGGCGTAGCTTCTCCGATAGTCCGTATACATAAGGAATTGTTGCTGTATAATGACGTTCAGGTTTTTGTCGCACCTGATTGTCCCTATTTTCGACATTTATGTAAACTCTATCAACAAAGGATTCAGGGTATTGATTTTGTACTGGAGCCTCTTTGATACATTTTTTCTCGTTATTTAATATTTGATTATTAGATGAAATTATTTTGGCCCTATCGTATAAACATTTTACAATACCCCTTTTAAATTTATTGACTCATTTAAGTTAAAATTTAGATATCTATTAGTATGTGTTGGTTTTCTATAAACGATTGTTTCAATTGTATTATTTACCCTTTTAGTTAAAACATCTAAAAACGGTAGTACATTCCTACTTTCTACTTCTAATGTGAATTTAAAGACGGTTCCTTAGTATTTATATTTTCTAAAAAACTATCTAATATATCGACACCATGAGGCCAAATTGCAAAGATGTCGTCAACATATCTCCACCAGACAACCGGTTTGTTTATACAATTTTGAACATGTGTGTTCTCAAAGTTCTCCATAAATATGTTGCTTAAAATTGGTGATAATGGAGACCCCATTGCCATACCAAAATCCTGCTGATAGAACTCATTTTCCAATTGAAAATAAGTTGTTTTTATACACATTGTTAAGAGTTCCATTATGCTATTTACGTTAATTTATTTCTAGTTTCCAAATTATTATCATTCAGCAACCTATCTTTAACTCTTTAAAGTTTCATCTACCGGAACATTGGTGAAAAGATTAACTGCATCAAAACTAACCATCAGGTGTGATTCATGAATATCGTTTTCATAATTTTTTTCTATAATATGTTTACTATTTAATATATGATTTGAATACAAAATTGTTAATATTTCTGTAATAAAAGCCATCGAAATAACAGTAAAATTTAATGACAAAAATTTACGAATTACGGCTTTATATAGACCACCTTCCACATGTATCAACTCTTTCAATGACCAATTACACCATTATCTAATTAATTGTTCTATTGATTTAAATATATAATAGTAGGCGATTTAAAGATTAACATAATGGATAATAACCAACCTGTACATATTTACGTAAATACAATGTGCGAGTTTGGCTTTTTATCTGCAATAAATAAATATACCAGGTTACAGGGAACAATAAAACTTGCATAGACCATTTATTTATTAAAAATTATATTCCTATCATATTTGAAACTAGCATTACCGATCATTTCTCTATAATTATACAAATTACAGCACCTGAAAATAAGAAAGAGATTAATAAGCTAATAAAAACGAGACAATATTTAGATAAAAATAATTTACTTATTGAATTGCGGAAGGAAAATTGGGTCGATATATATTCATGTAACGATGTAAACATTGCCGCAGATTTGTTAATAAAAAAAATAAAAAATAAAATTGATGTATGCACAAAAACAGTTAAATTAAAAAAAACTTTGAAATAAAAAAAAGTCATGGATAACAAATGGTTTGGTAAAATCTGTAAATAAAAGAGACGAGTTATATAAGTACATGACTAAATTTCCTACTGAGGAAAATAAAGCCAAATATAAACAATACAGAAATAAATTAAGTGATTTAATGAAAGGAGCTAAGGTTAACTATTATCAAAAAAAAAAAAAAATTAATCAAAACAAGGGTAACACAGCAAATCTGTGGCAGTGTGTCAATGAAATTGTAAAAAATAATGCTAAGAAGGGTGAAATTCATAAAATAAAAATGGAAAATGGTGATACAAGTAAAGATGAATATGAAATATATAATACCTTTACGAAATAGTTTACAGGGATCGGTGAAAAACTTGCTGATGTTATTAAACAAAAAAGTACTGCTCATTTATATAATTAAAATGTCAAACTCAATTTTCATTTCTGAAACTGATGAGACAGAAATACAGGAGACTATACTTAAGTTAAAAAATAACTAATCTCCCGAAATTGATATTACAGCCGAAATTTTAAAATATATAGCCAATGTAATAGTAGCACCGTTAACTTACATAATTAATATTGCAATTAAAACAGGAAAGTTTCCCTCGGAATTCAAAATCGCGGTAATAAAACCTATCCACAAAAATCAGGCGGAAGTAGCTAATTACAGGCCTATTTCTCTAATTCCTTCAAACCTAACAAAAGTCTTTGAAATGGTATTAAAAAAACGTATCTTAAGCTATTTGAATAAATATCACATACTATCTGATAAGCAGTTTGGGTTTAGAGAGAACAGGTCGACACAGGATGCAATAGAGTACTTGACATCTAAAATAAGCAAATCCATTGATGAGAAATGTCTCACTCTTTGCACCTTCGTCGACTTGGCAAAAACCTTCGATACGGTTAGCCACTCGCAACTGTTACGGATATAGGAAGGTATCGGATTTAGAGGAGCTTCATTTAATTTAATGAATAGCTATTTAAACAATAGAACACAATGTACTAAAATAAATAACACCTGTAGTTCCATGGAAATAGTAAAATATGGAGTACTTCAAGGAACAGTACTTGGGCCATTACTATTCAATAAGTATATATCTAAATGATTTATATAAATTACCAGTTGAAGGGGATGTGGTGAGTTTTGCTGATGACATTGCAATAATATACAAGGTTTCTGATTGGAAAATTTTAAAAGTAACCGCGGAAACGGACTTTAAACATAATATTTTTAGTCGCAAACTCCTCTATAAATCCTTATTTTACTATAAGGAAAATAACCAGACTGCAACCAAAGTTACAAGTCTGGCGCGTTAAGTGTAATAATTGCATATTACCATCAAAACGCTAATGCTTCGATTGCAACAAACACCAGCCGAAAGACTGATCCTACTTAAAGGAGCTCTCTTGCCAGTCGTCACACACCACTTGCAGACTGCAATTTCGAGCTGTTGGCTCTCGTCAGTGCAAGGTAGGCATGCGACGACCGACACGAGAATCCTTTGACTACTTAGTACATCCCGGTATTTCTACAATAGCGACATGTAAAATGCAATTGCAATCGAAGCATTAGCGTTTTGATGGTAATATGCAATTATTACACTTAACGCGCCAGACTTGTAACTTTGGTTGCAGTCTGGTTATTTTCCTTATAGTAAAATAAGGATTTATAGAGGAGTTTGCGACTAAAAATATTATGTTTAATATTCCGCCCTCTAAAAGCACATTTGAACTATATAATGGAATGGTTTGACAGTCGGTTATTGACAATTTACTTCAGCAAAACCCACTATATACCTTTCACATCATATTCTAGACACTTACCTGATTTTGACAGCCTCTCTATTTCGACTAATAATATAAATATAATTATGTTATCGGTGCATAGTATCAAATACCTAGAGATAATGATAGATTGCCACCTAAAATGGGATATCCATATAAACTACCTCATAGTAAATTAAGGTATACGACATATATTTAAATATTTGTCACGATTACTTACAAGCAGTCAGATGCGAATCTTGTACTATGCATTAATTGAACATCACATAATATATGGAATAGTAGCATGGGGAGCAGCAGCAAACAGCCATAAAAGGAACCTAGAAATAATGCAAAAGTGTATTTTAAAAATAATATATCACAAGGCCAATACTTACCCTACTCGCGAGCTATATTTAAAAACAACTATCCTCCTTAGGCAACAAAAGCACAAAAATCATTTAGTGAATATCGAACACAACTACAATACAAGATATAGGCAAAATGCTTCACATGTACCGAAACCTGAAAAAAATATCCTATTAAGAAGCTATATTTATCTAGGACCTAAATTATATAATTTGATACCGCATGAAATGAAGCAGATAAATTCTCTGCATTTATTT
Organism: Leptura quadrifasciata; assembly: GCA_963675555.1. Classification (NCBI taxonomy): domain Eukaryota; kingdom Metazoa; phylum Arthropoda; class Insecta; order Coleoptera; family Cerambycidae; genus Leptura; species Leptura quadrifasciata. Next base: position 35,283,069 of record OY776682.1, read on the forward strand.
AAACACAAAATTAAAAAATGGGTACGTCAAATCCCACAATTACAAATCCATCAATTCTTTGATAGCAAAAACACACTTATTTTAATCAAAAAGGTTAATAAATAAGTAATTCAATTACAATTGGACACTAATTTAAACTTATCTAGGTATCTAATAGATATGCGTATATGTGTGTGCATGTGCATGTATATGTGTATGGACTTTCACCATGGCCAATTTTGTTCCGATTCTTTCTTTTTTTTCTCCTACTCTGCTCAAGCTTTAACTTTAAACATTTTCTGTCTGCATGTTTTGTTGACTTGTTGTAATTTTACCCCACTCTCAAGGTTTGCATTCTGTGGGATTTTCTATACACTTACCATGTATATATTGTATTATAGATATTTACTATGAGTTTTTGTAATTAGTTTTTGGTGGTCAATATATTATTATTATCGTTGTTAATATATAAATCGGTATTTCCAGGTAATGGATCAATAATTTTAAGTAAAAATTTTGCCATATTATGACATGGTGAATTAATGTGTTTTGGTAAGCCATAAAAATGAGGAGGCTTACTATGATGTGTAAGGTTCCTTCGTTCAAAATCATTAAATTCGTGTTTGTATTTGAACAAAATTCTGTAAATTTTGTTCTCTATTGATATTGTTAGATCTTTGTTTAGTTTTGAGTAGGGTCCCTCATTTACAAGAGTCATGATTTTTGTGTCATATATATATATCTTTATTTATAATGACTGTGGCATTACCTTTGTCTGCTGGAAATATTTTTATGCTTTCATCGCGTTTTAAAGAATTTATCGATAGCTTTTCTTCTGGAGTTAAATTATCTTTAATTTTTGTATTGCTTCTCTAAAGCAATTTTTGCCCGTATGCGATATTCATTCCCATTATCTGTTGGTAAATTTTGATCCGTTTTTTCTTTCGCCGCTACTATATCAAATTAAAACCTTTTGATAAGACAAGCCTGTCTGAAATGGACAAAACTCTGTTTGACATATTAATAGCAGTCCTGTCAATTAAAGGATTATTATATATATTTTGCAATTGCCTGATCTGTTTTTCCCTTATTAAGTTTCTAAATTTATGTAAATGCGTGCCTTTTTGCAGATCAAAATATTTTTCATAACTGAACCTGACATTCCGGTTTGTAAACTGATAATCCTGTTCTATGATGTTGCTGTTTAGTTCATTTTCTGTGTAAGTAATGTCACCAATAATTTGCATTTGGTGTTTGATTATGATTATTTTCCATTTTAAAAGCCCATAGCAAAGAGTGGTATATGTAAATATCTCTTATGTTAAATAGACCAGTCTCTTTATATAGTTTCTCACTTGAGAATGGAAAAGATTTTCTGAATAATATTTTAAAGCGTGTTTTGAGTAACTTGCAGAATGTTTAATGCATTTTTATATGCACCACCCCAGACTACGATGCTGTAATTTAGAATTGTTTCTACTAGACAGTTATATAAAATAAGTAAGTTTTTTCTGCTTAAAATATCTCTTAGTTGATAGAATTTGTGCATTACCTGTTTAATTCTTGTAGCAATATAAGATATATGTGTTTCTTTCATTTTAAGTGTTGGTCAATAATTATACCGAGATATTTAATAACTTTTTGAATAATTAGACACTGACAATTTTGGGTTATAACACTTTTTTTTTTCGTTTGTATGTAATTTTAAGTTTTTATTTGGAGGGTGATCATCAGCTGTAATGGTAAAAGCTAAATATTTCGACTTATCTATATTTAGATTTAATAGGTTTGAATTTAACCAACCATGAACTAATTTTCGCTTTTTCAAATACTTTATTCCATGAATCATCAACGAAAACTATAGCTATTAAATATATTTGTTTTTTTTTTACTGTCAATTATTAAGTCATTAGTTTGAGGATCAATGATATTTGGGATGTTTTTAGTATTTTGTTTATCTTCAGAGTTTGAGGCTTCATTTATTATTTTAATAGCACAGATAAATCATTTTGTTAGAAGTGTAAATAACGTTCACCATTTAAATTTTGATGATAAAGATATGGACCAACAATGTATCCATTGACAATGCCACACCAAACATTTACCCCAAATCTTGTCTGGAATCCGGTTTGTCTCATCCATTTAGGATTTTCTTAAGACCGATATCGACAGTTATGTCCGGTTATTACTCAGTTGTTGTGGAATCTAGATTCGTCACTCCACTTACTTTGATTTAGCAAATTAGAATTTTCCTCTAAGATAATGGAAAAGTATGTAAAATTATCTAAACTGCACTGATTATCTCCCGGTCTTAAGTAGCGCACCAAATGCATTTCATATGGATAAACTTTGTTATTTCTAGAACCCTTCTACACAAAGTTACAATGACGTGTGAGGATTATTTTCTATTGTTTCTGACACTAACGCTATATTTTCATCTGTTGTAGCTCTCCTTCTTCTAAGTGATTATTGTTTTAAAAGTTCCATAACTATCTAAATTAGCACATAAACTTACAAAAGTTTGTCGATCAGATCTTAGTTTCTCAGGAAAACCTCTTCCATATTCGATTTGTATGAAGTACCATATTTTATGACAATTTAACAAAATACAAGAAATAAATATTGTCTGAAAGTTATTTGTGGCATTTTACGAATATTTACAGACGCAGAGGCTTTTTTCCAATAATTCTATTATTTTGTAGATTCGGTGATTTGTTTTTGAAGAGGATAATACATATGGTAAAAAACCCAAATAAAAGGAAAGAATACAAAAACTAAATACACGTCATTTGACAATAAAAAACTAAAACAATGTCTAAAGCAATGTCAATATTGTCACTATTATTTATAAATAATTCCAGATGCATCTATGATTGCATTTTGCGTAGGAAGTCGTTTTATTTCATTTTTTCGCCCATCACGTTAATATTTCCTTTATTGCTACTATGGTTGCACTGGAAAAAATGCATGGACCATCTACCCCTTAACATATTAAAAAACTATGTGTATTCAAAACTAAAGCCATTTATATGTTCTAGCAATGGACTTTTACCGAACTCAAGTATCTCTAGAAGTTTCCAAAATATTTCACATGTGAGTTTTTATTGGCACACTCTGTATACCCTCCAATCCAATAAAGAACTGCAAATATATTTACATCCTTTAGCCTTTTAATCATTTACACGGTACGATTACACAAAATTAAATTTAAGGTCCTCTTAAGTGCCCACATATCCATATTACTATAATATTCGCATCGTTTAATACATTCTTTGGTATATCCAGTCTCATAAATATCTCATGCTTTAATTGATTTAGATTGTGAAAGTCATCTAGCAAGCGATGAAAAATATAAAGAGTAATAAATTTTACGCATAGATCACTACATATTTAAATAATGAAAGAAAGCTACGAGTAATTTTACATCTCCAACGATATTAGTATTTATTACATCATCAAAATCTGCAGTTCTTGATTTCAAGAATTAACTGGAGTCAAGGCCATTCTCTTCTAAGAAGATGGTCGATTTCAAGGACGTTTTTGCTTTTAAAAACTAGTTCAGTATTATATCAGTTGTCTCAGCAATCAGAAGACATTGATTGTTTTGGGTATACCACGAGGTCGTTATGCAATATTTTCTGCGCAAAATCTGGGGGCAAGATGATCAGACATTTCCGTATTATGTAGTCATTCTCATTATTTGTTAAGGTATTATCACTGCAATGTCATCTATTGTGGTCTATCCAAATTCCTCAGATATTTTTTCTTTGGAATATAAGCGAAACGTTTAATTACAGAACGCAAGGTAGAATCTAAGCTGAATGTTGCCTGTGTACAATAATTATCTTATTATTCCCTATACAGGATGTCCCGTAATAATGTGCAAAAAATTGAACTGTAGATTCCCTGTCGAAAATTAAAACGGGTTCCTCGTATAAAATTTTTCAAAATAACGCTTTCCTGTCCAGTTACACCTCCTTAAAGGGGTGTGCCAAAAAAGGGTTTTTAATTTCTATCTCAAAATAAAGTAATCGGAAAAAGACGAAATTTGGTACATCTCGGTTACTCATCAAAAGACATCTAACAAAATCATTTCATCCACCTAGCATGTACACAAAGGGATGAAATTAAGTACCCTTCTTGAAATTTTGTAAATATATTTCTGCCTGCAATTAAAAAAAAATAATTAAACATTATGATTCATTTGAAAACTTTTTTCTTGAAAAAATTTCGTAAAATCGACCATTTTTGAGACAAAAATTAAATTACATCTGCGTAAATGATCAATCAAAAGCGATGAGTACAACTATATTAGTGTAAAATTCTAAAAGTAGGTTGATGTCAAATTATAATTTGACAATATTACGTACTGTTATGATCATTTGGTGCTTATAAATTGCACCAGACATTACAAATTAAAGACGAAGGTATTGAAAAGCAAATTTATTAGTAAAATAAAAAAAAAAACTAACATAAAATACACAAAGGATGAATTTAAACAGTAAAAAAATTTAGACATGAAGACAACGATTGTTGATTTTAGATATACAAAATGACGACCTCCAACTTGAGTACACTCTTGCCACCGTTTCCTAAAATTGCCATACAAGCTATTTAAAACATGTGGAAAGTTTCGAACTTCGTTGGTACCATTAAAAATTCTCGTTCTTAAAACTTCGACGTTAGGGATAGGTGTCGAGTAAACAACATTTTTCAAGTAGCCCCAAAAGTAAAAGTCCAATGGATTCATATCTGGGGACCGAGGGGGCCATTTAATTGTAGCTTCTCTCCCCCTTCCAACCCATCGATTTCTAAATGTTGAGTGTAGCCTCTAAAGAATAATGAGGTGGCGCACCATCCTGCATAAACCACAGTGTTTGACGTAATACAAGAGGTAAATCGTCTATAAGTTGATATAGGTCATTTTGTAAAAAAATTAAATAAGCTGGAACATTGAATCTGTTTGGTAACTCAAAAGGCCCTATTAATTTATTGTCTATAATTTCGGCTCAAATATTTATTGAAGAGTTGTATTGATATCTTCCATTTACAACAGCGTGAGGATTATCGTCGCTAAATAAATGCTGGTTATGAAAAATTTAAACTCCATGTCGACTAAAGCAGCATTCATCTGTGAATAGTACTTTTCTTGTAAAATTTAACGGCTTTTTACTTCTAAGTATAATTCTACAAAAATCAAGTCTTACTGGAAAGTCACGAGGGAACTCTTGTATTCTCTGTAAATGATAGGGATAAAGTCCTTGCCTTTTCAAAATCCTCCATACTGATGTTCTTGTTATGTGCAATTGAAGAGCAGCCTGTCTAATACTACATTCAGGATGTTTACCAAAATAATGTAATATTGCCTCCGTTGCATCTTCTATTTGTCTCCGACGACCACATTCATGACTTCTTTTTTTAAAACACCACCTTTTAATCTCAAGTGAATGTTAGAAAAAGTAAAAACATTTGACACAATACGAGTAGGGAACTTACGACGATATCGTTCTTTTGCCGCTGAAGCATTTCCTTTACATTCACCATAAATTAAATGTATGTCTGCATATTCCTCATTACTAAAACTTTGCATTTTAAAATCTGGTTAGAAAACTACTAGTATTAAGTAGTAATGAATGATTATCTTATTATTTCAAAGGTAGAAAACGTAAAATTGTAATTGTAAAAACGTAATATTGTCAAATTATAATTTGACACCAGCCTACTTTTAGTATTTTACACCAATATAATTTGTGCTGATCGCTTTTGACTGATCACGTACGCAGATGTAATTTAATTTTTTCTCAAAAATGGTCGATTTTACTAAATTTTAGAGATGAGATAAAAAAAGTTTCTAAATAAATCATAATGTTTAGTTATTTTTTTGAATAAAATATATAAGCCAACACAAAGTGGATAAATTATTACAAATATAATAAAAGTGTAGTAAAGTAAAAATACACCTACTACGACAGTCCAGTATTCCACTATTTCCTATGAAAGGAAATCGATTCATTGCCACCAATCAAGGTGCGTTTCCAAATCAATTATAAATCAATCAATCAATTATATTTGTAATAATTTATCCACCTTGTGTTGGCTTATATATTTTATTAAATATATATTCAGTCCGAGTTTGTCGCCAACTTGATTGCAATAAATCATCACCAGATGGAGCTATTCGCAAGTTGCAGACACCTCGTGTCTGTAATTTGATGAGTAAAAATACACCTACTACGACAGTCCAGTATTCCACTATTTCCTATGAAAGGAAATCGATTCATTGCCACCAATCAAGGTGCGTTTCCAAATCAATTATAAATCAATCAATCAATTATATTTGTAATAATTTATCCACCTTGTGTTGGCTTATATATTTTATTAAATATATATTCAGTCCGAGTTTGTCGCCAACTTGATTGCAATAAATCAGCACCAGATGGAGCTATCCGCAAGTTGCAGACACCTCGTGTCTGTAATTTGATGACTATAGAAGGCCAGAGCTAACAAGCTCGAAACTAGTCTGAGGCTGGCGATGTACAACAGCACTGCACCGGAAATCTGCGTGCGGGGGGCTTATTGTAATCAGATTTTATTTTGCGTTCTCTGATTGAAGACGTAGTATGTCGGAAGTTATAGGACATTATTTTCAATTGATTTGGAAATGCACATTGTGCACCTTGATTGGTCGCAATGAATCGATTTCCTTTCATAGGAAATAGTGGAATACTTGACTGTCGTAGTAGGTATATTTTTACTTTACTACACTTTTATTATATCTGTTATTTTTTTTACTTGAAGAAAAAATAGGCAGAAAAATATTTACAAAATTTCAAGAAGGGCACTTAATTTCACCCCTTTGCATATACGCTAAGTGGAAGAAATAATTTCGTTAGATGCTTTTTGATAAGTAAGCGAGATGTGCTAAATTTCGTATTTTTTCGATTACGTTATTTTGAGATAGTTTTTTGGGTGTAGCTGGCAGGAAAGAGTTATTTTGAAAAAATGTATACGAAGAACCCGTCTTAATTTTCGACAGGGAATGTACAGTTGAATTTTTTGCATGTTATTACGGGACACCCTGTATTGGCTAACTCTAGTATAAGCAAGGGAAATGTTGATTAAGTTCATGTAAATATTTGTAAATTAATTGAAATAATATACCTTGTAAATAAACTTTAGAGAAATTTAAACGAAATTAATGAATCTGACCTATTTCAAAATAAATTTAAACTGTATGTAAGTTTATTCGTTCATTAAAAACAACCAGCGTTAATTACATCTATTTTCTGCTTCAGTTAGGGATTAGTACAAGCAAGTATTTACTTACAGACCCCATGGGGATATTCTTATTATCGACTGGTCGCAAATAACGTTAACATGTATTCAAAAATTTATATTGCTTACAAAATGGTTATCAGTAACATTCGAAATGTAACTTTGTAACGTAATTTGAGTGTTAAATGCTCAAGCGCGATGGTGTAATTAAACTGAATGTGATATACCTAATTAAGAATAATTTCTCATTTATAGAAAACAAACTAGTAAGATTAAAAGTTATATTTTGCACTCCTAAGAAAACACATTGTTAACATATAACATCTGTCATATTTTCAAACAAAAATCATGATTGGCATTTGATAAACGTTATCAATATTTCTGTTTCTTTACGTTAAATTACCTCTTATTAGCAGCGCTTTTTTAACAAAAGCTAAAAATAGAATATTCAGAATATGTCCAATGTAGTTTCCTGCATTGTATCGACGTGATTTAGAGAGCCCAGATGTCGCCAAAATCTTAGCATATCCTCTCTTACTTGGCTGTTTATGAATATGAAGAAAAATTATTTGGTACGAAGATAAACAAAATATTAATCTATGTATCTATAGATGTTTTTTTCACTTTTTTAATTAAAAAAAAATTGAAAAAGAAAATTACATCTATAGATACATAGATTATTGTTTTTTGTTTATCTTCATATCAAATATTTCATTTTCATAAAAGTAAGCTTATTGGCTTCTTGTTTGGTTTCCCGACTGTGGAAGCGACTGTTTTTCGGAAAACTAATTAATCCTACCATTCCTACCCCACTCGGACATTAATAACACAGCTAGAAATCGAAGTTCACACTGGTCAAGAAAACATTTTTGCATTTAATAGATTGCCCATCGTACACGTATGTCGGTTTTTAATCCAATTGCACGTGAGGTAGTGAAAAAATGAATAGTTTGGTTACTAGAGAGTCTCTTCTAAAGAATTTAAAATTTGTTTTTTCGAGAAAACAATTTGCAGTTCTCTAGCACTGGGTTGGACTGAGGACACGCTTGTTGCTAGCAACAGGAGCCACATAGCTGAAAATGGGGATAGTTTTTGCTGCTGGTGTCATGAGATGGATCTATCTATATTTTATAGCTGTAGTTGAAAAGTTTATCATAAAATACTTAGGTCCTCATTCGAGTTCGAATTTGTTTGAAAATTAGCGTTTGGTATATAATTATTGAAGCTTTCTGGTGCTACCTTGAAAGTTCTCCCACTTGACAATTCGTGGTATAATTTCAGTTATATGCACTGAATAATTCAATTAATTTGTATAATAATTAACTTATGTGTTGTTATTATTATGTACGAAATGGGTTTTGATTATTTGCGACTAATAACTAGTTTAATTCGAATAATTGGCCATAATTTCGAATACGTTGTTAATGAGTGATACATTTCAACATTAATATTACTATATTCTTTCCTATTATTTGGGTTTTCTACCACATGCACTATTATCCTCTTCAAAACAAATCACCGAATCTACAAAATAATAGAATTATTGGATAAAAAAAAACCTCTGCGCCCGTGACGTTTACGCCAAAGGAAAAGTCAGAGGTTATGTTTTGCAAATAATATAAATCGGAATAAACACAAAAATAATGTATTTTGCTGACGTTTCGGAAAGTAATCTCTTTCCGTTTTCAAAGCTATTTTTTGAAGAACTCTTATTTTGGTGTGTATGTCAAATACACAGCTTTAAGATTCTGTTTATGTTATTTCCATAGATACTTACTACTTACACAGAACATAGAACTGATGATATTTTTTTTTTTTTTTTTTTAGATAATGTTGAGTTTGTTAAGTTCTTCTTTTAACATTGGTAGCCAGGTTGTACAAATATCTACAGAACAATTCGATACGCACTTATCTTCATTTAATAAGATTATTGCTGATTCTTTAATTTTTCTTTTTTTGGTATCTGTTAAAATTTTTGCCGAGTCCCAGTTTATTCTATGTCCGTTTTCCCAAGCATGTTCACAAATCTTTGATTTCTGAATTTCATTCTTTCTAATGTAATTCTTGTGCTCATCCAACCTCACACTGAAAGATCTGGATGACTCAGCCACATAACATTTATCACATTCGCACGGGAGGTTGGATGAGCACAAGAATTACATTAGAAAGAATGAAATTCAGAAATCAAAGATTTGTGAACATGCTTGGGAAAACGGACATAGAATAAACTGGGACTCGGCAAAAATTTTAACAAAAGAAACAGATACCAAAAAAAGAAAAATTAAAGAATCAGCAATAATCTTATTAAATGAAGATAAGTGCGTATCGAATTGTTCTGTAGATATTTGTACAACCTGGCTACCAATGTTAAAAGAAGAACTTAACAAACTCAACATTATCTAAAAAAAAAAAATATATCATCAGTTCTATGTTCTGTGTAAGTAGTAAGTATCTATGGAAATAACATAAACAGAATCTTAAAGCTGTGTATTTGACATACACACCAAAATAAGAGTTCTTCAAAAAATAGCTTTGAAAACGGAAAGAGATTACTTTCCGAAACGTCAGCAAAATACATTATTTTTGTGTTTATTCCGATTTATATTATTTGCAAAACATAACCTCTGACTTTTCCTTTGGCGTAAACGTCACGGGCGCAGAGGTTTTTTTTTATCCAATAATTCTATTATTTTGTAGATTCGGTGATTTGTTTTGAAGAGGATAATAGTACATGTGGTAGAAAACCCAAATAATAGGAAAGAATATTCATAGAATGCCACAAATAACTTTCAGACAATATTAATATTACTATTTTAAGTCAAAAAATGTATATGTGTTGGTTTGGGCGGTAAAGCCTTCAATACCTTTAAACTTAGCCGGAATTTGGCATGAAAAGTTATTAATTCATAATATAATGAGGTATAAATTCATATCAAGTTGCCATGCTTTCGCGATAAATGGTAATTTAAGACAGTTGCCAAGGGGTCTACGAAAAATGTCAGTTTAGCTGTGAATATGAAGAGTTGACCCAATATTCAACGTTCTTTTGCGGTTGAAGCTTATTAAAGAATAACTATTCTGTCCTATCACCCAGCGTTTATTTCGTCGTCACTGTCATTTAAATCCACGATATCTAGTACCTAGTTGAATAACGATTAAAAAGTGGGTACACGAGTTTCGCAGTGCTGTTTCATGTGCCAGAGATAACCAAAAGGAAGAACTCGTTGTGTACGCACATTTAAATATGCTGAGAGGGTAAGAGCAGCTGTGGTACGATTCCTACGATTTGCAAAACGACAAGCATTAACATTCAATATTTCGAACCGTAATTATCGCCACATTCTGAAAGATTTACATTTCTATCCCTCCAAAAGTCGTACAAAAACTTCTGTCACAAGATTTTGGAACACGCGTTGATTTTTGCGAAAGTTTCGAAGGGCTATTTGCTGAAAACCCGAATATCGTTGATTGCTTGCTGATGTCAGGTGAAGTTCATTTTCATCTTTCCGGATATGTTAACAAACAGAACTTTCGCTACTGGGGACGGAGAATCCTCTGCAATTGCACGAAGTACCGCTTCATAGCAAAAAAAGCTACTGTGTGTGGTGTACAGTATCCGCCTTTGGAATTTTTGGGCCGTTGTTCTTTGAGGAAAATGACTTGACAGTTACTGTTACATTACAACGTTGTCAACAGGTATTGCGTAACTTTTAATAACAACTTCGTAATGTTGGTGTAGATATTCGAAGACAGCAGGACGGAGCCACTTCCCACACTGCTAGGGATTCTCAATCGAATTGAACTACGACCAACGAGGCGCGGCAGTGGACAGCTTTCAGTGAGTACCTGATGATGGCAGATGAGACTGCCGAAACGTCGTTTAGACAACCGTGGCTCTCGACGAGGGAGGGCTCCCGGAAGTACAACAACACTTCATTTATCATCCGCGAAAATCCAATCCAAATCCAACACAGTCTTCTGTGCTTAATCCGGGCCTTTCCAAAGTATTTACAATGAATGGTGATAGATGGGCTAGCTACTGATTTCAAATTTATAAGTTACCACCTCGAAAGCTGCGTTGACAGATTTGGTCGTTTTATTACTCCATGCTGATGATAGCCAGAAAACCAGATTAAGGCAGGGTTCTTCTTAATATAGAAAAAAGCCCTCATAGACAGATATTTTATAAGCGTCCTTGCGGTCTTCTTCTCTATAGGTATTCGGTAAGTCTTCTCTTTATTAAGTAGTCCGATTAGCCCAGCCCTTTGCTACATAAGATGTCTGTGGCCTCACCATTTTTCGTCCAGGATATCCTAGTGGTGTGCACATGATCGCCTGTTGATATGTCTTTGATGAGTGCTTCTTGGTGGTCTTCAAATGTGTTATAGTGTATAAGAGCACAATTGAAACCGTATAAAAACTAAAAGCCGGCAAAAACAGTCGGCATCTCATTATTGTACATGAGAGGAGGTACATAGAAATGCTTGTCATAAGAAACACAATAAAGAGATTTTAGTTTTTATACGGTTTCATATGTGCTCGTATACACTATACTTAGTTGTTTGGCCAGGAATTGTGTAGTGATTTTATATTACATAAATATAAATTGAATTTTATTTATGAACACGCACATACCCAACATATCAATTTCAATAACCTATGGAAAAGCAGGGCCATTGCAATATTAATTATTAACCTATGCATTGATCGTTTGTTAAAATAAATGCATCGCATGCAGCAACCCATTCATAACTGGAGTACTGAATTTTAATCAAAGCGCGATTTAATTAATCACGAACTTTAAACAATAAATATATTTTGATTCAAATAAAATCTTTCATCAACTTGTTGATTAACATTTTCATACATTTTCCTTTACAAAGGTATGTTTTTCAGATTTTATATTGGGTATGGGTACTAATCTAAGAAAGCAAGCGAATGAAGAAGATTTAGATTGCCTATCTACAGAAAAATGTTCACTTTCGTTTATAATTTGAAAGCCGACGCGTGACGGTCGGGCAGCCTTCATTAATTGTATGTTAATTTAGGCAATTTAATATTAATTGTTATGTGAGAAATTAATGTTTATAATACAATATATGAAAGTTCAAAAATAATAATACCCACACCATACAGAAAAACCATATTGCGATTTATGCAACAATTTTTGTAGACAAACTTTATTTAAATACTATTTCGCAATTTTTTACCGTATAAAAGTTCCATTTCTCCATAGTTGAAAGTGCTAAAGTTAGTGCAACCTAATTATATATTACTGCATTGCGTGTGGATATCACAAGAAAATAAATTTCCCTGCTACTATAAAAATTTGCGAAGAAATTGTTATTTTGCAGCAATTGCGGTTAGAACGTGTAAACCGTCAACAAGCAAAGTATTCTGATAAATTAATTAGTTTTCTTTTACTCGCATTATTAGAGCGTAAAATTTGCCCAAGTTTGTCTGCGTAAACCTAACCATGGATTTCGTACGAAACATAAAATTTGGATCAATCAACTCGCATGCATCGCAGTTGATTATAAGAAACCACTATTTTAAAGCGGAAATGTCCTAATTCTATTTTTTAAATTTATTACTATCAAGAGATTAAGGCAGAATACTACCTTTTCAACAATCACATGAGACTGTCAGTCCGCGTTAGTGATAATTTATCTATTTGTATGTGTTAGAAAGGTTATTGTGATACTTGTAGAGAGAACTGGGAAAAACAGAAACAATACCTATACGCTTCATAGCTTTTGAGCTTTGAGAAATGAAAAACCTAATCAATATATATTCATTTAACTATATATTACGTTTACTTACTTTACGGAGTACAGTACGGGGAAGACTACTAGCCGTATAGGGCGGGAATCCTATACACTTATGCACATGTACAATATGAGTTAGTACCACGAGATGATATGAAATGGATGGTGAATGCCCACCATAATACCATTTCATTTTTTGCACTTTCTCTTTTGTTAAATAAATATCCATTTTAACAGAATAATATTATTCTGAGTGTAATAATACTTAAGTTTCGTAAGGTTACCTATGGCCTAAGCCCAACAGACTAGTAAATAATGAATAAATCCATACCATCGACAATCAGCCGATGGCCGATAGTCGCGTTGGTTACGGCGCGAGGTGGCAATCGAGATTAATCACACGGGTATCACGCCACCGGGTGCACTGGCACTGTCGGAGGAAATGGTTGTATGTCCGCGTTTTTTCAATGTGTAACCCCCTTCCGCACAAGCCTCTGGTTTCTGGAATTGGGGTTTGACTAATTTCTGTAGTGTTTATTTATTTATTATTATTTGTCACAGCGGTGCCAGTGGTGTACAGTGCACCCCAATCACATTGCATTAGATGATATTCCCACCTGTATTGCACATCTACATAAGTTTATAGGATTTTCCTAGCTGTCCCCGTGCTGTATAATATTAATAACATATGCCTACTGTAAATATAAGCATCTGCATTGAGAAAAATCAGTTTAAAATAAATCAATAAAAAATCAATGATTTATTAAACGACGGTTTTTAACATTTTTAATTATTAGATATTAATTTTATGATTCATATCAATTTACTCGCAGGGACATTTCCAAGCAGACCGTAATTAAGAAATTAGATTTTCATGACTACAATATTCATTCTAGCCTAACAGTATGTAAAATAGTGTCTTCCACATGGTGCTTTACTAAGGTGACTTGTTCATCCATTTTTGTAATACCTCGGATTATAGGTGGTCTCTTATTGTATTTAAATAATGTGGTGGAGGACCATCTTACTGAATCCTTTCAGGAAGACTCATCAATAATTGTGGCAGTTATTTTTCCAGAAAATGAACATAAATAGCTCCGACCAATGTACCATCAAAGAAATGTCGCCTTATTAAAACAATGTCAAATAAACCCCAGCAAGTAAAAATTGGCAATGCTCTTAGCACTAAGAAAATAATAAAAACGGGAGTCACACAGGGAACAGTCTTAGGTCCTACCTTATTCCTGCTGTCTATCAACAATTTACTGGACAAAAACTTTGAATGCAACATCATATCATATGCAGATGACACTGTACTGATATGTTCGAGAGAGACCTGGAACTTAGCGCGACAAAAGGCGGTTTAGGCAATTAGGGAAATCAAACACTGGCTAGACACAAATTTGTTAAAACTAAATATAGCAAAGACTACATTTATGGCATTTTCTTCAACGAAGGCAGGACTACCCCAAACGGTGCAACCTATTCTTATAGATAGAGAAACGAACAGTTACATTCTAAACACTACTAATATCAAATACCTCATCGTTATTTTCGATAATCACCTAAAATGGGCTAACCATATTAAATATTTAAACGGGAAAAACTAATATATAAATTGTATAACCTAAAAAGTATACTAAATAGGAAGACTCTCTTAGTGATATATAACAGCCTAGCAGAATCTCTAATTAGGTATGGTATTAGCATCTGGGGCTCTGCCTACAGATAACATAAAATTATATACTAATGACAATTTTTAACAGGAAAAGTTGAGACAGCTGTAGACATATATTTATTGATAATGAATTACTGAGTGTGAAGGGGTTGGATATGCATGCAGCTATAGTTTATATTTACAAGAAGAAACATACATTTGGATCGCCGGTAAACCACCAATATGAAACAAGAAATAGATCTAAAAACGCGTATCAAACTCCAAAATACAACAAAACAATCTGTCAGAAACAAATTAATTTCAATGGAATTAAATTATACAACCAACAAAAGAAATTCAAAAGGACATTTAAAGAGTATATAACAGACAATAATTATATCACACTCCTCCAACTATTGGCCTATATAACAATAAAACAAATCCTTCCCCCGTTAACTACCGACTCTTGTTTTGTTGTTTAATAAATTTAAATCTAATTAATTATATATTCTCCTTGTCTTCCTCTGTCTAATTATTCCACTTTATATTGTATCATACTTTCACTTTATATTATAACTACAAACCTATAAATCGTAATATTCCTAGAAAATTACGACAAATATTAACGTATGAACAAAATGTTAAATACTATTAGACACAACACGAGGTCCCCTCAGGGATCATAACACATAATGTTAATAATAAATAAATGGAATTACATGCCCTCTAATAATTCCCCCCTAAACGTTTATAGAATATTTGTACTGGTTATGGACTTGTCTGAAAGACGAGGATTAAGATTGTTACATGGCCTATGTCCATTTAACAATTTTATATAATAATTGGTATTTTACTTATATTTAGTATGTTTTGTATAGCATTTTGATTCAGTTTTTGTAAGTGAGACTGTTTCAACAGAAATTTTCTTTGTGTAACTGCTAAATTATTTCACATTGTATTATGTACCTATTTTTGTATCTTAGGAACTCAGTCATATTCTTTTAACACAAAATTATGTATCTCTGTTACAGCGTCAGAACCCATTGTCGATGTCAAGCCTACAAAAACATTTACATTCATTTATATTTCATTTTACTTCCACGTCCAGTGGAACTATAGTAACGCAAACAATTTTTCTTTCTTGAAATGTCATGAAACGCCAAGATTTTAAATTTGAGCGCTGTCGGTCGGTCTGTAACTTTTTTGTGCGCACGCTTACTCTGAAACCGTTTATGATATTGACTTGAAACTTGGTACACTTATGTATTATAACGAGATCTAAAACTGGACTATATTTTGATCTAATTTTCTTGAAGGGTTCGGGGGTAAATGGGGTAAATAAGGGTAAATAGGCAAAGCAAGCAGGTAAGAGTCCATAAAATTGCAATTTAGGGCATGTACGACAAGTCAGGGTCTCACAATTTTTTTTGGCATCAGCCACCCCACACTATCATCCATCAATATCACCCCCACACTATTATGAAAGGGAGTAAAATGTGATTTAATGTGTATACAAGAACGAAAGGTCTCAAAATTTTTTTTTTGCGTTAGCTACCCTCTCTACCACCCCCATTGCCACCCCCACCTTATTATTAAAGGGAGTAAAAAATTAAATTGGGATTTAGTGTGTATACGAGAACCAAGGGCCGCTAAATTTTTTTTGACATTAGCCATCACCCCCACCCTATTATTAAAGGGAGTAAAATATTACGTTGGGATTTAGTGTGTATAAGACTTGATATAAAATCTGGATGTGGAATTTGTGGAAGTAATGATTTTTATACTTTGTTTACTATGTACATGTAGTTATTTTCCTTACTTGCAAAACCTTCTCATTAACCTGTTATATAGTGTATCTTATATATTGTAATGTATTTACTGGATCTTTACAATACAGTTTGTAAGCGATTTACTTTATTACGACAGTTCGCATTTTTGGTTATGTATGCAAAGTAACTAGGTAACTGTCTAATCTGTGGTATGCAACTAATGTCAAACTATTATTGATTAAAGATTCCTTTTATCGATTGTATACCTTTCACTATTTTAATTGTGCGTTTAAATCGCCTACCAACAGATGGCGATACCCGTATAACATTACAGTTTTCAATTTTATTAATAAAATATATTTTTCAAGTTCGTATATTGGTACCATATTGTAGATTGTAATATAAAAAAGTTTACCTTATCAAGTAAAATCACCAAGGGATCATTTTCCTGTCGATTTTGATCTGATTTACACTTTCAAACGTTCAACTGTGAGATACCAGTAATTTATATTACAATCATATCCACATTTCGTGTGTTTGACACAACCAGGTACATTTTATTTATTAGTAATTTACATTTAAATAATTTTCAATTTTGTCCTTATTGTAATTTCAATTTTTTAAATTAATTTTTTTAGTTCAGTAAGTAATTAAAATACTACATGTTACCACATGGTAATAAAATATTCTTTTCTCTTTTATTTTTGGAAATTTATAGTTTGCAAATCAGAATTATTAAATTAATTAGTAAATTAACTAATTGATTACATAAATTTATAAATTGATTAAATGTATGAATTAATTGGTTGATTGATCAATTAATTAATTTGTCTTTATGCATTAATTTATTTATATGCAGAATTTATTTGTATGTATTAATTAATTTTTTTGCATTTATCTACCTCTATGCATTTAAG
Source organism: Leptura quadrifasciata (assembly GCA_963675555.1). NCBI lineage: Eukaryota > Metazoa > Arthropoda > Insecta > Coleoptera > Cerambycidae > Leptura > Leptura quadrifasciata. The sequence goes on from OY776682.1 coordinate 35,300,434, forward strand.
TACTTACTCATACCACAGTTATTTCTCTGCATCATTTATTTTTACGTATAATTACTTTTACCTATTGAGTACTGTTACTTTTAAGCAGACTCTTATCAAGCAATCTTTACACCTCAACTTTCATTGAAATCAAACGCCTTCTTGCAAGTATAAATTGCCAAATTATTTAGATTGGGTGCTCTACCAGACAATGGGGTGCTGAGGTGCAGTACCAGAGCTTTCCATTTTCATCTATACCAACTGGAGATCCGAGATTGGTATCCAATTCATTATTATTTTCTTTGTATTAAAATTACTCCTTTCTCTTTGATATAATTTTATTTAAAGAATTTCACCTAAAGTGACATTTCAACTAACGTACATATTTTTCCCAAGGATTTATTGTGAAAATCATATTTTACTATTTTATATGTAACGTCATATTATAAAATTGATTTATTTATGTAATATATTTTATCATTCATTTTATTCATATTTTTATTTCCCTTACCAACAATTTCGGTCTCGTCGGAGACTGGTTTTATGGGAAAAGAGACAACTCAACTAATTGTCAACTATAGATGGTGCCCACACAATATCAATTTTTTTTCATTGTCTCCTTTTCTCGAACAAAACAAAAATTTGTGTCGTGCATTCAAAGAGGGTAAGTTTCACATCTCTTACAAGTGCTCCACGACTTTCTTCTCCGGCTAAAACGAGCTAGTCGTACGCATACGTTGCTTCATTTGTTTCCCAAGAATAAACAATAAGGGAAAGGAGGTAACAAGATTCAACCAACAAAACTTATTACTTATTCCTATTAATGAACTCACTTCTTTTTGAGTAATATGTGGACTCTCGCTCTTTGCCAGCACCACAGATAACTTATATTTTTTTAGAAGCTGCTAATTTCAGGGAGCCGCTTTCACAAATTCTATTGGCAAACAAATAATTTCTTTCCATTTCGACCAAAACAAAAATCATGTCCACATGTTAGAATTCATTTTGTATAACTCCAAAAACTTCACAATGAACACAAATAGAAATTGACGACCGGTAACTGTGTTTGTGCAAGACAATTGATACCGAACTGAGGTTCTATTGTTTGTTGAGTAAAGATGACAACAAAAAAATTCTCTCGCTGGGCGAGATCGAGTCGGAAACATAAAAAACGAACTCACTAAAAAAAATCGTGCTGTTTTATGGGCTACGTATGGAGCACTCATTATATTTTTTCTTATTTCTTATTTGAAGAAACTTCGAATTTTTTAAGTTTATTCTGGAATTTTGTATTTATTGCTCGATAAATCGAAACTGGTTACAAATATTCATAGAGATGTATATCCAAAAATTTTCATTTTTCATTTTTACGTGACATCCTAGAAAATATACAGGTTGCCCTATTAGAAAAAAATGAGGAAATTTAATTAAAGGAATTCTAAATAGAAAAATCATTTTTGGCTACCCTGTATATTTATAGGAAGTGGATATGACTCAATAACCACACATATATCTCGTAACTGATATCTATTTACATTTTTTTTTTCTTATAAACTCAATAATATGTATATTAAAATTGTTGATAGTGATTTTTCAATAAGCATTTTATTACATCTAGGTAAAAGGAGTCTTCACATAAAAATTACATATGGTGCTATTTGAATAAGAGAAATGATAGGAGAGCCAGCAAATGATTTCAATGCCTGACATAAGTTCACACAATTCGTGATTTGCCTAACAATAACATGAAACAGTATCACTTTTATTTAGTGATGAAAGTTTTCACATGTTGATTACTCCGGTGAAGACCAAACATGTGCATATTGAATAAACAATCCGGATGATTGTTTATAAAGGTTAATGTTCCTTTTATTGAAAATGAAAACAAGCTATCTTCTAATTATTATCGAGTGTTATCGTATGGATGACAAATAAAACATATGACCAAATGCATTATGTAATTCAGACGTATTTTGACATGCTTTTATTTATTTTTTTAACACTTCCTTGTCTGTAATTCGATTCTCCACTTATCTTGATACGAATATTAAATATTCGAGTATTATAAGGTAAAATCTATAAGTGTGTATCCACCTTAACATTCAAATTTCATTCAACGGGTAAGGATGTTTTGCAGAGGAGGAAAAAACGGACATCGGTTCACAGTAGAAGTTAGAAATTAGTATTCGTTTTTCTTGGTTAGCTGTGTCCAGCGACTTTAAACAAATTTCATTTTCTTAATTACCCGTCGAGTACGGATAAGTGTTTAGGTCGCATAGGAGACGTAAAATATTTATTGAAGTTTTTTTTTTGCATTTTGAAGCATAAAACGTCTCGGCAATAAGGATTCTGTGCTAGAGGTGTGTATAAAAATTACCTATTCTTGCTTTTAATGTAAATAGCCAAACAGCTAATTTACTCTTCTGTGAAAGTACATTTAATATCAATTTACAATATTCCGCGAGTTAATTCTCGTTTTCTTTTATTAGGCGTTTTTTTTGTACCTCTGCTTCGGCATTTCGTTTTGTTTGGAGTTTGGATACACTTTACCGTTTGGCCGCTCTACAGAGTTGCAGTTTACACCATTCCGCAATAATTTTGGTCTCTTACTTCAACAGGAAGTTAGCATATTCTACACGGGGATCTCAACTTTTGACGACTCCACTGCACCGGCAAAATAACACCCGTCGCTGGATAAGATTGAGTACCCCCCTCGTGGGAATTTATTATATTGATAGTTGCCATTTTTACATAATTATCTTTCTTATTATTCATTTTAATAGTTCCATGCCAAAGCCCCAAATATTTAACGTAATTATCTATACTTAAAATGCCCTACTGAAACCACCTACCAACAAATAACCACAGGTGTTCTGTTAAATCATAAATATATGTATATTGAATTTCTTATTCGTAAATTACGGTTTTTTTTGTACTTGCTTAACCAAATTTACTTGTTAGAATAAACATAATATATACACATCTCTCTCTTTTCTTTAATTTTAAAATTATTTGGCTAATACCTCCAAGGGAGACAGTTTAGTAATTTTATGTCTCGATAGACAAATTCGTGTGTATAGGGATAAAAGAAAATTATTAAATTACTTGGCGCCCCTTTAAAAGAATAACTATGTCCCACACCCTACCGCAACCAGTGAGTGAAGCCTAGGGCCTATACATACTCTGTTATCGTATATTTTAGCCGAATACACGTAACAATCTAGAGCCTTGAAATTTGGCAAAATGATACCATAATAAATCATAATTTCCATTTTACACTATAAATTAATGGAGTGGATAAAGAAGTGTAATAAATCTGTGTAAAAATTAATAAGGATGTAGTACTTCATCTTTCGAAAATTTTAGTCTAAAAAATATTTTTTCGCTTTTTTATGTAGCATATGTAATCGATCCTGGGGAGTTGATGAAAAAATAAATCGAATGAACTCATCACAGTTTTTTTAAACTGATGAATTTTAAATGGTGCAGATTTTCTCTCTTTACAATTTTATTGTTGTCTGTTAAAAATGACATTTGTGAGGAACCCCCACCATACAAGCCCAAAAATGCTGCAATAGCTGTTTTTTAGTGCATTTTTAATAAAACGTGTTTTTTACAAAAAAATACATATTTTTATTTGCATCTCTATTGTTTTATGTAAATTATATATACTACGATTGTAAAGGGTTCTGTCCCAGGCATCCTACACCGTCGAATTTGGACTTAAAATGAAATATCTAAGGAAAATATTGATTTCGGGTAATATTACTTACTAACAACGATAGCATGGGAAAGCAGAATCATATATCTACATAATAGATAAAAGCTGATTTTCAACTTAAGGGTTAGGGAGTATTTTATCAAAGAAATTTTGAACCGTACACGCACTTCATAAGCATAAGGGTCTGTCTAATAGTGGAATTGTAAAATGGTAAATTGATTAGCTGGGCATGGTGAGCCCCAATTATTTGTAGATAAGTCGATTTGTTACAAAATCATTTATAAAAATTATGCCTTATTTTTGTTTCATATTTAAAAATTTTTTCCACAATTTAAGTAAATTTAAATGGTACCTCAGATTATATAAATTAACTGAATGTAAACATACAGTGTATGTCTGTGCCTATTTATAAAAAATACTGAGACATCTCGATTTTGGATTCTGAAATGACATTCTGCAACGACAAAATTCACCCCTAAATTCAACTTCCTTCGAGTGGCAGTTGCAACCCATAAATTATTAAATGGAAGTAGGTTCTTGTGATATAGTCGAGTTCATGAATTAACAGCACTCAAAAAATGCAACAAAAACTTTACAACCTCATTAAAATATATACACTTTTTGCTATATCGACAGCAAATTGACTCGATTACCGTTGTAGGTTTTAAATGTGCGTCGGCTTGTTTGATGAGAGCAAGCCGCTTGGCCCACAGCGATAATAATTATGTCGTAAACTTTTTCTTCCGTTTTTTGAGTGCTGGTAATAAATGAACTCGACTATACCTCACTTGAAAGGTCTTTTCATTCGAAGATAGTAACTCATTGTGCTAAAGCGTCTGGCTAGCAAACTGAGTATGCCTAGCGAAGTGGGTACGAGGCCCATAAGGCGTTTTTTCATTAAAAAATTGTCCCAAGAGTGGTTCCCACAATAAACTTAGCACCTCGTCTCTCTTTACCTAACAAGATCCTTGAGACCTTCCAGGGGGTTACTTCGGTAACTTGAGACGTGGTTAAGAAAACAAACAAAACAAACATTCTTTATTCAAAAGTGCTATGGTTTTAATATTTATTGCAAACTTAATCTCCTTGACGAAATTCGCTACAACAAACGAATAACATAAAAACTTCCAGCAATTTGTTCTTGCAGGCTAGCAAAAACAATTTCAGTGTTCCTTTTCAACATTATCAAATAAAAAGAAGACATAAAAACATCAAAATTCTTCATAGTTGGCATTGCCATTTTTATTTAAAACGCCGCAGAGATTGAGAGCAATAAATAGTTGTCAATGTTTTGCGTATTGTTTGAGTTTTGATAACTGTAATTTCTAAACACGGTTTACTTAAATGAAATGCATAAAATAATAATTTTACAGATGGTTGGTGATGGAGATAGAATGCAATCACATAAGAAAGTTGTTCGCCTATTTCAAGAAAAATTTCCTGATTTGCCGCCTATGTCCCAAAGTACAATTAGCAAAATTGAACAGCAGTTTTGCGAAAATGGACATGTACAGCAGATAAAAAAAGAAGCTTCCAGTGCAATGAGTGACGATGTCAAATTAGATATACTGCTTGAGTTTGAAGAAAACCCACATAATTCAAGTCGACTAGCAGCTTTAACATTGAATGTTTCCTATTCCTCAATTATTCGCGTATTAAAAGAAAATAAAATGCATCTCTATAAACTGACCCCAACTCAGGAGCTTAGTGAAGACAATTTTTATAAATGAACGTATTTTTGTGAACAAATAATGCAAAGGTTAGATAACAGTGTTATTCAACTGGAAGATATATATATTTTTTCGGATGAGTGCACTTTTACTCTTCATGGCTATGTTAATCGTCAAAACTGTCGCTACTAGGCTAATGAAAATCCTCACTGGATGAGCGAATTACATACGCAAAATCCCAAAAAGGTTAACGTTTGGGTGGGGATAATTGGAAACCATGTCATTGGTCCCTTTTTCATTGATGACAATTTGAATGGAGATAATTATTTAGTTCTACTTCAAAATAAAGTCGTGCCAACTTTGGTAAACTTATATCCTGCTCAAGCAAACTCACAAGTTCCAGCGGATGTAATATGGTTCCAGCAGGATGGAGCACCACCACATTACCGAATCGATGTCCGACAGTACCTCGACTTAACATTTCCAAATCGGTGGATAGGGAGGCGAGGATCGCTAGAATGGTCATCACGTTCTACTGATCTTACACCCTTAGATTTCTTTCTATGGGGGACATGTAAAAAGTATGGTATACAAAACTAAGCCACGCGATATAGCTGACTTAAGAAGAAGAATAGGGGATGTGGTTAGGTCAATCACACCTCAGATGTTGGAAAACGTTAGAAGGCATTTTTGTTTACGATTAGGATGCTGTCAACACGTTCAAAGAACTCATTTTGAACATTTATTACATTGAAATTAAGTTTTTTTTAGTTTGTTGTGAATTACGTCAAACACATGAATTAATTTCATTTTGCAATAGGTATTAAAATCATAGCATTTTTGAATAGACAATGAAAATACCTTTCAAATGAAGTATTACGAGCCCCTACTTCCCATTTAAAAATTTAGGGGTTGCACTGCCACTCGAAAGGAGTTGAATTTAGGGATGAAATTTGTACGTTGCAGAATGTCATTTCAGAATCCAAAATCGATGTGTCTCGGAATTTTTTATAAATATGAACAATAATTCAAATACTGAATTTATTCCATTTGGCTGTTCCATACTGTATAGTTGTATACTCTTCCCGGTTTATTAAAGTTGTTATATGATTGTGGAACATTTTCTAGCTCAGTCTTTGCAGTTTCTTGAGAATACTTTTTTGGGTAAAATTGCTCAATTTGTAATATTTATCCATAATCCGATGATGCCACATTGGTTACCAAAACGTTAATCGGCATACTTTGCGGTATTTTTGTACAATTACATCACTTCATGCACATCTTCTTAAAATGTTGTGCACTGGTCGTTTTTTAAATAGAGTTCTTCCTCTAGCTAGTACTAATTTTTTCTCAAAATTACATTATTACTGTACTTCTGAGACACATGGCGGACGGACGGACAGACATCCAGAATTCGGAAACTGACGCAATATGTGTCTGTTTGTTTTAGAAAGGTGTCTGGCAAATACAATAATTTCTACTGCAAAGGGTGTAATATTTTTGTTACATCGTTAAAATGGATAGCTTCATTGCGTTCCTTTGCAGAGAAATTGTAAATATGGAATGTAGAAAGATAGAAATACACTAGTAAAGTGCAAAACCAGTTTTCATAAGGATTAATTTAACTAACATATTAATGAATGATGCAATTTTTCTCCATACTGGTCTGAATAAAGTCGATTATAAAACTACCGAAATCATAAAATAAACCGTTCTCAAATACAATTTAATTTCCGTTAAGTCTGCTGCATTTTCTGTCGTTTGTACAAATCTTTAATGCGTTTTAAGTTGCACAGAATATTGATTTACATATTTTATATATTTTATTTATATGAAAACTACAACAAGATTGAAGATCGATGTGGTGATTTGCGTTTAAGATTACTTAAAAGAAACTAACATTTCATAATTTTTTTTTAACCATTGTAATACCTGTAAACATTTCGTCAAATTATTTTATGTCAAAATCATCGATTGAGTGATACGAAACCTAGCAGATTTTTAAATACCAGTGAATATTGCAATAGCCTCACCAACAGTTAATCTTTTAAATTTAAATTTAAAGGTGACTAAACACATTAATTATTTTGTAGAAGCTGTGGACTTTGTGCAATTTAATGTTTTTCTGTTAATTAATACGACCATAGCATAGGTATTGGTGATAGCACCACCTATTAATAATGCACGATCAGCGATGATTATTGTACAAGAGAGCCAAAACGGACAGAATTCCTACATTTGTACAATTATATATTAGATTAATATTAATAATAAATTAATTAATCCAACAGACATAGGTCCATATAAAGGATATATATTACAAGTATAACTAAACAGTACATTTTTGCAATATAAAAAGAAACAAAAAGTAAGGTCTAGTATACAAATAAAATTATTACGTTGGACGTGTGATCCACAGTAATGGATATTTTTATATAATTAAGCAAATGTGAAAAGTGATAAAAAACAATACCATTGATGGAAAATAAAAGCAAATATAGAAAGTAATAACAAAGATACATTTACGGAATATTTCTTAAGGTATAAGTAAGTTGACTGACAAAATATCCATATTATGTTGAATGTGGTTATAGGCACGACACATAGAAATAAGTGGAGAAAACAGGTGCTGATTAGTATAGATTTATAAGTAAACGTAAGAAAATTTCTAGCAGAAAATCTTGGCCCATGAAATTTTACCTAAGAAAGGACATTTATATCATCTATCTGACCATGTAATATTTTCTGGACCGCTAGATGACGCCTGCTGACTATTTTACATGTCGCTATCCCAAAGATACCGAAATGTACTAAGTCAAGTGATTCTTGTGTCGGTCGTCACATGCCTACCTTGCACTGACGAAAGCCAACAGCTCGAAGCTGCAGTCTGCAAGTGGTGTGCGACGACTGGCACGAGAGCTCCTTTAAGTAGGATCAGTCTTTCGGCTGCTGTTAGTTGCAATCGAAGCATTAGCGTTTTGATGGTGATATGCATATGCAATTATTACACTTAACGCGCCAGGCTTGCAACTTATAATTCAGCGCTCGGCGGGGCACATAGCACGGAGACTAGCTGTTGGTTGCAGTCTGGTTACGTTCTTTGTAGTAAAATAAGGATTTTATAGAGGAGTTTGCGACTAAAAATATTGTGTTTTAATGTAATATTTTGTAAAGATAAGTGACCTGCTAATTTTTCCATCTCGTTTCCATGCTAATGAGCCCAAGTAAATCAAACATTTCACAGTTTGAAACGTCTCTGCCATGGTACAAACCAAATTCGGGATAATATAAATATCTACAAAATTTGCATTGTATGCGTTCCAGAGACTGGATATGTGCATTGTAATGTGAAGCCCATAAAACACAAGCATAGTTCTAGTTTACTACGCACATGAGCATAATATAACGTTTTCAAAGTTTTAATGCTATGAAAGTCCTTGATGCTGCTTTTTACAAAACCTAACATCTTCACCGCCTGCCTAGAAACCTGCTCTATGTGTGGAATAAAAGATAACTTTTGGTCAAATATAACACCCAAATCCTTAACTCCGGTTACTTTGGTTACATTTTGGTCATTAATTTGATAGTCAAACTCAGTAAGGGTTAATTTGTCATTACCGTACACTTCCTATGTTGATTTTCAGGTTATTGTTAGCACACCACTGAACTATTTCATTAAAATCATTCTGCAGTGACAGACAGCTTTCGAAGTTATC